>NTHP01000092.1:1322376-1389823 GCA_003416845.1 Oplegnathus fasciatus | reverse complement strand
GACTTGTGAACAGCATGAGACGTCGTTGTCAAGCTGTAATTGATGCTCAAGGACACATGACAAGTTATTGAGACATTGACATTTTTTGTTGTGGTATACCCACCACTATTGTTAGCTTTTGTTTCAATAAATTGTTTGAGATGAAGAAATTACCATTGCATGCTTCTACTTAAATGCCCTGCTTTCATGATATAATATCACTGTAGCAGGAACTTTTTACATTTTCCATAAATTTCACCTGAAAGTCGAAGGGTCATGGGCGCCCAAGGCCCATTGCTGCGCCTTGTGAGCGAAGGTTAGCCCATCTGGTCCGATCCCAAAGAAGAGCTACTGTAGCACAAATTGCTGAAACAGTTAATACTGGCTATGATAGAAAGGTGTCAGAACACACAGTGCATCGCAGCTTGCTGCGTATGGGGCTGCATAGCCGCAGACTGGTCATGCTGAAATCGCCTACAATGGGCATGTGAGCGTCAGAACTGGACCATGGAAGAAGGTGGTCTGGTCGGATGAATCACGTTTTCTTTAACATCATGTGGATGGCCCGGTGCGTCGTTTACGTCGGGGAAGAGATGACACCAAGATGCACTGTGGGAAGAAGGCAAGCTGGTGGAGGCAGTGTGATGCTCTGGGCAATGTTCTTCTGGGAAACCTTGGATCCTGGCATTCATGTGAATGTTACTTTAATGTTACTTACCTAAACACTGTTGCAGACCAAGTCACCCCTTCATGGCAACTGTATTCCCTGATGGCAGTGGCCTCTTTCAGCAGGATAGTGCACCCTGCCACACTGCAAAAATTGTTCAGGAATGGTTTGAGGAACATGACAAAGAGTTCAAGGTGTTGACTTGGCCTCCAGATTCCCCAGATCTCAATGCGATCGAGCATCTGTGGGATGCGCGACTTACAGGATCTGCTGCTAATGTCTTGGTGCCAGATATCACAGGACACCTTCAGAGGTCTTGTGGAGTTCATGCCTCGATGGGTCAGAGCTGTTTTGTCGGCAGGTGTTTTTTATGTTGTGGCTGATCGGTACATATGTATATATACAGACACACACGCACACACACTCTACTTATATAGTTAGGGTGCTATACCTTCAGTATAATATCATGGGTTGGGATGCCGATCCTCTCCTCTGACTCAACGCTGTACTCTGCTGCCAGTGGAACAGTAGGACCATAGAGAAGCCAACGTTTCTCTCCCTCCAGCTGCAGAATAAACACCTGGGCAAAGAGCACCGACAGCATAAGGGGAAAAAATGCATGTTTTGAGACCTCCAAGTAGGTACTCTCATCAAAGTTCTTTCACATTTGAAACATATAGTACATCAACATTTACATATTGAAAAGCTCAATATCATTAACAATTTCAAAAATATTGAGGAAAAAGTAGCCATTTTGAGCAATGCTCCTAAAAACACTCTCATCACATTACGTAACAAAAAGGAATCGTTGTCCCGGACTCTGCCCCAGCTCAACGTGCGGTAGTAGATGGTACTGAGTCTTTTAATTTAATGAGACACTGTTTTTTCAGTAGTTTTACATTGCATTTCACCTTTTTTTATCATGGTGAATTATTGTATTCGTGCAGACTGCACAAATTCCAACCTGTCAGGACCACCAAGTCGACAGTTTTCAGGAAAAGCAGCGACGCTATGTCTCGTGTCTGGGTGCATGTTGTGTAGGTGAACATAAGGAACTTTACAGCTGCATCAGTAATGAAAAACATGGTGGTGTGCGGTGCTCATTTTAGACCAGAGGATTATGTTCCCGGCAATATGATGGAGTTCAGGATGGAATGTGGAAGTCAGGACCGTGTGAGGCTGATAGCTGGTGCAGTTCCTTCTGTACACACAGCTGCTTCATCAGATCCATCGTCAGCAGCAGCTTCTGGTTCTGCCACAGCAGGAGTACGTTAATGGTCACGGATCCGTCAGAGATTCAGCTCAACCAAAACGTGGACTGTACACCGTGAGTGCATGACTGTATCCCTGAGCGCACAACGATTATCATTCGTCTCCTGCTCGCAAAACTTTCACCTGCTCGCTCGCAAGTGGTTTTTCCTTTTGGTAGTAAGTGGGCGGACCCAGTCACCATCCCAAGTCGTGACGTATCGAGATTCGCCTGGAACGACGGGAAGACTTCCCCATTCATTTTGCCAGAGGGAGTTTTGCTGAACATCCCATCTTTCCTGGTCAATGGACAGTTCACACAGAAGGAAGTGAACAATAACAGACTAATCTCCAGTGCAAGGATACACGTGGAGCATTCCATTCAGAGGCTGAAACTGTTTGGCATTTAGCACCACATCCCATACCAGTTCAGAAAAAACATCAACAAGATACTGAAAGTGTCTTACAAATCTGCAAACGCCCTTTCTCCGAAATTGAATGAATTGACTGATTTCTCACATTGTGGGCATCTTCTGACTGATTTGTTTTGCAGCAAACTTTTATTAAAAAAGTAAGAATAGATAAAGTGTTACTCTTCTTTATATCCAGAAACATTTGTCAAAAAAATGTTGTGTGAAGTGCCAAAAATGTATTTATTATAACTGTCTGTTACACCCCTGTTTAGGAGGGTAGGAGTCCATACATTTCATGGTCATACACACTATGATTATACCCTGTACAATTATATGTGACAGTAAACTTGAGCTTGAACTTAAAAGCATAGCCTGAACACTGAATTGTCAACAAAGTGAAATTTATTATTTCAAAAAGTGAAACTGTGACAAACTGAAGGGTGAACCAAGGCCAAAGCAATAAAAAATGAATCTCCCCAAAAAGTGCTGACTAACATTAAGTGAAACAAACAAACTTAACTAAACCAGACTCCCTGCAAAACAGGAGAAAATAGTACAAAAGAAAATGGCAGCTCACCCCTACAGCTTCAGTGCTATTTACAACAGTGGACTATTGTAAGTAACACAGATATTTACAGAACTAACTAGGGATGTCCCGATCCAATCTCAAAGATCGGTATCGGGTCGATCAAGGCATTTTCTAACTGATCGGTATCGGCTATATTGAGCTATTGAGCCCGATCTGATCCTTTGTTTTACATCAGCTGTCACACAGGTGTTTTTATGCAACGAGTGCGGCCGTCGTCAACTCTCCGTCTGTCCTCCACTCCGCTGAGCTCTGTGTGTGTGAGCCTTGGAGGTACTTTCCGTGTTCTGCGTTCGCGGACTGCTGCGGACTTGGGGACGGGCACCACTCCATTTATACAACAATTGAGGGTCCGCATGTGTACACTCGCCAGCCACACTCAAAACAATAGACTGTAACGTTAGCTATAGCTGGAAGCTACCTTGTATTGATTGTGGCCACTTGTCTTGTATTCTTTCAAAGACAAATTATAGGCAGTGTCTGTTGAAAAAGAGCAGCGGCTGAGCCCCGCACGCAGCACTCAACACTCGACGGAATACAGTTCATTCAGGTAACTCAGGCAAAGGCTGCACTGAAGCAATAAACACTGGAGGAGACTTTTAAAAGGAGAGAAATTCCCTCGAGACAGCAACAAGGCCAAAAAGATTACAGAGAGGGTTTGTTATTTTTTATGTTATTTTGTTTTAAAAAAACATTAAGGAAGCTTGGATGCAGGTAATTTTTTTCTTAATGCATTGCAGAGCTATTCAATTGTCAAGCATATACACTGGATTGATTGTAATAACTTTAATGTACTTGAAGTGTGCTATGTGCAGCTGTATTATCTAGGAAAACAGAAGTATCGGATCGGGACTCAGTATAGCAGGTACTGAGTATTAAATGACTCGGATCGGGATCAGGGGCAAAAAAACTTGATCGGGACATCCCTAACTCCCTCCCTAACTAGGGCACTAGACAAAATCTCACATTTATCATGGAAAGGTTTGGATGCCGAGGACAGAACTGAAGTGCTGCCGTCACTGGACTTCAGGAAAACCCGGCATTTTAAAAGGCAGGATGTTGAAGTAGCAGTCAGAGCACAAAATCTCACACAAAACATGGGAAAACTGGTCAAAATACAGCCAGGGCTATAACACTGGCACAATTAATTCAAAGGATCAGTACAGATCATGAAGGCAGGGTAAGTATAAGTGCAGATATTTACAATAAGAGTAGCAGATAAGCTACAACTGCGACAAAATGTTTGGCAGGAAACAATCTTTATAAAATGTTTCCAGAGTGTCAGTGTTAGCAGCCCATAACGCAATCAGCAGATACTGTCTCAGCAGATACTGTTCCATCCGGAGATCCACCGAGCAGACTGCTGTCAGACAGGAACACTCTCCTCTCCTGAATAAAGGCACTAATGTGCTACATGTATTGCTGCTTTGCCCTTGGCTCATGGAGGATTCCCCAGTCACATGCCTTGAAAAAGGCACAACTTACTTTAGATCCTTCTTTGAGGTTGTACTGCACAAAATCAGACAGGCAGTTCATCTAGACAAGTGGTCACAAACTGCTCCTGGAGAGCTACTGCCCTACACCTATGTGTAGGTATAGGTATATATGCATGTAAATAACTATGTATTTTTTTGTTATTTTATTCTATTCTAAATTTAAATATTTGTATATATGTTCTATGTGTGTGTAGTATGAATGGGCTACAGCTTAGATTTCACTGTGCAACCCTGTGTTGTAAAATGACCTTGATACCTTGAAATGCAATAGATGTCTCCCCACTCTAACACACCTGATTCTAATTATTAACTCGTTATCAAGCCCTTGACAAGCTTTAGCTGCTTGACAATGAGCAGATAATTTGAATCAGGTGTGTTACAGTGGGGAGATACCTAAAACATGGAGGGCAGTAGCTCTCCAAGAGCAGGGTTGGTAACCGCTGACTTAGGCTTTGTTCAGACTGCAGGCAAATCTGATTTATTTCTCAAATCAGATTTTTAAGACATACTGTCTAGACTGTCATTTGCAAGTGATCAGATCGGATTTGTGTGTCCATTGTGGCTGATTTGTGGCTTTCCAACGCGGAAGCATGAGAAATGAAGAGTGCAGAACTCCTCCATCACACCAGACAAACCCAGCGACAGAGGAGTTCTGCACCGCGACAGGCGACAATGTATACCAATACATTGTCACGTTCCGTGCAGCAGTCAGGGCGGGCGTCACTGTGCAGCGGCGGGTGTGGTACCACCCGCAAAAGACACTTTGATGCAGGAGGCCGCGTCATAGGCAACCGCGTAAGATTGCACCCAAATTTTTTTATTTTTTTTTAGATAAAGGAAAAAAAAAAAGAAATGCTAGTACTGTCGTTTTTCACGTTTATCTAATTTATGGGTATTTTATTAACGTTGTGTTGATTTTGTCCAGTTAGTTGTAGTTGCAGTCGGTTACGACGGTGAACTGCAGAAATGTCAATACCTGGTGCGACCACCATTTGCCTCATGCAGTGTGCAGTGCGACACATCTCCTTCCCATAGACTTGATCAGGTTGTTGATTGTGGCCTGTGGAATGTTGGCCCACTCCTCTTCAATGGCAGTGCGAAGTTGCTGGATATTGGTAGGAACTGGAACACACCATTCATACATGCCGATCCAGAGCATCCCAAACATGCTAAATGGGTGACATTTCTGGTGAGTTCTTGAGGGCCATGCAAGAACTAGGATGTTTCCAGCTTCCAGGAATTGTGTACAGATCCTTGCAACATGGAGCCGTGCGTGATCGTGCTGCAACATGAGGTGATGGTGGCGGATGAATGGCACGACAATGGGCCTCAGGATCTCGTCACAGCATCTCTGTGCATTCAAATTGCCATCAATAAAATGCACCTGAGTTCGTTGTCCGTAACTTATACCTGCCCATACCATAACCCCACCGCCACCATGGGGCACTCTGTTGACAACATTGGCATTAGCAAACCGCTCACCCACATGACACCACACACGCTTTCCACCATCTGCCCCGTACAGTGAAAACCGAGATTCATCCGTGAAGAGAACACTTCTCCAAAGTGCCAGATGCCATCGAAGGTGAGCATTTGCTCACTCCAGTTGGTTACGACGATGAACTGCAGTCAGGTCAAAACCCTGTTGAGGACAACGAGCACGCAAATGAGCTTCCCTGAGACGGTTTCTGACAGTTTGTGCAGAAATTCTTTGGTTGTGCAAATCAGCTGTCCGGGTGGCTGGTCTCAGACGATCTTGCTGGTGAAGAAGCCGGATGTGGAGGTCCTAGGCTGGTGTGGTTACACATAGTCTGCGGTTGTGAGGCCAGTTGGATGTACTGCCAAATTCTTGGAAACAACATTGGAGACAACTTATGGTTCAATTCACGGCCAACAGCTCTGGTGTAGATTCCTGCAGTCAGCATGCCAATTGTACGCTCCCTCAAAACTTGTGAGATCTGTGGCATTGTGTTGTGTAATAAAACTGCACATTTTAGAGTGCCCTTTTATTGTGACCAGCCCAAGGCACACCTGTGTACTAATCATACCGTTTAATCAGCATCCTGATATGCCACACCTGTCAGGTGGATGGATTATCTTTATCTTTATCTTTAAACAAATTTGTGAACAAAATTTGAGAGGAATATACCTATTGTGTATGTAGAAAAAGTCTTTTTTATTTCAACTCATGAAAAATGGGAGGGAAAACAAAAGTGTTGCATTTATATTTTTGTTCAGTGTAAAATAGAATAGAAATAGAAATATATACAAAAAGAAATATATACAAATAGGAATATAATACTGTTGAGGTAGGTGTGCAAAGGTGATAAAAACGATAAAATGCAGGTATATTCGGTAGTATAAATATATATGAACAGAGATGCAAACGATATAAACAGAGATGTAAACAGGTAACAGGGATGTGAACAGGTGAGCAGGTGGTAACCAGTAAGTAATAGCAGTGGGGTAAGGTGACAACAGTATAAGGTGCAAGTGAAGTGAAGTGACAGTAATGAGCTTGTGAGCTCAAGAGTTCAAAAGTCTTATGGTCTGAGGGATGAAGCTGTCCCTGAGCCTGGTGGTGCGGGACCGGACGCTGCGGTACCATCTGCCGGACGGAACAGTTTGTGGCTGGGGGTGGTTGGGGTCTTTGATGATCCCGTTGGCCTTCTTCCTACACTGCTGAGTATAGAGGTCCTCCATGGATGGCAGCACCGTCCTGGTGATATGCTGAGCAGTTTTCACCACCCTCTGTAGAGCCTTACGGTTGAGGGCGGTGCAACTGCCATACCAGGCAGCGATGCAGCCAGTCAGGATACTCTCTATGATGCACCTGTAGAAGTTGCAGAGTGGATACGGATGGAGTCCATGTTGAGCCTCTGGAGGAAGAAGAGCCGTTGTCTTGCTGTCTTTGTGATGGAGTCTGTGTGGTGAGTCCAGGTCAGGTCCTCGCTAATGTGGACCCCGAGGAACCTGAAGCCGCGGACTCTCTCCACCGTAGTCCCATTGATGGAGAGAGGGGCGTGTTATTCTCCCTGTCGCTTCCTGTAGTCCACAATCAGCTCTTTTTGTTTTGCTGACGTTGACTGCTCAAAGCACTTCATGATGGTGGAGGTGAGTGCTACTGGGCGGTAGTCGATCAGACAGAGGGTTTTGGTCTTTTTGGGGACAGGGACAATGGTGGTCTTCTTAAAACATGTGGGGACCACAGACTGGAGCAGTGACATGTTGAAAATGTTTGTGAAGAAATCTGCCAGCTGATCTGCACACACCTTGAGAGCTCAGCCAGGGATGCCATCAGGTCCAGGTGCCTTGTGTGTATTAATCCTTTTAAGCAATCTACACACATCTGCCCTGGATATTACAGGTGGGCAAGGGTCCTGGGCCTTTTGTACTTCGTCAGGGGAGTTGCTCTCAAAACGTGCATAGAAGGTGTTGAGTTCCCATACATTGGTTCTACTTGGACGGCCCGGCAAAGCAAGCTGGTGGCCAGCGGCAGTGCTGGGTTTAACCTGTGTAACGACAGCAACAGAAAGTTTGCTGATCCGGCGGGGAGTCCAGGTGGTCCGGGATCAGACCCCGGGCACTACAGCCGCTAACTGAAGGTCTGTCTCTGGAGCTGCTGCCCGCTCTCCTCCTGGCAAAGTAGTCTCCTAGCGGTGGGGAGTGAGGCGGAGGGAACAGGTAACCTAACATTAGGTGTATGAACGGTATTAAAACAAAGTTTACTTTGTTTCACCATCGTCATATTACAGTTATTAATCTTACATAGCCACAAATAGATACATTACCTCATTGCTATGCGTCCTGAAAACAGCTGTGTTTAAAAATAGTATTAAAAATAAGTTTTCCAAAACAAATGCACGTGCCAGATCAAGATCTTTACGACACAAGGTGGTGGAGAAATGCTACCGCTTTTGTCCACAGGGACCACCAAAACCAACACAAAACGAAAGTTCCATGTAGTTGCTTTAAATCAAATTTTGAGTATTTTTACACTGTGGTATCGCTAACTTTACTTCAGTAAAGGATTTCAGTAGTTCTTCCACTACTGACCAGATTACCAGGTGGAAAATTACAATGGGGGTCATTTTAAGAAAGCTTGTGATTGGCTTTGACTGTTGAGTCCATGCACGGATTCATTGTTGTACCTCGACATCATCATAGTGAGGTGGAAGGCCCTGGGACTCCTGTGGTGTGATGTAGACGTTAGAGCCCACCAAGGCTCCAAAGAAACACTCCAGCTTCTCCTGGATCCTCCACAACTCATCCTGACAACAGACAGGAAAAACTACATGAGAGCTGCTCCTGACAAATGTTCAGTCAACTCTCTGATCTGAGATTTGTGGAAAAACTGAAGGAAAAAAACCCTTTCAAACATTTCCATCACACTTTCTCAGTTTTTTAAATTACATCTAGCTCTTGTTTCTGAATGCACATATACTGCACATTTGCCTTATGAATGTAATGTAATGTTGGTACATTATATATATTGAATACGGAAAAAGGGTTCTTAAAGTCTGGGTTCAGGACTAGAATATATCTTTTGTATTCTGTACATTTTATTAGTGTACTATCATGAAATCTACTTAAGAATTAGCTATTGAAATTATTAATGAATTTAACTGAATTATTATTGAATCCTGACTTCTTGACAAGATCACATAATTTTTGTTCCTGTGCCCCATTTGTTGGGAATACTTGCACTTCGTTCTCACTAAATATGACAGCAACAAGTGTGTGATCTTGTGAGGAAGTCATCATTCATTAGTTGGGGGTAGGGAAATGTCCAATTTAAAGTTCACTGAGATCTTGTGAAATTTGGCAATTAATGTTTTAACAGATTCAAAATATTGAAAATCGTGTTTACACTACAAACACAGAGTGCCAAAAACATATTGGTATATCTGGAATACCAATATGACTGCTGAAACTCATCATTTCAGTACTGTATCAAAGCACCTTACAGATACCAAGTGTCAAATAAAACTCAATCAACTATTGATCCACATTGAGTTGCTGCTGTTGTTGTTTCAATGAATCTAAAATGGTAACACACACGAAATCCAGAGTAGTATCTGAGAACTGCATATCTGCATACATTTTTGGCCACTTTGGGGCAGTGGAACTGAAAATAAGCTGAAAACACCTGCAGTGCCTCAATTCCACACCATATATGAACCGTGTACAGTATGTACAGTGTGGTCTTGTCTGAATGAGCAGACAGCCAATCACATAAGTGGCGTTGTTATTTAGAAAAACAATATATATATATATATATATATATATATATATATATATATACACTTCAATGAGTTTAAATATCAATTAGATTATTTCAAAATTTTATAATTATATATTTTGTCTGCATTTATTCCTATGATTATTTATTTCATAATGTCTTATTTACTTATTTATTATTGAACACTTTGGGTCACCACAGGCCCTCCTTTCCTTTGACAGTGACCAAACTACATACACAAAACCTGGTTAGAATGAGAATGAGAAATGGGACACAGCTAAGGCCTGACATATTATCATCTTTTAAAGTAATTACAGTGAACATGTTAGCAAATAGTTGCCTATTAACACATCTAGCAGATATAGAGCATCATTAGCATTCGTTTGGAGTTGTGTTTGTGTCCACTCGATGAATTAAAGTCCAATATTCACTCTCCATTTGGGTATGATTTGGTATCCACGAACTCATGAGAAAAATACAGTATGTGGCTCTTTAACTGCTAAATGCCCCACTATGTTCACGAGATAGGCACAAACTTTAACTGTCTATTTGCTGTTTGGTGCTGAACAGCTAGTGTACAGTGGGTTTTTAGAGCTTTTTCACTGAAAACAGCTGTCTGCTGCTGCAGGAAAGGTTGATGAGAGCAGAGTCAGCGGGCTATAAGACCAGAACAATGAACTCAGACGCTATAAAGCTCCGTAGGGCTGAGGGGACCTAGTCAGTAATAATTCTCTGTGGGTTTGTCACTATATGTGACCCATTTCACATTACACGTAATCAATTGATCTGTTGTTAATATAAAAATATTGATTAGTGCAGCTTTAAATGTGTAAATGAGCAACTGATAGATGGACTAACATTAGCAGTAGCATCATTTGTCCCAAAGGCAATAAAGCCATGACTTTCCTCTTTGCTGGCAGCACTCTCACCTTGAACCTCTGCGGCTGGTGGAACTGAATGGTGGCCTTATTCTGAAAAAGGTTCTTACTGAGAACACTTTTCTGAACTTGCCCGTCCTTGTTGAGCACTTTTTTCTTGCCATTGATGCAGCGAACAACGTTGATGTCCCTGTAGTATTCCAGACCCTGAGAACAGAGGCTCTGCAGGTCGGACAGCTGGAACAAAGACTGGTAGTAGGAGATTGTGCTGGCATCAGACCTCTGTAGGTGGAGGGGTTTCTTCTCCCAGTACTCCTTGAAGAACTGTTCTGTCCCCACGGGCTGGATGAGGCTCTCGAACAGGCTGACAGGGCTGTGGAAGCACAGAGGGGATGGAGTGTTGCTGTGCTTTACTCTGCTCTGTTTAGGAGGGAGCTGGTCATCCTCACTGCTCCGTCTCTTAACATTCTTTGCTTTGCTTTTCCTTGGCATTTTAATCTGAGGAAAGATTCAAAGAACATCATCATTGGGATGCTCAACTGAAATCAGGCCGAATCTCAGAGGTATAATGTGAATTTCTGGATTTTAAATGTTCATCTGCAATTTTCTGTAGTGATCCCAGTACTATTTGTTCTTAAAGTGTACTGAGGTAGCATATCACATGACATGGTTAAGCTCCATTTGACTAAAAAAATGTTATAAATAAATAATAAATGACTGCAGTTGCAAGAACAAAACTTTCCAATCATATCTTAAGATGTTTGATTTGAAAGAGAACGTATTCTAGTTATAATTATAACTATTATAATTATCTATTAACTCCCTGCTTCATTCATTTCTATCTGCAGGATGTCTCGTTTTTTCTGACTCACTGTGTTGAGTGTTTTGTCAGAGTGGTTGTTATTTAGGGTGTTAAACTGTGCGCTGTCCCTCACTCTCTGCACAGCTGATTTCTTGTTTCTTGTTGACTGTTATCATCTGTAACCGTCATCTCTGCCTCTCTCTGGGAAAGTTTTGTCACCACAGCGAAAATAAAATCACAAAAGAGAACAAAACATTCCACGATCCATCATCTGATCCACTTCATCAATACATGCGCGGTTGTTGTTGCTTTGCAACGGGTGTGTTACTCTAACGTTAATGTTACCGGAGCCCGACTCCGTGATTAACGTGATTGCATATGTTACCTTTCCAGATCTGCAGCTCCGAACCGAAGTTAGGAGACCTCTGGTTTTATTTTAACTGATTTCAGCCTGGCTCGTCGCTGGCGACTAGACATCGTAGAACAGAGACTTTTTATATCTCTCCTGTGGCAGCGAACACAACACACGGCCTTTCAGTAACCATGATGCTGCAGCCTGAGCTCATCCAGACACTTTATGGCTGACTAAAGTTACTTAACTACCATTAATAGCATGTAATTTTCTGTGGCTGCAGCACTGTGCAGGTACTCTCTCACACCTGGAGAGACTCACCTCCCTCACAAACTTGCTAGACTACGTCACAGGAGGAAATATATATTTACTTATCAGTACAAGTCCCCACAAAGATAGAAAAAAACGTTGTGTGTTAGTATGTGTGTGTCTGTCAGTACAAGTCCCCACAAAGATAGAAAACACAGTTTTGTGGTAGTATATGTGTGTCTGTCAGTACAAGTCCCCACAAAGATACATAGTATAGGCAGTAGTAGTAATAGTATGTAGTAGTCTGTGTGAGACAGAGGTAGGTTTTAGTCGTGAATTAAATCTGAAACAGCTCAAGGTTTGAATTTTACAGTTAAAAGAAAAAAAAACTTAAAAAAGCTTAATATTTTTAAAAAGTATAAAATGTGGAAAATAGAAAAGTAATAGCATAATTTGTAGAAAATAGAAAAAGTAGAAAACAGAAAAGTAATAGCATAAATGGTCTTAAAGAGCTGAACAATTTGATATTTGAATGGTTTGTGTAGCTGAAAGTATGCAGAAGTAGTAGTGAAGCAAAAAACGTATGGAAGAATAATAAGAAAGGCTGCTGCTGAATCGGCATTCATACTAATTAAACCTGAAACAGCTCAAGGTTTGAACAGTAAAAAAGGAGAAAGAGAGATCCAACTGCCAAAAAGAGCTTAACATCAATCCACCAATCAGAACAGAGGAACAAGCTGCTGGAGGTTTAATCAGGCAATCAACATCAGCTGTGTAAACCTGTTTTTTCACTGTGGGAGAGACCTGTAAAAATTCTACTCAAAGAAGACACCATCATGAGAAAACTGTAGGCCCTATCAGTGAAATGACCTCATCGTGAGCACCATAAGGCTTTGCTGAACATGTAGATGTGTAATAAAGTTATGTGGATAAAGTTAAAAATGACAGAGAAATCACTGTTTTAAAAGTCCCCACATTCGTGTTTTTGCTCAAGAGTATCTGAGACTATCATTACAGTTAATGAGACAGTTGAAGGGCTCTCTTGTGTTTTGAGGCAGGAAATTTAAAAACTGTAAGTTCTGTTGCTTAAATAGTTACATGGCGTGAAAAAGGACAAGATTATCCATGTTTTTATGTAGAAATTGTTCTGGGAGATACTTGGCATGAAGCCAGAAAATTCTGAATAAGAATAAAGGCAGAAGAGGATCAGCGGGTGACATCACAGGCCATGTGACACACTCTAAGCAGTGCAACACACACTCATTATAAACTCAGAAAAGGACAGAAAAAAGCATAGAACTTAAACTGTGATAATTCAAAAACTGGAAAAGATTTCAAAAAGGTGAATACATGTTTAATAGCTCAAGGTCTTGTGACCTGTTTGAAGTTTAAATGGAGTCTGTAGTATGTGGAAAGAGTGGCATTTCAAAGTGGAGCAAGTTAAAGAGGATTTGAAGATTTCATTCACTTGCATTGTAAAAAAAGGTGGCTTCAAAAATCTGGCTGGATCGTTTGTGGAGAACGGTCTGAAGATGCAGTGTAGCAAGTTTGGTGTTAATTGAGCAAAAAATGTGGGAGGAGACTGATGTGTTATGAATTTGAAGTTTTGAAGTTTTAAACTGAGTGAAGTTTTAAACTTTAGACGGTTGCTGTAGCACCACTATCAGGACTATTAGCCCACAAAGCCAGTTGAGGAAGGTTGGTGTAGTTGAGAAGAAGAAGAAGAAGAAGAAGAACATTGCCCAAGTTAACAGTAATGTTATGGATTGTATGTAGGAACAGAGTAATTCACTCAGTAATCGTCTCTCCAATTACATTTCAACATATCACATCACTGTGTGTGTGTGTGTGTGTGTGTGTGTGTACACCGTAGGAGGAAGTGCATCTCTGTCTCAACCTCACCTGTCGAACAGTGACCACATATTCTGTTTTCTTTTGGTTGCCATTATTTTTTAGTCTTCCTTTTTCAATTGCCAGTTTGTGGTCACTGAGCCTGGACCTGGTCAGGATCTGTCTCTGCAGATATTCTGCCAATTCATAATCTCTTTCTAGGGCCAGATAACATTCTGATCTACTTTGGCTTTTAATTTCTTCTTTCCAATGTTCCAAATGGGTCTCTTTACATTCCATTATATAATTTGGTTTACGCTGATTGGTATTTGGAAAGCAGTGTTGTTGTGAGACTGGTCAGAGTGTGTCCGAGAAATAGAGTAAATAAAGGTGTATCTTATCTTATCTTAAGATGACATTTACTGTGATAGAGAGTTTTGTCCATATCGCCCACCCTTTGATCAAACTATTGCACGCTTGAGAGCAAGCTATTGAAAAGTGGTTACATGTGTTACGTAAATTTTGATGAACAACTTTGATTACTTTAATATCAAATGCACTCTCACAATTTGTTTATCAGCATCTTTTATTATAATTTAATTGGTACGTTTTCATTCTTTTGGCCATCATTTCTATCAGCTCTAACATTGTACTCACCAAAAACTAGACTGCTCGTGTTTCTTATCCTGTTTGATTTCGTTGTAGCGACATCACCTTGAGTTTCAGGAATATACAGTATGCCTCTTTCATCAACAAACTGGCATCTCTCTTCCCTCTCTCTGTCTCCCGCTCTCTCAGGACTTGGAGGTACTGGAATCGGTCCTGCGTTCCAGGGCCCCGGAAGGCAACACTCAGGAGGCCTGGGAAAGTCGCAGTAGTAGCGGCGGTGTTAACGTGGCCAGCTCACGCTCATCCTCCGGTCTGAGCCGGCAGGAACGCAGCAGGCAGTTGTGGGAGGACATTAGCACGGTGGAGGAAGACTCCAGTAAACTCAATGCCCTGCAGCTTCGCCTGGACGAGTCCCAAAAAGTCCTGCTGAAAGAGAGAGAGTAAGAGAGACAGAAAATTCAAAACTCTGGGCTGTAGCCATGGATATGAAGTGTGACATAACAACAGTTGTATCCCTTGCAACAAATAGAGAATTAGTTAGTCCAACTTTGCTTTTTTTAAAATTCATAAACTCATGGTGGAATGTAACTTCCATTTGATAACATGGTCTACTTCTACTTCACTACAGATATCGTTACTAATTACAGTAAGTTGCAGATTAATATTTAACCTACAAAACATGTTACTTATAAAATACAATACATTGTTGTATATATGTTAAATAGTTGAATTTAGCTCCACCACCACCTGCTACAACATTTAATTATAGTGCAACAATAATAATAATAATAATCCAATTTTATAAGTATATAACATTGAAATAGGCCAATTTGCATAATTTTATTTCATTTTTTTTTTTACTTTTAAGTACGTTTTGCTGACAATGCTGTAGTTTTAAGGGGCACTCCACCAATTTTACACATCAAGATCAGTTTACTCTTTATGTGTAGTACTATTCAGCTTGTGAAAATAGTTGTATAACGTTTCCTGTTCCTGTGAATGACGCGTAAGCTTTTATGAAGTACAGCCTGAGGAGCTGAAAGGACAGCGGCCAGACCACACTGTCTTCACCAGACCAACTGACAGCAGAAATTTACCTGACAAAAATAGTTTTCAATTAGACTGCATGAAGATTACACTCTGTCTAGAGTGAAACCGGAAAACTCATACTGACACTGGGAGTATTGATCAATCATTGCACATACCATAATGATTACGGAGGTGCACGTCTCACATGCGTGAATCTCCCGGAGTCAGAGTGGATTGATACATTTGATAAAAAGGAAGCGAATCTGTTCCGTGAGTGGGGCAAGTGACGGACGTAAAAATAAAAAACGCTCCTTAAAACGCTTTCTATGTGGATTGGCTTTAAGAAAATAACCCTGGGGTTATCAACTATATTATTCACTCAGGGTTATCTCAGCTTGGACTTGGAGACTACAAATTTATTACAGAAAGCCTGCATTACAAACCGGATGCATGGTGGAGACATGTTTACAAGGTAGGGAAGGGTCTAACAAAAGAGGCTATTGTTTGCTTTATGGGAGAAGTAGGATCCAGCGTTTTTGTAGTTTAACCCATACAAAGGACTATAAGTCAGGATATCTCAGACTCTTTACTTCGATTTTAACCATTCCTTTTCGAATCTGTCTCTTGTGAAACCCCAAACTACAACATTAAATTGCTGGAGTACCCCTTCAGATAAGATTTTGAATGCAGGACTTGAAATGAAGTATTTTTACATGGTGGTTTTTCTACTTTTACGTACGTAAAGGATCTGAATGCTACTTCCACCACTATTCATTATAAAAAATACTGGTGACCTTTGCTGATAGATTAGAGTCACGTACCAATAAACCAATTACGTTACCTTCTCCCAAATGAATTCTAATTTTCTGTTCTCAGTTGCTCAATAGAGGTGCCTTATACTGTCTTTGCCTTGTTTTGCGGTCACTGCCCTTGACTCGTATACAGTGTGTATATATTTATATACTGTATGTATACATTTCACTAGTGATTTTCCTGAAATAGACCAGTTTTGAACTGCACAGGGATTCTTGATGTGGAAATGTAAAATGTGAAAAATCCATTCTGAAGGCATTTGCTGACTCAGACGATAACCCACTCAGGCACTAGAGCAGTATGATTGAGTGTTGAAAATCACTAATGTTTGTTGTGTCTTTGTGTCTTCTCCAGAGACAAGCTTGCACTGAGTAAGAGCATTGAGAGGCTGGAGGCTGAACTCAGTCAGTGGAAACTTAAATATGAGGAGCTCAGCAAGAGCAAACAGGAGGCCCTTAAACAGGTGAGACATGAATGTAGTCTACCACTCTGCCAGTTAGAAAGAATATGTCTGTCTGGATCTCCTGTTTAACTGAACATAGATTGACAACAGGTCACTGCTGTAGGATGATACAGCGTCTTCTACTTTATGTCTTGGCAGAAGGGCCACCTTGATGTTGGTTCCACAAACAAGTTTGTAGTGTTTGATCAAATATGGCAACTCCCTCAACTTTTTGTGCTTTGTTGTGACTAACTGCAAGATTAATGAGGTCAGACTACTGCTAATCCACAAATGGTGGCTGGGGCCTTCATTTACCTCAACTATAGAGAGAAACAAGCTCATATAAGAGACAGGTGTTTAGCCATGCTTGCAGCTTAGCTTTCGGGATAGCAATGTTGGTTGGTCGGTCCACCACTTTCAAACACAAATATCTCAACAACTATTGGATGGATTGCCATGACATTTGGTGCACACATCCATGTTTCCCTCAGGATGAATTGTAATAACTTTGATCATCCTCTGACTTTTCATCTAGTGCCCTCATCAGGTATAAATATTTATTTGTTCAATGCTTTGGTTTATGACCAAATACGTGCTAAACTGATGTCATTCCCATCAACCTCAGCTGTACTTTGTGTCTTGTGTTAAAGAACAAATGTTAACATGCTAACACTCACTAAACACTGAATGAAGATGGTAAACAATATACCTGCAATAAGGGTTCAAGGTTTCATTTATTTATCATTATATAACACAGGGTTCTCTAACGAAATGCAAGCTGTAGTCCCTTCACGCTACACACAAAAAAGAAACAAAAAAAAGGGAAGGAAACAAGCTGCCCTCGAGTCTGGTGGTACGACAGCTAATACTTCTATTTCGCTTGCCAGATGGCAGCAGGGTAAACAGACTGTTACTCGGGTGAGTATTTTAGTATCCTTTGGACTCAGCGCAGGCATCTCACCTCTCTGATATCACTGATGCTCGGTAGATAAGTACCAATGATGTTCTAGGGCAGTTTTAATCACCTCCTGAAGAGCTCTCCTGTCCTGGGCCATCCACATCCCATGACAGGTTCTCTGTTTTCTGTGATGCTGATTCCCAGCAGCCTGAAAGTGTTCACCTGCTGCAACTTGTACTGATGTAGACAGGGGTGTGTGTCTTCGTCTCCTTTTTTCTAAAATCAATGATCAGCTCGTTGGTTTTGCTGACGTTTAGCGGTAGGTTGTTCTTTGTGCACCACTCGGCAAGATTGTTGATTTCCTCCCAATATAAAGTCTCATTGTTGTTTGTAATCCTGCCGATAATGTTGGTGTCATCCGCAAACTTCACAATAGAATTTTCTCCACGTCAGGGATCGCAGTCATGGATGAACAGCGTGAACAGGAGGGGGCTGAGCACACAGCCCTGGGGGGCTCTGGTGTTGAGTACTGAAGGAGAGGAGGTGTGACCACCAATCCAAACTGTCTGGGGTCTGTTTGTAAGGAAGTCCAGTATCCAGTTGCAGAGTGTCGCCTATAGTGCTAAGTTTGCAGTTTCATGGGGGAGATTGTGTTGAATTCTGAACTGAAATCAACAAACATCGTTCTGATGTAGGTGTTGTTATTTTCAAGGTATGTGAAGACTGAGTGGAGGACAGTGGAGATGGCACCCTCTGTGTATCTGTTGGTTCTAAATACAAAGTTGTGAGGGTCCAGGCTGGCTGGGATGTTGTCTTTGATGTGCTGAAGAAACAGTTTCTCAAAACACTTAATCAGAATGGGGCTGAGTGCCACAGGGTGGTAGTCATTTAGACTAGACACTGCAGACTTTTTAGGTACAGGGACAATGGCGGCTCTCTGGAAGCAGGTGGGAACTGTCTCTGTGACAGTGATATGTTAAAAATGTCAGTGATGACATCAACTGTGCTTCATGCTTCCTTGTCACCTCACCGAAAGCTTTTTTGGCTCTGGATAGGGCCCTCTCCTCTCCATTCATCCAGGCTTTTTGGTTGGGGAATGAATTATTTTTTTCAGTCTTCGTGATCACCACATCATCAACACATTTGCTGTTGTATGATGTCACAGCAGATACAGGTGGTCACCTAAACTAGATTTGTGCATTTGGCTTGCTGAATATGCCTTATAGGAGTGCCTATTCAGGATGTACAGTAGGTGAGCTGGTTTGAAGTGCTGTAGGTCTTTGTCATGTTTGTCATGATGTATATTCCTCAAGATTGCTGCGGTTCTCCTGGGTGGCAGCATCTCTGAACATGTGCCAGAGTTGGAAAAAAGAAACGTTGGCAGACAGTCATCACACAACTTTATGAATCCGTCCGTCGTAACGTTATAGATTTACATTGCTGGCACGTTGTTTACGTTGTTTACTTCTTTATTACGTTATTTACCTTTCCACAACATTGCTGATTGGTCACTTACTTACTAAACCTTGACCATACATTTAGATTTTGTGTATTTAAAAAAGTATATCATGGTGTTCTAATTTTGATCTCCATTCTATCCTACCAATGAAATGCCATTAGGTATGATCTTTGTTTTAGTTAAAAACCATCAAGCGTAACATCATACTGGATTTCTGTAGCATCAATAAGAACTAAAAACAAGTGCTTTAAAACCCAACATTATTATAAAAAAAACTTTGTCCCAACACCAAGGGTGAGGAGTCGGGCAACATTTCTGGAATCCAAGACGGTTAAAGTTCTCCATCTGAAGGAGAGATGGACAGAGGGGCTGGAGCTTCTGCAGATACCTAAAGATGTGTCCACTGAAACGGCTGTAAACACACAACTCACATACATGATTACTTTCTGATGATAAAAATACTTTTAGCTCAGGGTTTGCATTTTGAATTACATGGGGTAAAAAGGCAAAAAAGTGATATCATTTCATTGGAAGTATGTTATGTCACTGTATAGGAGAAATAAAATAAACCTTGAATTCACATACACAAACTTTTTTGCATTGGGCAGGGGCATGTTTCAGTGTCTCCTGCACCTGGACAGCCACGTTTGCTTGTACGTTTGTTGGAGGCCATAACTGCCCCTTCATAAAGTTATCAATAAAGGTAATGGTTTCAATGGATTTGTCATGAACACACAACAAAAAACAATGAAATAACACAACTTGGTTATTTTGCAAAACAATATGACTTATTTCTTACATAATAAGACATTGTATACTGTCATATTCTTCAGAGGCTTCTTCCCCCTCTTTCCATGTACACTGCAGTTGCTCCAAACAGTGTGTGTAGCATTCGCTCACATTACCCGCCGGACTCCATCTGCCAAGTCTTTCCCACCAATTGCACTCGGATATTGTGTCTGCATAATACAAACACAATCTAGTGTTATTTACATTACTGATGTTTTGCCTTGAGAGTAGGGATGCACAATATACTTTTTCACTGCCAATACTAATGGCATTTTACTACGCCAGTACAATTGTAGGAGAAACACTGTCACACTGTGTCAATACATTTTAAAAAGAAAAAAACTTCTTCTGCACTGCAGTTACTCACCATCTTCCTCTGATGTTCTCCATCCTTCAGCTGGTCCTCCAAGACCTGCAGCTCATCCTCTGATTTTGCAGGGTCCAGTGCATCCAGCAGTGGTCCCCTTAAAGCATCAGAGTAGATTATATTGAAAGGTGGTTTTAATATTTTGTTCACCCCATTTACATGCATGAGAGGGGCAAAATATAAAAAAAACACCTTTCAATATAATGCACTCCATTCATGACAGAGCTGTTGAAAGGATGGGGAAAAAAATAGGTTAGGAAAAATGAAAGGATGTTTTGCTGCCCTTTCATCTTTACTAGTTAATGTTAGCTAGCTGTAGACTGGAGAAAAGATTATTGAATTCATGTGCCGCTTAAAGGCTACTGACAGCTACCAGCAACTTTTAAGGTGGAATGTTTTCTTGCATGTTAATTAATGCACGAGTTGCAACTGGCCTCATTTTCACACCATGCTCTTGTAGTAAAACTGAAGTGATGTAGCTGTTTTTCTCATCAACAGTCTGAGCGAAAGGTTTTGTCATGTCAGGTAACCCTGAGGTTGGGGTAGATAGCAGAGCAGTCTTTAAGTCAACAAAGGTTTTCTGTGCTTTCTCAGTCCATGTCAATTTTTGACAGTGGAGATTCTATCTCTGCATAATTTGGAATCCACTGTCTGCAGTATGACGTTATACCTAGAAAAGACATAACTTGTTTCTTGGTGAGAGGTTTTGGAATGTTTTGAATGGCAGTTCTGTGTTTTTGGAGAGGGATTTGCCCTCTGCTGTGATCGTATGGCTCAAAAAGGTCACCTGCTCTTTAGCCCATTATAATTTGCTTAGACTAGCTTTATGACCATCCTCTGGCAGATGTTGTGTCCATTTCACTGGCCTCTTTTATACGTGAACAAATCATCAAATCATCAACATACTGCAAAAGTGCACTTTTACCTGGGAGTGTTACACTTTCTAGGTCCTCCTTTAAAGCTGCAGAAAAAATAGAAGAAGACTCGCAAAATCCTAGGCTTAATCTGGTGAATGTCCATGTCTTCCCTTTAAAGGAAAAAGCAAACCAGTACTGAGAGTCTTTGTGGACAGGTATACTGAAAAAAGAGTTTGTCAGATTGATTACAGAGAACAATTTGCTATTGGGGGGCACCTGTGTTAGAATCGTGTGCTGGTTTGGTACATTGGGTGTGCGTGCACGAACAGCAACATTTACTGCTTGCAAATCTTGCACAAACCTCCACTCTTCAGGCTGCCCCTTATCTCTCATCTTTTTGACTGGGAAAATTGGTGTATGGCTTCAGGTTTCAATGGATACTGTTCTTTGCAAGGGCAGAAATCAGATTTTAGTGTTATCCCTACGGGGCTCACGCCCTTCATCAGGCCCACATCATATTTACTTTGAGCCCAGAGTGTGGTAGATACACCAGCCAGCTCTGGGGAGTCCACTGTGAGTGTCCCATTTGAATCATTTTAGTGGGCATACTTTAGGTATACCTAGAAATTAGGTATACACTTCTTTTCGCAACAAATGTCATGTTGCATGGTGTTGGTGCTGTATGTTTGCAAACGTTCATTGAAATACACGTGTGGTGCACCTATCTGTTGCCACTACTGGGCCTCGCCACAGCGTCTCACCCAAAATCTCTCCTCTGAACATCTGTGCTCTCTGCCAGTAAAATATGCAAAGCCGTATCATGCATTGTAAAATACTGTCTAAACAGTTTTTCTGGCAGTTGTACGTCTGCTGCACATTCAGTGCTCATCCAGTACAACCATCTTGTGGTCAGTAAATCACTTTCACTCCCCTTTCTGTACCGGCTTTTCTCAAACTCTCTATCTGGCCCTGAAGATGTGTGTGTGGTGCAGTGTAAATCTGTGTGCCTCATAAACTGCACTTCTCATGTGTGTCTGTGCTTGCTCGAGCAGAGTATGACCTGCTGCTCTAGGATTCTTATCTGCAATTTGCCACTTGTACACATAAAACAAGTAATGTGGGTCATGTTTAACCATTTGCTTAGGCCACATGGTCTGCCTTGACACAGTGACTCCCTTATCATCACATATCAGAACTATTCCCAGAATGCACATTAAATCTCATCCAAGCAAATTGACTGGACAGCAAGGAGAGAGCAGAAAATAGTGCTTAATTCCTGCTATGATCTCATCTTTGAGGGAAACTGTGTAATTTTCACGCTCTGTATTCCCGGTTGCTCCAATTGTATACATAAACCTCACGCTTAATTTTGGAAGCGGGCTTAGGTCAGTGGTCTTAATTACTGATTCTGTTGCTCACTGGAAATGTGACAGCTTGGCCTGAGACCTGCAGTGTCAGTTTGGGCATAGTTTTGAAAGCTGTGAGTGTGTAGCATATGTAGGCTTACAGTGTTCCATGTCTAGTTCAGTTTTTTTCTAAATTAAATTTTAAATCTTCTAAATCTAATTAAATAGCATTTTGCACTAATTGATGTATGTCAATTTCAGGTCTTTGTGCGTGTGTGTCAGTGTTCTTACTGTCCACCCTGGCCCTTCTGGCTCTTAGGGCAACCATCACGTCTCCTTTTGCCCCGTCCTCTCCCTCCTCGTCCAGCCTGTGGCCTCTGGATTATAACCTCATAGACTCCGAGCTGAGCCATTTGCAGTCTCTCTTTCTTTAATTGTTTACGCTCAGTCTCTCTCATCTGCTTTTCAGCGTGGACTGCGTATCTCTCTACAACAGACAAACGTGCTGTCTCACAGTCAACACAATGTGTCTTGACGTGGTGTTTGATGGCTGGAAGAAGCCGGTCTAAGAAGTGAGCTTTCAGATGATTCTCCCAAGGAGACATTTCAGGGGTTTCTACCTGCCCATTTTGTGGGTTTGGGCGTTCTATCCCTCAAACATCTTGGCGAGTGAGACAGTCCATTACAGTCTCATCTTGTCTTTGTTTGCATGCGGAGATCTTTCTTAAGTCCATTTGAGGGACAAATTTGTCTCTCATTCTCTGCTGAAGCACTGTCACTTGCAATCCATATCTTGCTGCATTGTCCCAATCATAACATACAGCCTAATCCTCACTTAGGAAGCTGGACTCCACTCTACCCCATTTCAAACCCATTTGTGTCATTAAGAGCCTTCTGAACTCAGCCGTACTCGGGCAGTATTGTCCCACAAGTTCTCCGATCAGTCTGCTATATTCGGTGCCTCCAACCTCCTCCATGTTGGGGAGGCCTTCAGCCACCTCTTTAATGTCTGCTAATGTCCATAGTCTGGAAACCACTGCTGTACTGATCGGAAGAGGTGCCACAGTACCTGGTGAAAGATCCCGTGGGCTCCATGCAGGTGCGGGCATTATGGGGTCCCTGCCTAGTGATGCCATGACACTGGCGGGGCTTACCCAGGTGGCCCTCCCATCCCACTGGTCGTTAGTCATGGGGCTGAGTGGTTCGAGTGTCGAAGATGGTGAGTAGATCGCTGGAGGCAGGCCAGGAGCCATTGGCTGTGATGGTACTATGGCTGGTTGGGCTGTGTGGGGTGTGGACATCTCAGCGGACCCAGCTGGCGGTCCCTTGGTCTCGGCTCAGAAAGCATCGACCTCTTGCTGGAGATTGGGAAATATAGCGTCAATCAGAATTATCAAGCAGAGCCACTTTAATTATTCGTCCAGCTATATAATTTCATAGTCAGCCTAATGATACCAATAATCAGTTGCTCTTGGTGATCAGTCAAGAGTGTGTATAACCTACAAATTAACTTTGGGAAAGAACTGACTTGAACTCAGGTAATACACCACAGAAACAAAAGCAATCTTTTTAATAAATGACTACAATAAACAAAGATCTGGGGTTCTGATGCTCAGGGGATTATGAGACCAAACATCACATGTTTATCTATAATGGTTATTTGGATATATGTGATTATATAACTTATGGCATTTGGTTATAGACGCTAGCAAACTCCTAATATAGTGAAGAATACAAACGTATTACATACGAATATAAGCAGTAAATATGGAATTGTTAATAACTTTAGCTTTCTCAACAAAATTACTATTACCGAGCAACTGAATCTGTTTCCAAATCAGCTTACATGTAACCTAGTAGTATGAACAGTACTAAAACACAGTTTACTTTGTTTCACTATCGTCATATTACAGTTATTAATCTTACAGAGCCACAAATAGATACTTTAATTCATTGCTATGCATCCTGCAAACAGCTGTGTTTAAAAAAAGAAAAATAGTTAAAAAATAAGTTGCATCTTTCTTTCACTTGCTTCCAAAACAAATGCACGTGCTAGCCAGATCAAGAGCTTTACTACACAAGGCGGTGGTGCTCATGGGAAATGCAGTCTGGGAAACACTACCTCTTTTGTCCACAGGGGCTGCCAAAATCAACACAAAATGAAAGTTCCTTGTAGTTGCTGAAGATAAAATAAGAGACTGTTCAGTTCATCTAGAAGCTGTTTACATACAGATGAGCTTCTGTAAATCAGCAAGAGAAGAGAAGAGTTTATTGGTTCCCAGGAGAGAAACACAGCATTACAGTAGCACAAGAAACAGACCAGAGAACTTGGTAGGAACAGGATGCAGATAAGTAGAAAAAATCTAACCAATCTTAGAAAGCTATATTACCTTACTCTAGAAAAGTGTGCAAAATGACATGTATAGTATGTGCAAAACCAATAGTGCAGCTTTTTATACCAGATAACTGACATAGTAGTGTATAAATATTGGCTTTGAAGGATATTAAAGTATGATAATTATGATAAGTCATAATTGATACAAAATTGAAGGAGAGTGATTGAACTCTTGGCTATCAGAAATAATCAGTATTTAGGGTAAATAACAGAATTTAACTTACATTAAATTCACCTCAGGGCACCACCCTTGAAAAAGGGAAAGAGATAGCCAATTAATTAATTTGGCCTCAGTCTAAAGGTTGCTACGGAGTTCTTGACACGTGTACAGTGACCGTAGTACTTCATTCACACAAAAACACGTGATTAAGTTCTTTATAAATGAAAAGTTTTTTGATCTACTCACTACACGCACAACTATAAACTACTAGACATACAACTGAATGAATAAATGCAACCAAGAGTAAGTGCTCAGAACACAATGAATAACAATTAATGAATGAATGACGACCATGTTACACCAGATGACACAGCAAATGAATATTTTAGTGAGATATATTAACTTGAAAACACAGCAAACCACTAAGTGGATAAAACTTTAACCTTGACCAGTGAAATTACCTTAATGCACCACTCAGCAGCTGAGAGGAAGTTGGGAAGCACGAGTGAAATACTTTAAACAATTCCATATTGTGATTATATTAAAGGGAGATCCTACCTATCAACCCCTATATCACAGGAAAAGTAAAGTTTAACCTGGTGGTTCAGATGGCCAGGGGAGAAATTGCTCTGGAGGGGAGGGAGAAGCAGGCCGGTTCTCGGGCTTTCTCATAAGCGTTCCATCCCACAGTATGCATCTCTCCTCGGGTATTTTCAGGTGAGCTCTCCATCCCACATTGCGACTTTGGGTCGAATTGTTTGTCTCTCCCAGCAGGCAGCAGCAGGGTGATAACATCTTCACCCACCCCCACTTCGGTGTGCTGGAGACATGGTGGCAGCGTCGGCCAGAGTTTGTTACAGTTCTGACTTTTGTCATATCAGAAAAGCAGGCGCTGAGCAGTCAGACTGGAGCAGGTTTCTCTCGGAAGGTTTCTTTTTTTAAAGTTTGCTGGATGCTGGCCTTCAGCACGTCCAATGCAGCCCGGGGATTCAGCACATCTCCCAGGTGAGCGGCCAGCCGGCCAGCCTGTTTGCCCAGGACAGGGCAAAGAGAGACAAGAGCGAACAAGAGCAGAAGCGTGGTTACAAGAGAGCGAGTTTTGGGTTTCCTCTTGTTTTATAGTCTTCTGTAAAATGGGTGTGGGTGTCTGGTGTCCAATGGCAATGGCATGAAACTTCATTCTTCCCACCTTAAAACTAATTCCAATCATCTTAATTCTTAATAATCATGATTTCTTTCCAGTTATAAACAATTATAACAGATAAACAGTGTTAACCTAGGTTTAAATGGCAAAAATGGCCATCATGTACAACAGCTGATCCACAAACGTATTTACCTATATATCCAAATATGTACATATATGCCCAGCAAATAAATGAGTAAAATACAGTACTCAATTCAAGTCAGGGTTACTTGTTACAGGAGTGTCTCTTCTTTCTCCCCCCTGAGAGGGAGGAAAAACAGCTGTGTGTGTGTGTGTGTGAGTGTGTGGGTCAGAATTGAGGAGTCTGTGTAAAAAGTCCCTGTTAGTTCAGTCTCTGTTATTATGACGAGTGACACATAAAATTACCCCAACAGTATATCTCTACATATATGTATATCTATATATAGCGATAACAAGTGAAATAAGTACTACAGAATTACTACAGGTCATCCAATGTTCCTCATATCTCTGCTAACGGGCTGCAGAAGAGGAGGGGGGAAGCCTGGAGCAGGCACACAAGCATGTTCCTGTGGGTTCAATCTATTGTGCATCAAAATCAGCATACAGTACAAATACAGTTGCAGTGGTGGAACAACATTTGTCAGAAAACAAAGAACTTTGTTTCCTTTGTTTGTAGCCAGGTTCTGCAAATAAAATCTGACACGCACAAAAAGGTTCCCTTCTTAAAACACAGCTCAAGTCATTTATAATCATCCAACCAGGAGAAGTCATGAGAGAAGAGGGACATTAGGTATTTGGACATTTAGTATGTTTTTATACAGTAGGAGCAAGAGGGTTCTGGGTTCGAACCCACCCTTCTGTCTCCGGGTACTCCGGCTTCCTCCCACAACCCAAAGACATGCAGGTTAGGTTAATTGGTGACTCTAAATTGCCCGTAGGTGTAAATGTGAGTGGTTATCTGTCTCTGTATGTCGGCCCTGTGATTGACTGGCGACCTGTCCAGGGTGTACCCTGCCTTTCGCCCAATGCCAGCTGGGATTGGCTCCAGCACCCCCTCTAAAAGGATAAGCAGTATAGATAATGTAACGATGGATGGATTTGTTGTCTGGTCTCACCAAATGGCGTATGAATAACACCCCAGTGTCTTAAGTCATTCCGTATGTTATCACAACGCATTTGTTGCTTTTCACAACACGCAAAATGTCCTTAAAAGTGGCGTGCTTTGACATGGCACACATGGACAGAAATACATTCTGCTTTTCCTTTCTCCTTCCTCTGGTGCTGTGATCGTCTTTGGTATGTATCTTGCATAAATGGATTTCTGAATAGAAGATCATCATATATCCTCAAAATATTTCAATGCACTGTGAAGTTCCTTGGGTGTCAGCAGCACCCATAGAGTGTAGGGCTCAGACATAAGGCCTCTGGACAGAAACATGTCTAATGTTTTGGCAGTGTTACACCAATTGGGGGCAGTCCAGGCCTGCAGAGAGGAGAGACATAGGGAATAAAAGGACACAGCTAACACAGGTCTCATGGAAAGGCTCACTGTATTACAAAATCAGTTTGATAAAACCAACAGAGAAAAAGAAAGGAGGGGGTAGGTCAGAAGACATTGGATAGATGGTGATGATGGGTGTTTTGAAGATAAGTGGGATAGAAGAGATGGAGATGGAAGCAGGATAGGGTGAAGTGCTGAAGTTGGAGAGGAAGATACAGGCAGAGATGCAATGATCAGATAAGAACAAGAATTAGATTAGACTTTATTGTCCCCGGGGGGAATTCTTTTTCACAGCACTGTACATGAGAAATCAACAATACATTTTACACACATCACACAACAACAGACAGAAATACATGAGTACAACACAGCAGCACACAGCAACGATAGGCAAGCAACATGAAAACAACTCATAGTTCCCTCAGCAAGTCACCCTGTTTAGGGCTGCTCTGGCTGCGGGTACCAAGCTGTTGCCAAAGCGAGCCCTTCTGCACCTCAGTGACCTGTACTTGTGCCCAGAAGGTAGTACAGTGAAGTGGTGATTGAGTGGGTGTGTGACGTCCTGTGCCATTGTATTTACAATACGTGTGATGGCCTTGCTATTGTGCTCTGAGACGTTGGGTGTGGGGAGACCCATAATCTTTTAATACTAATCTTGGCAGCTGTGCAGGGTTATGCGTGTGAATTCGACCCGGTTTGTGACAGAGAGCATATTGAAGAAACAGGTGGAGCTGTACAGCAGGATGGGCTGAACAATGCTTTGGTCCAACAGTAGGAGGAGATGGGGGGCAACATAGAGTCCTTTGAGTTTACGGATGGCGGGTCATCTTTGATGGCTCCTTTTTTGAATGTCCTTTGGATAGTGGTCGAAACTGAGTTTATTGTCCAGTGTGAGTCGGAGATACTTCAAGCAGTCAATCATTTCAACTGAATTGTTATTGATGAGGATGGGGAGCTGGAGTGATGGGGTACCTAGAGATGGGATGAAAAGGGATGGTAAAGGAGCTTGGGTTGTCCTCATCTTGTTGTGGGTTCCAGAAATGGCTACCTTTTGTAAGAAGAAAAAGGAAATATAATTGTAGATAACACTAATTGTCAAGCAATTACAAAGGTTGAAGGATAGCTGTAGTTGTGATATTGAATGATGAAACGTTGAATGTGTTGTATTTCTGAAGTCAACACTGAAGTTGTCCTGTCTCTTCCTCAGAGCATAACTTCAGTACCACTTTGTAATATCAGCACTAAGCACTAATGTTTTCTGTATTTCTGAATTTCTGTATGCCGGATTTTTCAGTTTCAGAATAATCAACGTGAAAAGGTATGCACACTTGAACTTGGACTTCGAAGGAAGTAGATTAAAGTGTATGTAGTCAAGATAAACAGTCCCTAACACAGGACAAAATGCCAGTCTCTTTAGATGTATAAAATGATCAATTTATTACATATTCAAAGGATGACAAAGTGTGAAATGTGAAAGAAAAGTGAAGGTTCATTCATAGGACCATTGTTTGTTTCCAGCTGTTTTTGATGTAGCTGTTGAAAAAGCTCTGATAAACCCACTGTACACTATCCGTCCCAACAAAGAGCAGAGACACATTTAGAGACTAGCTGGTGAACTTAGCGGGGCATTTAGCAGCTAAAGAACCAGACATTTCCCTTGGTGGAGTTGGTGGAGGCAAAACAGAACTTAAAGCATCTAATGTACTTAAAAGGATTAGAATGTGGATCTTTGTACATTTACATCAGCACTCGTTTTTAGCTGTCATTGTAACTTTGCACTTTTAAAATCAGGGGGAGTAGAAGGAAAAAACAGTAGCAATAAAGGTCAAGATAAAACACCCAGCCCTTTGACATTTTGTCTTTTTTCTACTCTTCCTAACACCATCTAGCTGAACCTGCTGAAGGAAATGCACCAGGATGAACTTGGCCGCATATCTGAGGATTTGGAGGATGAACTGGGAGCCCGAACCAGTATGGACAAGAAACTAGCTGAACTACGAGCTGAGGTGAGACTGAGTGGAGCAGGTACAGACCAAATGTCAGCTCCTCACGAACTAAACCACACCTTTTTTTCTGTAGTAGCATTGTCTTTTTGAGCTGTACTCAAGTAGTAGTAGTAGTAGTGTTTTTTACCTTTATTTGAGGGAACACTATTGCCATTTCCAGCACTCTCCTGCTGTACATTAAAGAGCAAGGACACCCAGGCCAATAATCCTGCTTACGCTGCCATCTAGTGGTTGCTACATAATATGTAGATAGTACATCACAAGTGGGTGAGGGTTAGGTACACAAGTACAACAGATTGGTGGTTTCATAGTTAGTAGTTGCAAAGTTTAGCTTAGCTTATTTAGCATGAAACAGGAACAGTTTGTCATGTAGGACTACTAGTCTTGTGAACAGATATTGAACATAGTTTGCAAACAACGCTGAGCAGCTGTAATTAGATCCCTGCTGCAGGCATCCTGCTCTCTGTCTACAGGACAGGTACATGAAGGAGATGGTGTAGCTCATATCCATTACATTACAAGCTTGAGGTTTGCCCAAATCGTAAAACACCTATGCCCTGCATTTAATCACATCACCACTGCGTGGAACCATTTTTTTCTTCTTTTTGTTCACAAGCCAAAAACCTGCTGAACTATAAGCACTGGCAGAACCTTTTTTTCTACTTCTGTAAAAATGTCATTGGTATCAGTCCTCCTTGTTGTCTTCATCATGCTTTGTCAGGGATGCTTTGGGGTTAATATCACCGACCGTGATACCACTGACCAATATATTCCAGTCAGGCTGGGGACCCTTTTTGCATGTCATTGCCCATCTCTCTCTCCCCATCATGTCCTGTCATCTCTCTACTGTTGACTCTATAACAAATGCATGAAAAATGTCTGAAAAATGTTTTCTTGACAAGAAGGCCTGAAAATTAAAAAAAAAAAATGTAAGGATAAACTTTTTCCAGTCAAGTGTTTGTTAGCTACTCTTGCTAGCGTTGTCACTATGTCTTCTGCATGGTAAAGGCCTGCCACTGCCTTCATGTTAAAACATATTTATTGTGAAACACATCAAGGAAGTGTTGTGTTAGTATCATCAGCAGCTTTACCGATGATCTTTAGTTTACTGCAACAAATCAATTGAGCAAAACAAAAGTAATTGGCTCCTGCTGTGACAACACAAGGTAATTGTTGTGGTTCCACATCTGTAAATATATACAGGCATTGGTAAGGTAATAACAAATGCTGATCTGGTGATATTGGCCTAAGTCATCCATGAGTAGCCGACTATTGCCCATAGCGCAGATTAGTGGTTTTGGTAGTCAACTTGTTGGTAGTTGGTTAAACTTCTACAACCCACCTGTAACTGGGTATGGTCAGAATTGCATCAGACTTGACTCAACTCATAGAAGTCAGTGCAGCAATGCTTTTCTTCTACACAAGCTTTAGTGTGAAGTTGCTTTTCAATGCAGTTACAAATGTTTACACCAAGAGTTTCTTTATATAACTACAGTCTTGTACTGTTTGTCACTGAGCAGTCTCGTGATCTGGTGTTGAGGGAATACAACCCTTTCTCTCACCTTTATGTTACCATCAGGGTCGACTGGTGCACCTAAAATACATTTATCATTTCAGTGTTGTCAGCCTCTCTTCCTTTTTGCTCTCTGTATCTCTCTGTCTCTCTGTCAGATGGAGAGGCTGCAGGTGGAGAATGCTGCAGAGTGGGGGCGCAGGGAGCGTTTGGAGACAGAGAAACTTGCCCTGGAGAGGGACAACAAGAAGCTGAGAGCTCAGGCTGAAGACCTGGAGGAGCAACTGGCCAAGAAACGCAGGCAGGCGGCCTCCGCACTTGATACCGACCTCAAGGTCATCCAGAGTGAGCTGTTCGAGAGAAACAAGGTGGACAGGACAATCCTTTTTTTTAGACATCTCAGTACTTTCACCATGCTAAGTAGATTTTTTTCCACCAGAAACAGCCACCCTCTTGTCTGCATCATAGGATTGTCCTAGTAATCCAAATTGTAATAAACCGGAATAATGCTTTAAATTCCACAATCATTTTCCTACTACACCAATACATACACACTGATGAAATCTCTTTATATGTTAGGAGTTTGTGCCCTGACCATGTCTTTCCAGAACACTGTCAGCAGTATGTGTATGTGACTGTGTGTGGGTGTGTGTTTGAGAAAAGAGAAAGAAAGAGATTGATTGTGTTTTGTGTATAATGTTGAAACCATGGTATTGATCCGGACAGAGAATGAGAAACTGGGCAAGTGATTAAGACACTGGATGCAAAGACACACACACACACGCACACACACACACACACACACATATACAGGTTGATTGATAGTAGAATCATCTTCAACCCCATCCCCCAGGGCTTTGGGAATCACTACGACTGCACAGATTGACGTTTACTGTCACACTGCGACACACTCAAGTGTACACACACATGCACAAACACACCTGGAGGAGTAATATGGGGGGAGAGAGAACAGAAGTTAATATTTTGTGTGGAAAGTGTTTGTGTGTGTGTGCTTGGTCATTTGTGATCTATCTTTTAGGCTGGTGAGAGATGAAATGTATCAAAGAGTGTGTGTTTGTGTGTGATATGTGACACTGGGGCATCCCTTGTCTTATCTGTTACTGCTAAGGCAAAACACACCACACACACACACGCAGTACTCGCATAACCCCTCCTCTGTGTGTGTTATTTAAGATGCATCTAACTGTTATCAATTTTCCTTAATATCTCTCTCTGTGTCTAGCTCTCTTCTTGTACATGTTACACAGCTATTTCTGTTTTTCTACTTTTCATGTGAACTGAATGCAACGCTATGAACATCTTTCTGAACAGACTCTGAAAATGCACAGCATTATTTCCATATTTAAACAATTATCACGTCTCGCCCCTCTCCATGATGGGAAACTTTTCACTCCGCCTTCCAGTGTCGTGGTTTGGAACAGCCAGAACCAATTTTGTCCTCCCAACGTGGTTGGACAACACGTATGAACTAGTTGTTTTTGAGCATAACCCTTAGAGACAAGGTGAAGAGGTTTGACATCCGAAAGGAGTTAGAACCACAGCTCCTCTGCAGTGAAAAGAGCCAGTAGAGATGGTTCGGACATTTGATTAAGATTCCCCCAGGGTGCCTCTGTCTAGAGGTATTTTCCAGCATGTCCAACTGGGACACTGAGGAAGACCCACACTGGAGGGATTATATATCCCATCTGACCAGCAAGAGCTAGAGAATGTGGTTTTAGACAGGGCTACCCTAAGCCCTTTTCAGATATGGAATACACAACAATGCTGGCTTCATCTATCTGTTAAAGCAGCGCAAGGTTAAACTGTATGTTTAACCTTGTGCTGCTGAGGTCCTTACATTAACCTGATGTCATTCAGCTCAGGCTTGTGCTGCGTTGAAAGTGATACAGAAATGTTTCAGGTCCGACCTAGTAAGATTGTCTTTGTGACGTAAAAGTGACTTCGGCTTATTCAGACATGACACTGACATGTTAAAATGCCATCAGATTATCATCATCGTCATTGCATGTCTGAAAGGGCCTTAAGACTGCAGCTGATATGACAAAGAAAAGCAGCAAGTCCTCTCATTTGAGAAGCTGGAACCAGAGAATGTTTGCCCTTTTTGCTTGAAAAATCAACTAATCAATGAATTGACTAATCGTTTCACCTCTAATCATTTTTTTAATGCTACCAAATCCCAAACAGAACCTCACACAGGAGTGCTCTGCCTGACTGGGAGCTGTAGAGGCTGCCTCAGACTAACTGTGAAGCGTGCGTCATTACACCTCCGCCTTGTAGCAGACAAAGCAAGTGATAACTGTGAACACATCTCCTGACATCATAAGTGATTAAATTGATGGAGTAATTTAGAGTCAAGTTAGTGAGTCTGCCATTTAGACTGTCAGAATATCACAGCTGAGCTTTAAACCACATTTCGTATCATGTTTCATGAAATAAAGTTAATTAAAATAGAATATGATAATATTGTTTATATATATTTATCATAGAATAATACAATACTCTGAGATTCCATAAAATGTAAGCGTATGTCTTGTCATGACACCTATGGTCACAAGGTGGGGTTGTTTACCCAACATGCACCTCTCTGGCACACTGAAGACAGTCAGGAAGACCTACTGTGTTAAATCTTTTGAGGCATCTAGATTTTTCTGCTGCTTGAAAAGATGGGTATGCAGTTTGTAGATGTATTTACTGTAAAATGTGTGGGTGGGTGCGTGAGGGGTGTTATGTGTGTGTGCATTTTGATTTTGGAAACATCTTGGTTAGCTGATTTGAAATGATGACTCTGAGTAAGGGTTTCTGCTTAGAGCCGTTCCAATAAGGATGTGTGTTTATGTGATGATATCTAATCTCCTTAAATGGCCCTATTAGCAGCTGGTGGGACGGCACAGCCATGCACCGGCAAATATGTGTAAGTGTTGGTCAATGTAAGTGGTCTCCGTTACCACCCGTCCCACAGGCATATTAATGAAGCTCTCAAGTTTATTTAATACTGCAGTTTCTTACTCATCTAATGTTACAGCTCAGGAACACATTTTTCAGCCTGCATTTTAACATTGTGTCAGTACAACCGGAAGTAGGAAGTGAACGATAGGAGCCCCGTTGTAATCAGTATATTATGTATATATATTAATATACTGTATATATAATTCATATATTTATTTAAACAAAAGAAAACCTTTTTTTCCCCACAACAAACAGTTTAATTGTGGTTTATACCTGTGATGTTAATGATGATTATAATGTAATGTCCTGTTTTTTTCAACCCAGTCCCTCTAAAACATATAATGATCAGGGGGCTTTGTTAATACTTGCCATTTGCCATTGTTGGATCATTTCACTACTCATGAAAACCAAGCTACGCAAAACAAGCCTTGTATTTTGGACACAATAACTATCTGCTTTTGGTTCGTAAGGCAGGGATTCTAGGATACAGTAAGGACTAGGCGTCCAGTTTTGTCACGCAAAGAGCTCTGCCGTGCTGTTGCAGGGGCGGTGATTGCTTCAACAAAAATGGTATCCCCTTATGGTGGGGACACACATTAAGATTGTTGTGCTGATTATGAATATTATTTGAGCATGACGACTGATCTGACCAAGTTGAACTGAATTTGTTCTAGTCTCGTGCAATGTACTGTGAGCGAATAAAGTGGATATTATTTTATAATCCTTTTCATCTGGGGCTGGTTTGACAAAGATATTTTAGACTGGTCTGTAATGTTAGGCCTGTTTCACAACAATAAAGACTGACTTATTTTTACGTTTTTAGTGTAGCGTATCGTAGTAACCCATTGGAAATATAGCAGTGAGGACATCATCGGTAATTTTCGTTTAACCATTGTGTGTGTGTATGTGTTTGTGTCCTTTCTTCAGTGGAACAGATGTAGTGACAGACTTCAGGGTCTCTCCAGTCAAGGAGAAACATTTAACAGGCAGTGTGGCTTAACACACATGCACACACACAGTAACACACACATTTGTGTGTGTGAGCATACAGACACAGCATACAGATACAGATGACACTCATGTACACATCCACGCACATACATATGTACGGAGGCATTCATACACATATTCAGGCTCATAGATCATTCAGTAAGCCCTAATGTTTAATAGGGGACTCCCAGCTTCACCCACCCCCACCCTCCTTTTTTCTCTTCCCTCTTTCTTTGCCTTCTCATTCATTACAGTCTTGAAATGATAAAACTGCAGGGAATATTGGGTTTTATAATTACTATTATAAACAAAATTTTTAATGAATTTAAAAGACTTTTTGTTTTCATTTTGAACTGCAAAATGGTCTTTTGCATTTCCCCCCTGTCCTAATCTTAGCTTGTATTTAATGAAAATAAAATGAAAGAGGTATGGAAGAATCCAGCCATGATGAAAAATTTAGTACATACATACATACATACATCATGCACACACAAATGAAAAAGTAAATTTCCATTTGATTAAATGATTTTATTTAGATATTGGCAGCCACAGACTTATATACTGAAACCAGTTAATGTACACAATTAATAAATGATCAAAATGGATTTATTTTCTGTCAACAAATACAACCGATCAACTTATGATCATTAGTTTAATCACTTTCAGCACCGGGATATGTGATAGATGGATGCTTGTATATACGAACAAGCATGTGTCATAAAAGGAACTATTCATTTAAAAGAAAAGGTGGGCAATATTCTAAATGTGACCTTTGACAGCACCAAATGTGGATAAATCTGAAGTTGAAAATAGGGCCCAACAAATGCATTTCCTCCTGTTTGAGTAACATTTGCTAAATACTACAGTGGCCAGCTGTTTTAGGAAATTATTATCTGTGACCCATTTTTAAAGATTTACGTCCTCAATGGGATCGGAGCTGAGAGCCATAGACAGGGTAGGGAAGTTAGAAAGTATTGGACTGGTTTGGGTTTTTTCATGGTATTTTTTGACAATAAGAGAAATATAGAATAATTCCAGACTTATCCTTTAATGCATTTATTTATTTATTTATTTGTTGGTTTGTTTATTTGACAGGGACAGTGCACAATTTCTTAGCTGTATCAGTGTTAGCTATAAGCTAATTTACTTTTAACTTCAATTTCAATTTCTTCAATCTAATTTGTAGTCCCTTGGCAGAAAACAGAGAATAACATCTCTGTGCATGTACAGCTCTTCTTTCTCCCTTTACCGCTAAACAGCTTGCCAAATCATAAAATGTCATGTCAGATATGTTGGTGATCTCATGAATTTCTTCATCGTCTTGATTCTAGGTCTCTTTCTCTTGTGCAGGCTGCACTCATTTTCTTTGTTCTTGTGCTTCACCTTTATCTTCCTGTAAAATACCACCCCTCTGCTCCTCATCTGTCTCCTCATCCCTTCATCCCTGTCTCCTTCTCAAGACACCCCCAGCCCCCCTCCCCGCTTTTAATTATTCCCTTCAGGCATTTTGCCTTTATTATCATGTTAATATTCACTGAGGGGGAAGGGAGTCTATGTGCCACCTCTTAAAGAATTTATTATTTGAACAACAGATAAAGCACCAATTCATGTCCTAATCAAATACACTGTAGCTGAAAAAATCCAATATTTAATACATAATAAAGATAAAGGGTGGATACATATATAAATAAATAAGTAAACCTGGGGAACTGGACTTCACTTTTACTGTTCCTGTAGATATCTATTTTTTCTCTGTCGTATTGCCGTACAAGTTCAGAAAAGCTTCTTGGAAACTACCCTGTCTGGGGAGCCATTAGGTCTGAGACAGCAGAGAGGGAGGCTGAATCAACACCATCAAAGTACGTGAAAGTGCAGTGAGTGACAATGGTGCATTATTGATGTTGCCATTAGCTCCAAGTGCAGACTTTCCTTAGCTAATCCCAATGCAAACCTGTGGAGTAGAACTTTTTGTTGGCAATTGCCTAAAATTACATCCTGAAAAATAGATGAAAAAAAAACAACATTTTGAATGGTTCGGAACAGAACCAAATGTTGGCATTCAGGCATGTCCATTTAGAGGCCATTACACCCATGTGGCTCTTGTACAAGTTTTCCTGTAGCTGCAAGTTTTCCAACCTAACCCTTCAAATCTAACCCTTTAACCTTAACTCTAACCTCAACCCATTCCCAGAAAAAAATCTAAAACATATATTGGTGCCTGCCCCGTAGACCCACCATCTGCAGGGATAGGCTAGGACCTAGGCATGCTGATTCGTGGCATCGTAGACTGGCTCTAGGAATGTGGAACGTCACCTCTCTTGTGGGGAAGGAACCAGAGCTGGTGCAAGAGATGGAGCGGTACCAACTAGATATAGTTGGGCTCACCTCTACGCATAGCACTGGTTCTGGAACCAAACCCCTGGAGAGGGGCTGGGCTCTCTCCTTTTCTGGAGTTGCCCAGGATGAGAGGTGCCAGGCGGGTGTGGGGATACTCACAAGCCCCTGGCTGAGCGCCGCTGTGTTGGAGTTTTGTCCTGGAAGGGATACCACCTAGGGACTCCGTAGCTCTGCAGGGGGACTTCAATGCTCATGTGGGCCATGACGAAGAAACCTGGAGGGACGAACGGCCTGCCTGATCTGAACCTGAGTGGTGCTTTGTTGTTGGACAACTGTGCTGGTCATGGATTGGGTGAACTGGGAACATCTGGTGGAGGCCCCTGTCCGCGAGGTCTTCAACTTCCACCTCTGGAAGAATTTCTCGGGCATCCCGGGGGAGGTTGGGGACATGGAAATGGAGAGGGCCATGTTCAAAGCCTCCATTGTGGAGGCGGCTGCTAGGAGTTGCGGTCAGAAGGTCGTCAGTACCTGTCATGGTGGCAACCTAAGAACCTGCTGGTGGACACCGGCGGAGGAGTTTGGGGAGACTATGGAGAAGGACTATCAGTTGACCTCAAGGAAGTTCTGGCAAGCTGTTAGACAAAGGAATAGCAGGGCTTGGCCCAGGCTGTGTTCAGCAGGGGAGGAGAACTGATGACCCGGACTGGGGATATTGTCAAGCGGTGGAAAGAGCACTTTGAGGAATTCCTGAACCTGACCAACACGTCCTCTGTGGAGGAGGCAGAGCCTGAAGACTTGGGGGAAGCCTCACCCATATCCCTGGCAGAGGTCTTGAGGTAGACAAGAAGCTCCTCAGTGGCAAGGCGCCGGGTGTGGATGAGATTTGCCCTGAGATGCTGAAGGCTCTGGACATTGTTGGGTTTTCTTGGCTGACACACCTCTTCAGTGTCGCGTGGAGGTCGGGGACTGTGCCCGTGGAGTGGCAGACCAGGGTGGTGGTTCCCATCTTCAAAAAGGGGGATAGGAGGGTGTGCTCCAATTATCGGGGTATCACACTGCTCAGCCTCCCCGGGAAAGTGTACTCCAGGGTGCTGGAAAGGAGGCTCCAACTGATTGTTGAACCTCAGATCCAGGAGCAGCTATGCGGATTCCATCCTGGCCTTGTCTCCTGTGTGTGTGTGTAGAAAAAGTACCTGTAGCACATGCTTCCAAAAGAAAAGAAAGCTTTTCTTTTGCACTCTCTGTCCTGTACAATTCCAGACCTTTGTTGTAATGAGGAAAATCTGACTTTGCAAAAGTGAATCTTTCAATTATTAGCATTGGATATTATTGGATATGTGAAGCATTTTTCATAATCCACAGTGCAACAGATGAGACCAGACTGAACTTTGTTTGTAAAGGTATGTCAGACAGAAAGTGAAGTGAATTTTTGCCTTGCGTCATTTGCAAGAATTTGTCTGCTGGACCATTTGTGTTTATTGGCCCCAAACAGCCTATGAACCAACTGCACTGATGTTAACTGCAAGCTAGCTAGCAACGGATGCACTGACCGTACCGTGTCTATGGGAGTGTGGCTGTGTGTGTGTTTGTGTTCAGCTTAGCTGAAACTTGCCATTTCCATTTGCTTCTCTCCTTTTTACTTATCTCTGTACATTTATGAAGCACATTAATTAAGCCCTAGGATATGTATGAATTTTTCGCTCAAGTTGAAACATTTTCAACTTCTGCCAATGCGTCCTTGTCTCAATTCGCAGTATGTCTTTCCATTGACTTTGTATGCAATTGTGCTGCCTCTAAAATTCCCTTCACATTCTGTATGAACACACAGTAAGAGTGGAAACAGCGCTGCAGCTACGTATGTTTAGCTTGGCTCTGTCGGTATGTGTTCGGCTATGGCGCAAGTCATTAGCCATGTTCATTAATAATGGCAATGTGGATTGTTTATTGGTAAAGGTCTGAAGATGCTGTATGGAAAGTTTGGTGGGAGTTACTTTTGATTTAATTTGGATATAAACATTACAAAACAAAATAAACAAACAACATGAACAAATTCATATTTGACTATAAAATGTTTGAAGTATTTATATTGACATTAGAGCCTGGCCAATACATCGGCATGGCCAATGTTATGGGCAGATTTTCGTTGCTCAAAAACAAGTTTATCCATATAGGTGTGTATGTCGGTCTTGGTGGTCTCGAATGCCTTTTTTTAATATGTGAAGTGGGTGTTTAAGCTGCAGTGGTGTGTTACATTGCTCTTTAAGGGATCCTTATTAAAATGTTTGTTTATGTCATGTATTTATGTTTAAAAAATGAATATCAGCTGATTTGTCATTATCAGATTTATTTTTTAAATTCTTAATAATCGATATTGGCATCTGCCTCAAGAATCGATCGGGCTCTAATCGACATATTATTACTGCAACTATTTTTTTTCATTCTTATCATTATCATTGCTGAGTATTTGCTCCTTGGATTCATTGTTCATGGGCAAGTCCCCAAATCAGCAATATTTTTCTGTAGTAAATGAGACAGAAGCTGGTTGACCAGAATCAACTTTAGAAAAACTGGTGGAAAAACATTAGTCTATAACCCCGTCATCTGTCTGTCTGCTGTGTGCTTAGGAGCTGGCTGACCTTCGACACATTCATACTAAGCTGAAGAAGCAGTTTCAGGAGAAGACAGCGGAGCTCGCCCATGCCAACCGGAGGGTGGAAAGCCACGAGGCCGAAGTCAAAAAGCTGCGTCTGAGGGTGGAGGAGCTTAAAAAAGAGTTAGGACAGGCTGAGGATGAGGTAGGTACATGGCTGTACATGTATTTGTGTAGGTGTAGTTCAAAATACATAACAGTCAGAGACCATCATTGCTCTTGATCACTGATTAAAAACCTTCAGCTTCTGACTATGGATTCCAACAGTCCATAACCCACTCATTCCAACTAACCAACAGTTAGACAACTAAAGACAAAAAAATATTCAGGAAACATGTCTCAACTTTTGACAAAACAGTAACTCATACTTACGTACTGACTTATATCAAGGCAGTTGTTTTTGGGGGGTTAGCAAGTTCCCATGGATTTAGGTTCCAGTTAGCTACAACCAAGTTAGCTTGGTAATCCAGGAGCTACTTTCTGTGTTCATTTGGACTCAGAGACAAGTATATGAAATTATATATGCAAAATTGTTGTTTATTTAGAAAGCTTTAGGAAGCTTGTGCTGCTCTCCTGAAGTTGCACTCCCGAATCTCTACAATGGAGGTGGAGAGTGCAAGCGTGATACTGGAATTTCCCTTTAACCATTTCTACATGCCTAGACCTTACTTTTAAGTGCAACTCACACTGGCTGTGCCAAGTTGCGTCACCTCATTTGACACCCACAGCACACACTAGACACCACACAAAGACATAAGAAGCAGTATAGTTACGGCAGCCAGGATGTTCTTATCCATGGATTACATGCGATAAAATTACTGCTTTTCTGGAGCACTGACATGCGCCAACGTTTAGAAATAGGATAATGGTGTGTCTTGGCCTGTCAATGAACATCAAGCTTGGGAAATTCTTCTGGTGTGTGGGCTTACATGGAAAACGTGTGGATGTGCAGTACCCTTCAGACAACTTTTTCATGTAACTGTCAACCCAGAAGCCATCAACCTCAGTTAAAAGTTTGGTGAGACTTATGAGTTTGCCTATTACAAATAAGTGTGTGTGTGTGTGTGTGTGTGTGTGTGTGTGTGTGTGTGTGCGTGTGCATGCATGCGTTTGTCTTACCTTGACTGTAAGTGTTCCAATTGTACCTGCAGATTCTCAGTCTGCTCCACCTGCTCATCCAGAGACCTCTGCAGCTTCCTAGTCTGGTTATGGGACTCATCCAACTAGACACACACACACACACACACACACACACACACACACACACACAGAGTAGCTCTCTTGAATTCATCAGCTGTTAATGGTGATATAAACATGCATAAACATACACACACACACTGGTGCCAATGCAGGATTTTGAACAGAACGGAACAGATTCCAGATGAATGGGCCAATACGCTTCTCAGTGGCCGCAGAGAAAATGGGTATCTCTTTACAAAGTGTTCTTCATGTGAGGCTTTGACAAAAAATTGCTTCACTTCTATCACATTTGATGTTATTTCCTGTGTTATGCCTCTACTTGACATTATCTATTGGCATGACTTGGTTGTAATGGAGGCTAAAGTACACTTGGTGCAAACATGATGACTGGCTGCAGTGCATCAGCATAAACCAATGCAGGGTCAGATGGTTGAGTGGGTTTCAAATGAAAAACAATATCTGACAAACAGCAGTCATCACTCTCATTCCTAATGGAAACTATTTTGTTGCTGATCAGTGCACTGATCACTGCTCTTTCAGGAACTCACCACCAGCTGTTGAAACTATTGCCTGAAAATTAATATGGGAGTTATAGCAGCAAAAATAAATAGACACCAATCAGTAAGCATTAATGACCCAAACTGTAAATGTTATCTGCCAGTGGAATATATGCTGTATGTTTAGGAATGTGATCAATGTGTATGTAATGTAATGTGCATTTAACACACCTTTCACAAACTGCCAAGCAGAAGACAATATTACAGTTGGTATTAAGTCACACTGTCAACAAGGCAAGGTAAGGCAAGACTTGCTAGCTAACGTTACTGCTACTACCTGTAGATTTTGCTGGCCTTGCGTAAGTTAGCAGGAAGAGACAGAGTTAAGTGACCTTTCGACTTGTTGGGCGCATTTTTTTCTTAAGAATATGGTCATGTTGTACGGATTGCATTTGCATCTGGCTGATCCAATCGCATTCCAATCCTAATGTGTTCTTCACCTATTTTATCATCGATTTATATAGCTGGAGAATGTTTTGACACCATTTGGGTGATTTGAACGAATAATGGCTGATATTGAATGGTTGTGTGTGATCGATTGATTAGCATTCCTTCCCAGTCTGATAACCAAACTTGTCATTTCGTTTCACTCAATTCATTCAGCCTGACATTGTGCTCATGTTAGCCGATTTCTGATTGGTAGGGGAATTTATTCTGTTTTGTTTTGCCCTCACCAATCAGGAGCGAGTGATGTATCCATCCTGTTGATGTCACTTTCATTTGAAGCTGCAGTAGCAGTTGCTAGGAGCAGTTAACGTTTTTCAACAATCAAAATAGCATGCCAGTTTAAAAGTTGTTATTTTTGTGCAGCTGTGTCAATTTCATCCATACTTCTTGCAATTTTTCTGTTGCTATTTTTCATGGATGTAGGTAGGTATCTAGCTATGTAAGACAATTCAGGGAAACTGGGGTGAAATGAGCACAACACCAGAACTTAAGATATGGGCAGTGATTCAGCGGTCTGGCAGGTTGTGCCAGGAAGTTTGAGTGTTATGTTGCCTCGGTATGTCTGGGTCCAGACCTCTAAATGTATCGAACTTTTGAGTCTTTCGGGCATTTGAGCGTTGTGCACTTTTCAGGCCAACAGAGTGCAGGGCACACAAACAGGACATGCGGGAATCAAGTGGAAGTAAAGCAATTTATAATGCTTCATTTTTGCTTCAGCCCACTTGTTTTGCTTACTGTGATGATTGTGTTGATTCCGTGTATTATTTTTCCAGCAAATAAAGTCAAGTCAATTTTATTTATATAGCGCCAATTCACAACAAGTTATCTCATGGCACTTTACATATAGAGCAGGTCTAGACCATACTCTTTATCATATTATTTACAATATTACATAATATAATAAATAAAAACTACAAACACGTATGTACATTGCATCATGACAACAGCAGAATTTTTGTACTCTAAGAGTGTAAGAGTAAGAGTGGTGCAATTTTTTGCAACAACACATGCCTAGACAACCATGAAGGCACTTACTCAAAACACAGTAGGTGTGCATGTGAAGCTGACAACCTACTTGTAGCTGCAAGGCTCACTGTGAGCCTCAGCTTACTATTTAGAGATTAGCTTTCTCTGCCCTGTGTGTGTATAGGTGTGTATTGCCTGTCTTTCAGTTTAGCTCTCACACTCTAACAGCTTTGCACAGTCGTCAGCTCTTTCCTCTCTGCTTCTCCCTCTGCATTCTCTCCATTTTCTCCATGTCGTTGCTCCGCTACCCGACAGCCAATTGTCGAGCTCCCAGTCACAGGTTACCGTAGTAACAGAGAGCTCTCTTGTTGCTCCACTCTGTGGAGGAGTGACAGACGTGTCGGCATGGTAACGGCTTCAGAGACTGACACAAATCTGTATATGTTCTTGTAGAGGGTGTAGCTTAAGCTTTTCTCCATGGATTTGGTTTCTCAGAGACTGCTTGACTAGGGTGCGTGTTTCTTTGTGTGTGTGTCTTCTGCCTAAACATCACTGTGTGTGTGTTTTATCCTACTGAATATGAGTATGTTTAAAGCTCATACTTCATGTTGATGGATGGCTCTGTTCTCGCTACATCACTTCGTCCTGTCAGAGTGTTTTATGCCATGTGCCAAGATAGAATGTAAGTTAGCGTACAAAGTATGCGTGTAACAGCCTGCACTGCATGTGCTGTGTCATTAGTCATACAGTGTTTTTCCTAAATCAAAATATCAAGCACTTTGTGTGTGTGTGTGTGTGTGTGTGTGTGTGTGTGTGTGTGTGTGTGTGTGTGTATCCTAGTTAGTACATCAGAGGAGAATAAGCCTTAAAATTAGATGCTGATAAAGTCCTTTGCTAGTTTGTGCTAATGTGCTTGTGTGTGTCGTATGGTTTATTTCAGGAGTATGAGGTATGAACAGAGGAGCTACAATAGCTTTGTCCATTTTGTACTCTCCGGCTCTCTGTTCCCTTAAAGATCAACACTGTTTGTTAGTTTGCTAAGGGTCAACATTGCGAATCAGCATGTCAAAGTTCACACAACTTGAAGTAGATACAACGTCTATTTTGCCCCCATAGGAGATCCACTGATAGCTGTGATTCCATTGAAATGACCATGACATCAACCTTTAAAACAGAAAATTGCACTATTTTAGATGATGGTGTGAACAGGCCCTAAGGGCCACACATTTGTCCCCTGTGGGTTGCCAAAGCTGCTCAGCACCCAGTCTGAGCTGGCTTTGTGGTCCAAATGTTATGGTTTATCTACCAGTTGCTCTTACCCTGACCTGGCCTGCTGACTGACAAATCAATCTGACAAATGACTGACTAAGGGAGAAAGAGAATGGAAGAAAGAGAGAGAAACTAACGGCTAGTGAAGGGAGGAAAGGAGGAGATTGGAAGAGAAAGAAGGTGAAAGGAGCTGAGGTGAAGGAAATACCAGAGAGGCGGAGGAAACCAAAAAAGAAGAGATGAACCCAAGAAAAGTGAGATATCCAAGCTAGTGATGTGGATATAGTTTGCTGGGCTGGATTTTTATGTTGAAGTGCGGAGGATGAGTTGAGGAGTCTTACAGCCTGAGGAAAGAAGCTGCTCTGTAGTCTGGTGGTACGACAGCAGATACTTCTGTATCACTTGCCAGACAGCAGGAGGGTGAACAGGCTGTTGCTGGGGTGGGTATTGTCTTTTAATATCCTTTAGGCTCAGGGAAGAAACCTCACCGATATCACTAATGCTTGGTAGATGCATCTTCCGCAAACTTCACAACAGAGTTCTCTCCATGTCAGGGATTACAGTTGAGGGTGTACAGCATGACCAGGAGGGGGCTGAGCACACAGCAACACCAGCTCGGGTGTTCGACACTAGAGAGGAGGAGGTGTGACTGCCAATCTGAACTCTCTGGGGTCTGTTTGTGAGGAAGTCCAATATCCAGTTGCAGAGTGTGGTACTCAAGCCCAGAGTGCCAAGTTTCAGTTTCATGGGGAAGATTGTTTTGAATGCTGAGCTGAAGTCAACGAACAACATTCTGATGACTGAGTCAGACTGAGTGGAGGGCAGTGGAGATGGCATCCTCTGTGGATCTGTTGGTTTTGAATGCAAACTGGTGAGGGTCCATGCTGACTGGGATGTTGTTTTTGATGTGCTGGAGAACCAGTTTCTCAAAGCACTTCATCAGAATGGAGGTGAGTGCCACAGGGAGGTTAGTCGTTGAAACTAGACACTGCAGACTTTTTAAGGACAATGCTGGCTATCTTGAAACAGGTGGAAGCAGTCTCCTGTGACAGTGATATGTTGAAAATGTCAGTGATAACATCAACTAGCTGGTTGGCACATGTTCTTAGTACACGGCCAGGGATGTTATCAGGCCCCACAGCGTTACTCATAGTCACTCTCATCAGGGTTCTTCTCACATCCGCTGTGGATACTGACAGTGGCCGGTCTTCTGGAGGCAGAGTAGACTTGACACCTAACTCTCTTTTGAGGAGATCAAAGCAAGCATAAAAGGTGTTAAACTCATCTGGGAACGTGGCCTCACACATGATGGGGCACTCCTGCTTTTGTAGCCTGTGACGGTCTGGATCACCTGCCACATGTCTTTGGTGTTTCATGGTAAGTCGAGGTGGGACTGTCATCAATCACATGTCCATACTTAGGTCAACTGAGCTTTCTCCATGACTACTTAGCAAACTCCATTTGCTAATGAAGACTGTGTGAGATGCAGTTGAAAGCTACAAAAAAAAAGCTAGTAGTTCATTTGATCCGGAACAAGGACAAAAACGATGCATTGTTGCCTTTTAGTTCTGGTCTGGTTCGTGTTCACACATACTTTATACAAAAGTCAGTGTCCAGACTGAACTGCACAACCAAGAGTTATAATTAGACTGACAGATAACTAATTGATTGGACAGTTTGGCAACTGTCATCCTGCATCATCAAGTCATGCAGCACTTAAATGCTTCATATGTGTATATTTTTGTTCTCTGGTGTCCGCTCTCCGCTCCCTGGCCAACAAGATGGACGAACTGCTGCTCCTCAACAGAACAAACACGGACTTCTGCAGATTTGCCGCCCTGTGCTTCACTGAAACCTGGCTTAGTGAGCACATCTCTGATAGCTCACTCCATCTACTGGGCTTCCAACTCATAAGGGCGGACCGCACAAAGCTATCGGGGAAAACTGGGGGAGGTGGAATCTGATTTTAACAGAGCAGACCTAGGCCATGAACTACCAAAATTCAGACAGCATATTAAGTGTACCACCATGGATACAAACATTCTGGACCATTGCTACACAACATTAAAAGACACATATCGCTCTGTTCCCTGTGCAGCTTTGGGACTCTCTGATCACTGTATGGTTCATCTCATCACAACCTACAGGCAGAAACTAAAATCTGCTAAGCCTGTGGTAAAGACTGTGAGGAGACTGGAGTTACAGGCCTGCTTTGAGTGCACTGATTGCACTGGTTTTTGAGGCTGCAGCTATAGACTTGGATGAACTCACTGCCACTGTTACATCGTACATCAGTTCTTGTGATGACGTGTGTGTGCTGACTAAAATCTTCTGTACATACAATAACAACAAACCTTGGTTTACAGTAAAGCTCAGGCAGCTTCGTCAGGCCAAGGAGGAGGCCTACAGAAGTGGGGACAGAATCCTCTATAACCAGGCCAGAAACACACTAACAAAGGAGATCAGAGTAGCAAAGAGGAGCTACACTAAAAAACAGCTTTTCAGAGTACAATCTGGCATTGGTGTGGAGGAACCTGAAGGACATTACCAACTACAGGAAACTATCACACCCTGGACACAACCTGTTTCAACTTCTCCCCTCTGGTAGGCGCTACCGAACACTGTACACCAAAACAACAGACACATGAACAGCTTCTTTCCACAGGCTGTCACTCTGATGAAAAGTTAACACCAGTCACAGTGTCAGGAACAGTCGCTGTGCAGTAACCCTGTAACACAAACGTCCAATGTGCCTGTAAATTATACTGTATATATTCTCATTGTTTAAATACCCACTGTTTTTATCATGTAAATATCATGGATGGACTCAAACACAAATCTATGCATGTTGTGTACTGTGTATATTGTGTATACTGTCATATCCATCTACCTCTTGTATATAAAGCAACCTGTTAGAATAATCATATTTATTTCAGCATTCTTTGCACTCTGCACTATTGGAATGGGCCGATTGCTTGGCCGCGTCTTGGTATCGCTGTGTCGTGGTTGATTTCCTTCTACTTGTTCAGCCTCAGTGACTTTAAATAAATAACCGCTAATAGGTTCATAGGAACCAAACACAAAGATACAGAAGAAGGAAACTCTACTTCATTTATACAAAGTAATTTATTCTACGGATTGCAGAAAGTACAAATACAAATCTGGAATACAAAGGGTTTGAATTCAACAACATTTTTCCTGGGATCAGTTTTTAAACCTTTCATCTTACGCTCCTCCTGATGGGTTGGGATATTCCTGATTGGTCAGTAATCAAAACACGTAAGTCACTGAGAGTCTCTGATTGGGTTAAATGGCATTACACTTTCACCCGCTTGAAGGCGCTATTTACACAAGGAAACTTTCTTACTGTCCCTAAGCAACACACCCGTCTGACTGAGCTTTATCCCGGATTCTTGCAGCAAAACAACCTTGGTTCCCATAATGTTTGTGTGTTGCTCTCTTGATCGTAACTCAATGCTTTATTTGATTAAAATAAAACACATCTCAGGTCACGCAGATAATATCATCGCTTTGATTAAAATATAACACATCTCAGGTCATGCAGATAATATGGTTGCTTTGATTAAAATAAAGCACATGAGGTTACGAAATTGATTATGTAACACAGTTTCCTTCAACAGCTGCTTGCAGCTTTCTCCAGAACCACTCATCCAAACAACTTGCACTCGACACTGCACTTCCTTGGGTCCTCAGCAATACACCCGCAGAGTGTGAAATTGATCGGATGAACGGTTGTCGAGATAATCGAAGGACAGACAGACCGAGACTAAATTTATAGTTAGTTGTGGGTAACGGCGGAAGTCCTCGCACCACCTCTCTTCAAAACAAGCATCTATTTTCCTATCTGGAGGACGTGCAGTCGGCGCGCTTGCTATGTGCACAGTCCGCGCAGTCACAAATTTTGGGCTTTACGCGGATGGTCCGCGTGGACTCTCACGAACATGGATGGATGACAACATTTACATCACAGGGACCAAAACGGACCCTCCTGGACACGCGGACGTGGAAGCTATGAATCGTCCTTTACCATGGTTACCAAATGATTTGCATAAATATTTATATCGCTGATACAGATCACAATCACTTCCTGAACAGTTAACAATCAGCAGATGGATTTAATAATAGTTTAGCTTTTGAATTAATTTGGGAATCATATACAATATGTACTGGTATAGCAGGCCTGTGACTGGTCCGTTTGCTTTCTCACAACAAACGCACTGTACCATTTAGTACAGTTTGTTCGGGCGATGTGAGAGCTGTTAATCAAACTCTGTTGTGGACTAAACAACTACAACTAGACACTCATTTTCACACTCACTTTACACAGCGATTCGCCAGGTGTGCAGAGGTGAGAAAGTATTGAACAGAACTACTTCAGTCACTTTTTGTATATGCAAATGAATGCAAAACCATAAATAAAGGAGAGACTGTCTTAGAGTGTTGGAAGTCTTGGAAGCAGACTGAGATCCACCTTTTAAAGCTGTTTCATTCCGGTTGTTTAGTCCTCACCAGAGTTGAGAGTGACAGTGTACACACCAGCCTAAGTGAACTGACCCGGTTATGGAACAATCGTGTGCTGGTTTTGTCTCCTGTTGGTATGTCTCAGTCATTACTGTGGAGGAAGCTTCACACATATACGCATACATATATTTTCTAAATTCAAGGTCATCAATTGTCCCCTAAATAAACATCAATTCAGTCAAAATTCTACTGATAAATCATTGAAGCTTTTCTCTGAGGCAGCGACCAACTTACTACAGCCAGAGGTGACAGAAGAGCACAGCTGAATACCTAAACAACAATACAACAAGTTTTCTCCTCTTCTTCTGGTTTCCTCTCTCTTTATTTGTCAGAGCTTGTTTCTTCATCTGTGCAAAGTTGTAAACTGCAAAATCAGACCAATTCTTTGTTGCAGTAAGGCTCTTTCTCATCAGACTTTTTACTCTATCTGTGGTTAGGTTGAGGTCATGTGAGTTAGAATCAGTTCTTGTTTCGCTTCAAATCTTTTCACACACCCCATTATGTCAGAGCTGAAGGATGCAAACATGAATGTTGTCAAGACAAGGTTAAAAAGGAGATGGAATATGTGATTGGTATCTTTACAGTGTATTCAAACAGTCTGGGATTAGGGAATACACCTTCTGAAATGTGTCACCTCTCAGAGCTGAAGCCTTGGTTCCTCAAACCATCCATCCAGCCTTCCTGACAACTCGTGTGTTCAAAGTCAGTAGTCATTGCCTTTTTAAATGAATTGGAAATGCATACAGCTCAGGGTGAAATGAAATCTTTTTTTAATCTTGTGGCTCATTGAAATCAACTCTCACATGTAGATCACATATTCCCTGGTATTTTCATTTGTCTTCAGCATAAATAAACCCAGAGATATAAAAAATTTCAGTTGCTTTAACTTTAGTCAGTTGGTATAGTGTAGAGTTGTTCCGATACTGACACCAGTAGCGGAAATGCCTCCGATACTGCCTAAAATGCGGCATCGGGTATCGATGAGAATGACAGTCTATGCACCGATCCGATACCATCATTTATTAGCCCCGAAAAAAATCAACTTGTTTCACCGGAAATCAATTCTTCTTCGCCGCTCCGAAACAGAACTGATTTCAGGTAATTAATCACGTGACGATAACAAACAACAACAGTGCCGTGCTAGCAGAGAGTGTAACGTTAGTCAGAGCTACCGAAATGCTTCAGACTGACTTTTCGTGTTCCACATCCATAGACAGTTGCGGGTTTGCAGACAGGCACGCGGTTCCATTCATACTACAATTGATGGTCAATGTGTGTACACTCGCCAGCCATACTCAAAACAATAGACTGTAACGTTAGCTATGGCTGGTAGCTACCTTGCTAAGTAATGGCTAGCTTGTATTGATTGTGGCCACTCGTCTAGTATTCTTTCAAAGACGAATTATATAAACTAGAGCAGTGCCTGTTGAAAACGTGCAGACAGGCCATCCACCAAGGAGAGAACTGACACTGAACTGTTACTGTATTTATTTCTAAATTTATTTATTTATGTTCTTTTTCAGTTATGACTGACTGTCAAACTAAATAATAAAAGAAAGTTCTATGGCATTCATTCTCTGTATGTATTTGTTTTACAAGGGTACAAAGGGTTTCACCTGAGCCAGGCCATACAACAATGATAGCAATCATATCACATCCATACAGGGTTACTAGTATACAGCTGTTAAAATAATAATAATAATAATAATAATATGTATATTTTTTGTATTGCACTGGTATCAGAACGGTACTCGGTATCGGCCAATACGTAAAGTTCAGGTACCGGAATCGGTATCGTGAAGGAAAAAATTGTATCGGAACATCTCTAGTATAGTGTATTCCTTGTGTATTTAAATGCTGTTACTTTGACTGTTGTCCCAGTCAATTTACCTTGCAAATACAGTATTCAGTACAGAAGCTATTGGGGCTGTTACACGTTGAGGTTAAGTTTGAATTGCAAAGCCAACCACTGTTGGCATCTAATAAAATCTATTACTACCACAGTAAATTGCTGCTTGTCATTGAGGTTGTAGTATTAATCGCTTTGTTCTCTCTGTTGACTGAATCGATTTAGGCACTTTTTGGCATATTTTTGTTGGGTCCACCATTTTGGTCCAGACTGAAGAATTTCAGCAAATATTTGATGGTTGGCATGAAAGTTACAAACTATTCATAGTCCCCATACAGTAGTCCTAAAGACTTTGTTGATTCCCTGACTTTTCATCCAGGGCCACCAGCAGGTCAAACTTAGCACCAGTGACACATCTTGACATTGTTTTAGAAAAGTTCTGTCTACTTCAGGTTCTTGAAATAAAAATGAATCAACATAACTGTGAACACAAGTCTTTTATTACACGGGAAGAGGACTCTTACATGAAAATCACATAGCAGAATATCAGTAGTCTCTGTCCCTCAGGAATTTCCCATCCTTTTTATAACGAGTGAAAACATCTCATACACCAACTTGACCTTCACGTGATTTGGACACAATCTCGCCCTTTAAAACTGGTTCTAACCGGTTGCTGCATACACACACATAGGCTTTGCTATCTATCTAGCTCAAGATGAAAAAATGATAACAGTATCTGTTCCCCGTCTTCTCAGAGCAAAGCACACACACATTCCTTTCATATGACAAGCACTCAGTGAGATTCTACAGTGAGCTGCTAGTACTTTTTGATTAACTCTTATAATATTAACTTTTTAGCTGCTAAGTCAAAATTTATTCCCCCAACATTTAGATGATCCGTTGACTTTTAATCTAGTGCCATCACCAGGTCAAAGTTTCACTTTGTCCCATACTTTGGTTTATATTTACATTAGCATTTAGCTCAAAGCACCACTGTGCCTATGTACAGCCACACAGAGCTGCTACAATGGCTGTAGACTCTTAAGAGCAACACACAAAGGCAACATCTTGGAGCATTGGGTCATTTGACGGCCATAATGCACATTGGGAGTGTCAAAGTACAATGTGTATCTAATGTGAAAATGATATGCAGTACTGTCATATATGTTATTTTAACACCTGCTCTCTCTCTCTCTCTCTCTCTCTCTCTCTCTGTCCTCCTCCCCCTTAGACTGCGGCGGAAGCTGCAGAGTCCTGGTCTGTTTGGGAAGATGCGATCAGCTCGATTCAGTCCTGACAACCCAGATGGACCAACCAGCGACATGGACGAGGAGGAGGAAGAACTACAGCTCCAGATCCCATGACACACAGACACACACACACACACACACACACACATGCATACATACATATGGTGATACATGTATGAATGTGTGACAGGATATGTATTTAAACAAACGTCAGCAGTCGCATAAAGAAGGTGAATATTGTTGCTCTTGGAGGTAAAACTTTGTATCTCGTTTAAACGTTTTGCAACAGAAACAAGATCAAACCCAGCAGGAGTGTGACAGACATAACCAGCATGTCTTGACAGTGTAATGCTGAATGAAAGGATCTTCAACTTCCACCAAACCACTCTAGCAGAGGCCGACACGTATCATTCTTTCAATGTACTAGCTCATTCTTACCTCATATCATCACAAGCATTACATCTGTCCCATCTGAACTGTGCTACTGTATTCAACAAAGCCTCAACCCCACATCTACATCACCAGTATATTAATACTTTGCTCATGGCTGCAGCTATGAGGAAAAGGCCTTTTATGTCCCTCTGAGCTTGAAAGTGTTTTTTGATATATCACAAGGGAATATCAGTAATTTTAGGAATTGACATGTTACTGAAATGGTCTGTCACATTGTAACCAGTATTTATAAAGGAGAGTATTTTTTTCCCCAAATATTGAACTTTTTAGCCTCATTATAGCTGAGTTGGTAAAAATTACAACCACAGTATGTGTGGAGCAGGAGCTTCCTGCCTTACCAGGTTTTCTGTCACTCCCCAATCAGTCTCCGCTCAAACTCAGAAAAAACATGAAAATGTGTCGTTAACATAAGGGCTGTGTTCAGTTGCAAGCAAAAATTTTGGCCTCAAAGAAGAATACAAAAGAGGCGAACGGATGCAGATAAGCTCTATACAGAACTAGAGTTCTGCAAGAGCCTAAAGCCAAGACCTGAACCCGGTCCCTACCCGCGCCTTTCAGACCCTACCTGGCCGAACATGCCTGCTCCTTCCATCGCATACTGCAGTGTTTAAGGGAAATGTAAACTACATGGAGAAAGGAGTAAAAGGCCTGTAACTGTGTGGCACTTATATTCTCATTTAAGTGTATTAAGTCTGATCATTTCATGATTCATGATGCTCCCAGCAAGGCTGGAGCTACTCCCTGACAATAAGCAAATGTCAAAGCGAATGTTAGGCAAAGTCTACATAAACATGAGTCAAGTAAGAGAATGTACAACATCCTTGTAAAACAAACAGATAGAGCTTTACATCAGTGGAATGTAATGGATGAGGGTATTTGTAAAATCTCTTCTTTATTGTTTCTGTGAAGGGTGATGTGTACCTGTGAATGTCTAAAGGCCTGTCACATCAGCATTTAAAACTGCCAAATTTTGCGACAAAGTCTGTAAATTTCAATAGAGCTATAGAGAGCAATAGAGAGTAATTCTGAGCAAATTTGATATGGTGAACTTTGGCAGAAGACAGGAATCAATGGTGCAAATAAACTGTGTTACTGAGCTAAGGAGCTTGCGAACTGGCAGTTAGAAACCTTGTTTTTTCACCCTTCAGTAACTCTTTATTGAATGAAATGATGCACAGTACAGAGAAAATATATAGGAGATCGGAGAGTTAATGTGATTGGCAAGCTGTAGCACGTCACCAAGTCTCTTAACACCGTGTCTCGACAGCAAGCGAGTGTCCGACTATCGCGTTGCATCGCGTAATATCGGACTCTCTCTGTCCACACTGAGTCCGTTAAATAATCACTTTTTTTACGTCATGTAAACAAACCACGTACCTATCAGCTGTGCTCAAGATCAGACTGGAGACGTAACCACTCAAGTAAAAGATGGGTGAGTAGCCTACTTGCTACCTTCCTATGTTTGTACTTTTTAAACAGAAAACACACGTTTTATAGTGTGCTATTTAGATGTTTCTTTACTGGAAATGACATACAATATAACCAACAGCAAGTGGGTTGTTATTAGCGATGGTCATTTACCTTGATAAGGCTACCAGAAACTTCCAGCTCCGTGGCAATCTCCCTCTAGCCAGCTGCCACCTTAGATAACTCCTCATTTCAACTACATGAATCAACCGTTCCTCATCCATGATGGAGTGCTTTCAACGCAAGCGACAGGAATAAATAGAAACAGGGCGTCCGACAAAATGTTCAGCTCAAAACGGCGCACCGAGTTGGGCTGCACAGCGCTGCGTCGCTCACGGCCAAGTAGGACATTCCAATAGAAAACAATGAAATCAAATTGACGCTTGCGTCGCATTCAGTTAGGACACAGTTATAATAACACCACCTATTTTGGAAAGATGAATTTTCTCTGAAACTGCATATTGAAAAGCTGGAAATCAATGGACTCTTTAAGAGATTTAAAGCTGAATATTGCTCCTTGATCCTTTGAAGGTGTGAAGTTTGGTTTGGTTTGGTTCAGGTATGACTTTTTGGAATTAGTTTTCAGTCTGTATAGTCATTATAGCTAGACTGGTGGTCCAGTACTGTTGCAGTGGAAGCTTCCTTTTCAATAGTATACAGAACTACAGTATAAAAACCAGTGCAAGTAAACCTTTTCAGATAGCAAAGGCTAAAATTACATTAAATGTTCTGTTGTTCTGTTCTGAGTTTGGTGGTTAAGATATGATTTTATGTAGTGTTTCTGCTGATGTTCAGTATTTTAAAAACCCACAACTTCCAAGTATTTATGTCCAGTAATTCCCTCAGGACTGTATTCAGTCAAGGTGGAAATGCCTCCAAAGCAGCATTTAGACCATCATAGGATAATGAAACACTCACTGATACCCAGACCAGTAACATTCCTGTAGGCTTAATACTCACATGTATTAAACAGTAGGGGGGAGTTACTCTGTGTTGGACTGAAAAGTTAATTTATTTGTACAAAACTAAATCTCCCGTCTATGAAGGAGCTCCAGTCTAGCAGTTGATAGATGCAGTTGTGAAAGCAATAAAACATTCATTTATTTTCCACCACCATCCACAGTCATTCTCGGCCTCAACTCTGACGGGGACCAAGATATTTTTACTGATCAAGATTCTGAACTATTTATGTTGTTGTTGTTGTTGTTAAGGTTTGCTTTTTATAAATGATCTGTACCACAGTGGTTTTGTATTAGCTCTATAAATGTCAACTGTACATATCAAGAAACATGAGTGACTGTGTCTTTTTTTCCCCCATACATGAAATAAAAGAGATTTGCTCAAGCCTTGAATTCACCCACAACTACTGAAAAGTTAGAACAGTCCAACATTTCCCTCTAAGCCACCGTCAGAACACTGGAAAGAAAATCAAAAAATGACTCTGTCATAAAAGAAAACTAAACAATGAAAAAAACATATTGGACATTCAAACCAGAAGCGTGCGTGACGATATGGTTTTCTCTCTGATAACCCAGAGGCACCGATCAAAGACTTTATGAAAACCCTACTCAAACTCTCACCGGACACTGTAAACCACCATGTTCACCGTCTTGGATCTTGCTTTAACAAATCATCAAACCATTATTGCCAAACTGGAACATTTCAAACACAAGGAACTGATTAAGAGTAAAGGAAAGGAACTGAAAGACACTAATTATGGACTGAATGACCAATTCCCACGCGAAAAAAATAAAAAAATAAAAATAAGCAAAGTTCTCTGCCCCATCATGAAACAACACAGACAAAACAACCAACCGTACTAAGCTGATTGTGGACTAATTATACATCAAAGGACAGCTCTGCTGCGATTCTAACACCACTCCTTGGTTTTTCATATCTGTTACGTTACATCTAACAATCAGTGACTTTTACATCCCATATTAACATGATATGAATCTCAATCACTCTCCCCCCTAAAGCACATGCACATAATGGACCCTATTCCACAGACTCCCATATGCAAAACTACCCCTTGCATTTACCAGTATTTGTTTTTGTGTTGTATCATGCGCGTTTACATGTTTATTTGTATGTTTGCTGTTGTTACTTTTGTTTTTTCCCCTCTAACTACAATTGCCTGAATGACAACTAGCAACAGTATGGGTAAGTATAAGATTTATTCTTTAGCCTTACATGCCCACAGAACACACACACAACTGAAGGCAAGTGCTCAGCAGGATGCATCTTACCAATAACTTTCAATCATTGCTTTGCTTAAATTCTTAAACCGGAATATACATGGAATTGGCTCCCAATTGGCTAAAAGGAATACAACATTTAATCATTTAAATAAATTAAATCCCGACGTATGCCTAAACCCACATTGCAAAAACTAATGGTAATGCTGGGGTAAATAATCTCATATCCATCCTACAACAAGAAAAAATGGACAGAACACAAAATCAATTTAGTACTACAAGAGTTAGAAAATACTTATGCATAAACTCCCACATAAGAAGATCTAAATAAACTAAGGAAATATAAATTAGATACGTCTGACATACCTAACAAAAAAAAACAGTTTTTAATTGAGCAATTAAGACATGACCACTTTGAATATAATAATAAATGTGGAAATAAATGTTGGATTTGTAATGTTCAGATGCTGACCATATTATCCGCCCAGATGAGATTACATTCTGCTGATTACATTCCCCCAGACGCAAATTCAAAAAATACACTACAGGAACTGTAGCTGGTGACTTTAATCAAAGGGACCTCAGAACTGTTTTACCTAAATTCCATCAGCACGTCCACACCCCCATCCGGGGAAACAATACCCTGGATCATGTTAACACAAACATTCCTGGAAGCCACAAAGCCCTGCCCCACACCCACTTTGGATAATCAGACAACATTTCCCTGCTTCTCCTGCCAGCTTACTCCCAGCTGATGAAGGGTCAAACCATCAGAAAACAGGATAAGTGTAGACAGATGAAGCTACAGCAGCTCTGCAGGACTGTTTTGTGTGCACAGACTGGCAAATATTCAGAGATGCCACACCCAGAAGAACCACATCAATCTTGAAGAATATACTGTACATCACCAGTGACATCATACATCACCAAATGTGTTGACGATGTGATGATTACAAAGAAAATAAAATACCAGAAAACCTGGATGAATGGAGAGGTGAAGGTCCTATCCAGAGCCAAAAAAGCTGCCTTTTGGTCAGGTGACAAGGAAGCATACAGCACCGCAAAAGCGAGACTGAAAGCTGGCATCGAGGAGGCAAAGCAGAGACATCAGGACAGACTGGAGAGAGACCTCAATAACAACAACAGTAAAGAGCAGGCGATCCAGACCATCACAGGCTACAAAAGCAGGAGCACCCCTATCATGTGTGCTCACTTTGATCTCTTCAACAAAGAGTCAGCTACCAAGTCTGTTCTGTCTCAGGAGGACCAGCCACTGTCAGTATCCACAGGGGATGTGAGAAGAATCCTGCTGAGAGTGAATGCGAGTAAAGCTGCTGGGCCTGACAATATGCCTGGCCGTGTACTAAGAACATGTGCCAACCAGCTAATCAATGTCCTTACCAACATTTTTAACTTATCACCGTCACAGGAGAGTGTTGCCACCTGCTTCAAGAAAGCCACTCTCATCCCTGTAGCTAAAAAGTCTGCAGTGTCTAGCTTAAATGACTACCACTCTGTGACACTCACCCCCATTCTGATGAAGCACTTTGAGAAAATGGCACAGCACATCAAAGACAACATCCCTGCTAGCCTGGACCCTCACCAATTTGCATTCAGAGCCAACAGATCCACAAAGGATGACATCTCCACTACCCTCCACTCAGTCTTCACACACCTTGAAAATAACACCACCTACATCTGAATGTTGTTTGTTGATTTCAGCTCAGCATTCAACACAATCTCCCCCATGAAACTTAGCACTCTGGGCTTGAGTGCTACACTCTACAACTGGATATTGGACTTCCTCACAAACAGACCCCAGACAGTTCGGACTGGGGGTCACACCTTCTCCACTGTGTGTGCTCAGGCCCCGCTTGTTCACGGCGTACACCCACAACTGTAATCCCCAACATGGAGAGAACTCTGTGGAAACAGCTCAGACACAACTGTATGTCTTAAGGAAACTTAAGAAGGCAAAATTAGCATGTCAAGTTCTTGTTAATTTTTACAGAGGAACAATAGAAAGCATCCTGACTGGAAACATTACAAACGAGCATGGGATGTGCATGGACACAAGGGCTCTGCAGCAGATGATTAAAACCACCCAGAACATCATTCGTACCCATCTAACGAGCATCAGTGAAAGCCGTGAGGTGAGTTGCCTGCGCAGAGCCCACAGGATACTAAAAGACGATACCCACCCCAGCCACGGACACCCTGCTGCCATATGGCAAGTGATACAGAAGTATCTGCTGCCGTACTACCAAACCCCAGAGCAGCTTCTTTCCTCAGGCTGTGAGACTCCTCAATTCCACCTTATCCTTTGCAGTCCACCAGCAATGAATGGCATGGAACTTTTCTGTTATATTGGTTTTGCACATTACTATACCACTATCTTTTTGCACTGTCCTCATTCCCACTATAATAAAGTCTTTCGATTTGCACTATAATTTAAAACACTCATATTACACTGATATTACACATATTGTATATATTTTTTATGTAACTGTATATATTCCCTGAAATATAATGTTTGACTTTTTATTTCTTTTTTATTGTTACTTTATATAGTTGCTCTGTTTTATTGCCCATTTTATTGTTTATATTCTATTCTAATTTAAATATTCGAATATCTGTTAATACATTTTCAGTGTGTGTAGGACAGAGGTGGCTGCAACTGCATTTCATTGTGCAATCCTGTTTTGTATAATGACAATAAAACCTTGAACCTTGGAAATATCTTGCAAATCAACTTCAACAAAAGAAGGAAAAAACATTATTCCAGTTACAAAAAAGTCCCTTACCTTACTAGAAGACTTTTCAAACATTCTACAGTGAATTATATACATCAGACAACGAACCGGACCTAGCTGAAGCATTAGATAAACCATTTACACTGGAAGAATTTCATAAAGCACTCTTTTTCAGAATGACACAAGAACTGATAAAAATTGGTAAAATCCCACAACATATGACATTCCTCCAGCTATTACCCTCTATCTCTAATCAACACAGACATAATCATCATCGGCAAAGCTGTTACTCATATAATGCATATTGATCAAACAGGTTTTATCAAAGGAAGTAGTAGTAAAGTAAAGTAATTGAGAAACAATACTATTGCTAATGCTAAACAATAATAGCATCATTAGATGCAGAGAAAGCTTTCGATCAAGTCAATTGGACTTTTTTATTCACCACTCTACAAAATTAGAGTGGAGAATTTATCAAGAGCCCATCAACTTACTAAGGGCCACAGTCACAATCAAAAGGTTAACATCATCAAATTTCAAACTGCACAAGGGGACGAGACACTCTCTCCTTCCCTCTTCATCATCTCCATCAAACTACCTGCTGCAGCTGTCCACCAGAACAATCACATAAAAGGTGTACAATCCACCACAAAGTAAACCATAAAATAAGTTTATATGCAGATGACATCTTACTTTATATACAGAACCCACAAGTCTCAATACAATAAACGATGAACCTATTAGGGGGATTCTCTAAAATCTCAAACTACACTACTACACTTAATAAGTATGGTGGATCATAAATAGTGTGTGAATGTGCATTGCACATCAGGCACACTAAATAATAAGTATGGCGGATTCTAAGTAGTGTGTGAATGTGCATTGCATACCAGGCACACTAAATAAGAATAAGTATGGGGAATAACAATATTGTTATTCCCCAACTATCTAACTAACAATATTGTTATTCCCCATTAGGCACACCAATAGTTACCATAGCATGAGTGGGTAAAAAAGCCTGACAGTTAGAAAATCCAAGACATGGGAGTTGGAGCAAGAAAGAGCACTAAACTCACGCACACTCTTGTGGTGTGTTTGGCAGTGCAGACTGTTGTGTACTGCACAGAGTAGACATAGTAATGAGATTGAACCTCAGTCTGACTCCCCACACACAGCATGGGGGAACAGCTCGCATCTCCCTCTGAGATCATATTCATTACTGTGTGTGTATGTGTCTGAGAGAGAAGCCAAGACATATAATGAATGTTTTACCCTTGTGTAGGCTGGAGTCAGAATGACTGAAATAATAGACACGAATCTGGCTCTGCACTTTGTGCGTGTGTTTGTGCTTACTTTGCATAAAACAGATAGTTGTATATTGACAGTTTAGACATACTAACTTGTTCAAGTATTCACTATGGTGCGCTTGGGATAACGGCAAACACACAGCGCACCCACACACTCAAGCTGTTAACTGTGGATGATGGCGTGTGTGTGTGTGTGTGTGTGTGTGTGTGTGTGTTAATGTTAAGCTTTATCCCATGAGTACAGTAGAGAATATAATTCTGAAAACTGTTGACTGAGCATGACACACACTGTAATGCACTGAGGGTGTGTGTGGTGTTCAATGTATGTGTTGGAGGTGGTTGTTTTCCCTATTTGATTTCCACAGATGTGTGTGAGTGTGTGTGTACGAAGCCTGGAGCCAAGTTCATTATGTTAATTTTCTCTGTCTTTATTAGGCCAATAATGGCTGACAGCAGGAAGGCAGAATATACATTGATCCCAGTATAATTATTCCACAGCTATCACAGCATCTCCTTGTATGCATGTACCATATGTGTGTGTGAGCGTGCATGCTTATGTATCACTACAAAATAGAAACTATGTGAATATTATTCATTGTGTTGTGAGAAATAATTGATTTAATTTCCATTTCCCTTCATCGACTGTAGCTGACAGGCTCCCTCTGCCTTTTTATTCATTTCTTTGCACTGAATTAATGTCTGTCTCTTCAGTTCTCTCTTCAATTCAGATGAACACAATTTACTTTCACACCATTCTTCTCTGCAGTAAAATTGTTGTGCCATGGATAGTCCTAATAGCTGAATGGTTAAGGCGCATACCACCTAACTGCAGTGTCCCTTGGTCAATTCCAGTTCGGGTCATACCTCTCTCTCTCTCCCCTTGTTTTCTTTTTCATTGGAAATAAAAGCCCAGTGACCTGAAGAGTCTAGCTAGATGTCCCAACAATCCAGCTACAGGGAGTCTCACTGGAATGCTTCTGGTGTTCGCTTTTGATCTAGCTGTGTCCGTTCAGGTCGAGTAAAATCTAGTAAGTGGACATTCAGTTAAGATTTTTTTTGTCAAACTTCTTTACTGTTGGTTATATAAAAATACTTAGTTAGGGTTAGATAAATATCATTGTTAAAAGAAACAACCTACTTTTGTTGCTATCAAGTTTTGTGGGTCTGTAACAACGTCACACTAGTTTTGCCTTTTCTCCAGTTGTAAACATAAACATAAATGTCATTTTTAGACATTTGAACAAAAGACTAATATTGTTGTTTTTCTTGGACTATCATACAATTTTAGTGTGTAACATTGATTGCTTATGTTGCTACCACAACAGGTCCAGTTGTAAAGCTGTGTCTAGAGATAGATCTTTAGATCTTACTGGTGGAAATGCTGAAAACTGTAATAATAATGCATAGGAATATGATAAAACTAGAACCAGATTGTAAAAAGTACAAAACTGAATCTTTTAAGGTTGTGTGGTATTTAGCAGCCAGTACATATGCTAGCTTTACTGGTTCTATAATTACTAGAGTGCATCATTGCTTGTTTACAACAAACCTGATGGTAAACATATTAGGACCATGAATGAATAACGAATTGATCTTTTTCCTGTCAAATATGGTACAGAAATGTCTCTTCAGGCTAGTAGAACTGCCGAGGCTTTATTTTTACAAACTCGCTCCATTGTTGTATACTGCTGTTACCAAGACCTGAGTGCCTCCAATATGGCTGCCAGAGGTTGAGTTCTATCACTTTTTATAGGGAAATTACTTTATAAGAGATCTTCACACATCGCAAATAAAGCAAAAAACTTTTACAACATAACAAATGTTTGTACATGAGAGTGTGCATGGGGTGTAAAGCAGGAACTGCTCAACATTCAGTTCACGGTTCAGAAGCTTGGACATGATCTATTCATACATACTACAATGGTGCCAGCAAATATGGTCATAAATAATCTTCATAAATCAGTCATCTTCAGTCATAAATAATCTTCATAAACACAGCTTTAGGTGAACAATGAATCGAGACAATACACAGAGGTATAAGAATCCTATTTTCTGAGGCTGTTATTTCTTGACAGAAGGAGGAGATGGTCAGCTGGGATTTCTACACAGACTCTGACAGAGAATGAAGATGGGAGAGCAGGCTGACATTCTGTCCTCTCTGCTCTAACAGTCTGATGGGCAGATGAGAGAGAAAACAGCAACAACAAATACAATTGGTTTTCTGGCAGCTTTGCACTGTGTTCCCAACTGGATCCTGTAATGTACCTGACACACGCACACACACATGTCTAATATGGCTGTTGTCATCCCAGTCCCAACACAGTCATTCAGACTTCTCCATGGCCTCCTTCCCAACACACCCACACAATGTAAAAAAGAAGATGTGTGCTGAGTCGAGGTGTATCTGACAGCAGTGTTTTCACAGGGAAATCCTCTGGGTGCGCACGTACACATTCACACAGTTTGCCTCAAAAATCTGCACACACTTTCAAATGCTCTAGCTTTGACTGCCTTCAGGCCTGACAGGAAAACCTGTTAAATTAAATCCAGTCGGCGGCTCAGCCAACACCTGTTCCTGTTTCCCAGTCGGCGACTTGGCCAACACCAGTTCCTGAGCCGTAGCAGTCACCAGTTCCTGTGTCTCCAGTCCTGCTATCCACTCGCAGACCTCCAGTCCTGTTGTCCAGTTGCCGGGCTGGCCTCCAGAGGGAATCCGCCTTTGCTGCCGGCCTCCAGAAGGGTTCCGCCTTTGTCGTCAGCCTCCAGAGGGGTTTTGCCTTTGATGCTGGCCTCCAGAGGGGTTTTGCCTTTGATGCCGGCCTCCAGGAGGGTTCCGCCTTTGTCGTCGGCCTCCAGAGGGGTTTTGCCTTTGCCACCATCCTACAGAGGGGTTCCGCCTTCGCCGCTGGCCTCCTGAGGGTATCCGCCTTCGCCGTTGGCCTCCAGTGGGGATCCGTCTGTCTGGTCATCCTCCTGCCCGGCATCCAGAGGGGACCCGCCCGCCTGGTCGCCCTCCAGCCTGTCTTCCAGCGCTGCTCCGCCCACCTGGTCATCCTCCTGCCCATCCTCCAAAGGGGATCTGCCCACCTGGTCATCCTCCTGATGTCCCAGGCTCCGTCTCCATCCTGTCCCCAGGCCATCCACCCAACGTCCCCAGCTCCGTCTTCGCCTTGCCCTCAGGCCATCTGCCTGAGGTCCCTGGCTCCGTCTTCGCCCTGCCTCCAGGCCGTCTGCCTGAGGTCTCCTGCTCTGCCTCTGCCCTGCCTCCAGGCCATCCGCCTGAGGTCTCCTGCTCTGCCTCTGCCCATCCCCCCGACAGTCTGCCTGAGGTCTCCTGCGCCGCCCCTGTCCTTCAGTTCCCGGGCCACTTGCCCCTAAATCTTACCACTCAGTCTACTCTGTCTGCCTTTGGGTCCTGTATTGCTTTTTCTGAGATGTAACAGGGGAAACATCTCCCATAATTTAAAATGAACATCATGTTGTATTGAAGAAGACTTGAAACTGAGATAATAAATCAAATGAGAAGTAGGNAAAGCCTTCCCTTGACCATCTGTCTAACTGTGTGGGCTAACTTCCCATGATCATCATTGCTTCAGATTTCGCTTCATTGACCTTATACCCGGAAACTTCTCAGGCTAGCTGCTCAGGCATTGCATGAGATATCAGCTAATGCTAGTGCTAGCTAGCTAGCTTTGTTAACGAGGTGCATCCGTAATTCAAGTTAACCGTGATATTAATTGGGGATGCTAATTTTGGCCAGCAAAAAACAGGCTTAAAACAAAATGAAATGACAGAATAATGACAGAAAATGAACTGCCAACTCCATATAGTGTCTTTTAGTACCACTGAACTCTGAACAATCCTGATCGACAGGTCGCCGTGGTAGCGACTTGTCAATCACAAGGTATATTTATCATCTGTTTTATTCTAAGTGGGACCATAATTTAAAATGAACATCATGTTGTATTGAAGAAGACTTGAAACTGAGATAATAAATCAAATGAGAAGTAGGGTCATTTTCTCATAGACTTCTATACAATCAGACTTCTTTTTGCAACCAGTGGAGTTGCCCACTGCTGGACATTAAAAAGAATGCAGGTTTAAGGCACTTCCGCATTGGCTTCACTTTTCAGACCCGGAAACTACATCCACTTCTTTTATACAGTCTATGAGTTCTATACATAGAGCCAACAGAATAGTCGAGGTTGAATTTCCTTGCCAAAGACCTTTCTTAATTTCCCTAGACATCTCTGCATCCTATTTGCCAGTATGGAGCTAAGAATTTTTGCATCATTCCCGAGCAGGCTGATTGGCCTATAGGAGCCACACTCTGGTCTAGTGGATCCTTCCCCTCCTTTTGAATTATTTATCTTATAGCCTCTGACCAGCTTTTGGGTGGGTCATTTTCATCTAAGGCATAGTTGAAGACTTCACAAAGTTTAGGTGTAAGCTCCGTCACAAAGGACTTGTAAAATGCGCAGCCCATCTGTCCCAGGGGACTTGTTATTTTTTAAGGATTTGATGGTTTCTTCCATTGAAATTGGGGCTATTAACAGCTCAGCCTCTGCCTGAATAAGCTTTTCCAAATTAAGATCCTTCTCATTAATTTTTGTCACACCTTGGGCCTCATCTGGTGCATTATAAAGGTCTTTATAAAATGTTCGAAATGCCCCTGCCACTTCAAACTTCAGCCCGAGGTGTGGGGTGTCTTATTTTAGATACTATACGATTTTTCGTCAATTGAAAGGCAAGTAGACGACTTGCTCAATCTTGTAATATCTTTGACTTGTGTATCTAAGAGCTCATTCAGCTTTACATGTAAGTAATTCATCTAGAGCAGCTCTATAATACTGGACTTGTTTCAGTGTATCATCATCCCCGGTTGTTTTATGCTGATGATCTAGTCTTTATAAGTCAATTTCCAATTGTTTCTGTTTTTCAACTCATTGCCTATTTAATTTAACAGCTATTATAATGCATTTACCCCTCAGCACAGCCTTAGCTCCATCCCAAAGAGTGGAGGGAGACACTGATCCATTATCATTTATTACAAAGTGTTCTTCAATAGCTTGTTTTAATTGTTGTTGGATAACCGGGTCCGTCAACATCGAAACATTTAATCTCCAGTTTTTAAAAAGCCTTTCAAAACTCAAATTCAATTTCGATGTTACTGGGCCATGGTCAGATCAGTAATGGGTTCTATGATGCACTCTTCAATTTTGTAAAGATCCTGCTTTGATATATAAATCAGATCAATTCTGGAATATGACCCATGTACATTTGACAAAAAAGTGAAGTCTTTTGTTTTGTAATTCACTCCCCCAAACCCTTATTATTTCTCACATACAACCGTTAGTCAGTGCAATTGGTTGTTTCAAGTACGTCTCATCAAGGAATAAGTATAATAATAATAATAAAAATACATTTTACTTATAAGCGCCTTTCTAAACACACAAGGACACTTTACAAAGATAATACAAATGCAATAAAAACAACAGATAAAAGCTACACACACACACAAAAAATAAAAATAAATAAATAAACACGATATGGAACAATGCAGTTATACAGAGTAGGCTATCTTGAACAGGTGAGTTTTGAGTCGAGATTTAAGCAGAGGAAGAGAGTCGATGTTACGGATGTCTGATGGGAGTGAGTTCCAGAGTTGGGGAGCAGAGCGACTGAAAGCTCTGCTTCCCATGGTGCTGAGACGGGAGGAGGGTACAGAGAGGTGGATGGAGGAGGAAGACCTGAGGNCATGGAGCGGAGATCAGGGGTGAACCAGGGGGCAGACCAAGTAAAGAAAACAGAGCGAGACTTGACCGGAGCGAGTGAGTTGAGAATATTTGTGAGACCATTATTGTACTGGATGACCAGATCATCGGGAGTGGAAGAGGAGTCCGGAGTCAGGGTGGCGATGCAGGAGGAGAGGGAGTCCAGGTTAATGTCCTTAATGTCCTAATGTGTATGAGATGACACGGGGTGGTTTGGAGATGGAGAGCTGGAGGGTGACATTAAATGAGAGGAAGAAATGGCCCATAATATGGAGTTCATCAGCAGTACAGTTGGAGGGGGTGAGACCAGAGCAGCAAATTAAGTCCAGTGTGTGGCCTTTAATGTGTGTGGGGAAGTCTGCAAACTGATGGAAACCAAAACTGTCAAGTGATGAAGAGAAGTCCATGGTAAGGGGAAGAGCAGTATTGTCCATGTGTATATTGAAATCCCCCAGCAGAATTACATTAGGTGAGAGAGTGGAGANAGTGGGTGAGGAGGGCAGAGAATTCATTTAAAAAGTCACTGTGAGGCTTGGGGGGACGGTAGACTGTGGCAATGATAGTGGGAGTTGGTCTGGATATTTGACAGGCAAGACATTCTAGTGAGGAGAGGGGAGGCACGGAAACTGGAAGCACCTTCCACTTCTCGCGGTAAAGTATCGTGAGACCCCCTCCGCAACCCGAGCCACGAGGTTTGCAAATGTAAACAAACCCCGGAGGAGTAGAGTCATTGAGCTGGGAAAAGTCACCAGGTACCTGCCAAGTCTCATTCAAACAAAGAAAGTCAAGCTTACAGTCATTGAGGAGATCCTGGACGAGATGTCCTTTACCCGTGAGGGAGCGGATGTTCAGCAGACCGAAGTTGACGCCGGTGGTGTCGTTGCTGAGAGGAGCATTAGCCGACCTAGCCAGGCTGGCTAACACACTATGGTCCACAGACCGGCCAGCGGTGTTTCTGGGTGGGCGGCGAGTGGAAGACCAAAAGGAAGCAATCCCTTTGGAGCCGCTGAAGTGGAGGCCCCGCCGAGACCCACGGTGGATGTACCTCCGGGGAGGCAGGAGGGCGATGTTGGGGTGGAGGTGCAGAGCTGCCGGTGGAGATCCAGACCACTGGGAGCGGAGCCTGAGGAGCTCTGCCACCGAATACTGGAGGAGTCCTTCCACAGGTAGATGGAGGAGCGACACGATGGTCCACACCAGTATAGCCCAAACAACAACCCTGCTGACCCACATCGTGAAGCACGGCAGAGAGGTGGTGACAGGGAGCCGGGCGGTGAGCCGAGCGGGTAGGCAAAGTTAGCCTCAACACGGAGCCGGGTGGTGAGTCGAGCAGGTCGGCTAAAGTTAGCCTGCTAACACAAATACGGAGCGATGGCAGCA
>NTHP01000092.1:1299246-1321601 GCA_003416845.1 Oplegnathus fasciatus | reverse complement strand
GCAATCCCTTTGGAGCCGCTGAAGTGGAGGCCCCGCCGAGACCCACGGTGGATGTACCTCCGGGGAGGCAGGAGGGCGATGTCCGGGTGGAGGTGCAGAGCTGCCGGTGGAGATCCAGACCGCTGGGAGCGGAGCCTGAGGAGCTCTGCCACCGAATACTGGAGGAGTCCTTCCACAGGTAGATGGAGGAGCGACACGATGGTCCACACCAGTATAGCCCAAACAACAACCCTGCTGACCCACATCGTGAAGCACGGCAGAGAGGTGGTGACAGGGAGCCGGGCGGTGAGCCGAGCGGGTAGGCAAAGTTAGCCTCAACACGGAGCCGGGTGGTGAGCCGAGCAGGTCGGCTAAAGTTAGCCTGCTAACACAAATACGGAGCGATGGCAGCATGAATGAAGATCGTCAGACAAAAGGAGAGGGTGTAGAATCCCAGTAGAGAGCGGTTAGACGGACAGATGGCTGGAGAACCGTAAAAACGCTTAAAGGTTGCGGGTGAGTAGCGGCAGCCAGACGTGCCAGCGTACACTCAGCACACTTCGAAAATGCCCCCGATGCTCTCAATGAAACACGGTGGATCCCGTGCACCTTAACACTGACAAAAGTAGCACTGAATTCCAATACGCTGTCACCTGACGAACACATTAACAGTCCTCTCAGTCCTGCATGAAGGCTTGCATATGTGCATCTGACAGAGATGTGTCTCCTCTGCTCCTCCCTTTCTCCTGCCTTTGCCATGACTCCCTGGAGAGCTCCTGTTCCATCCTCTCCCTATCGCTCAACTGCACTGAGATGCCCAGGACCCCAAAAGTCGGCAGAGCCTCAATTAGAGTTGGGAATTTTTCACTCCAGTCTCCAGGTTGACTCTCAGCTATGCTGGAAAGTAACATCTGGCCTGGATCCCCTTCTCCTTCAGCTGCTTTATCACCCCACACTCTCTTCTTCTGTATCTCCGGAGAATAATCTTGGTCAAAGTATATGACGTTTCCTTGGAATGGACTTGTTTCTGCACCCAGGCTTGTCGTAGCACCGCTTCCTTCACCGTGTAGTCTATGATTGAGTGTGGCGGTGCAGAGTTGGCTGGTTTTAGCCCTGAGGATGTGTGCGCCCTCTCAATTAGTATATTCTCCTGCGGGAGCCGTAGCGTGGTTTTAATGAGTTGTTTTTCAAACCCAGCCATGTTGTTCTTCTTGTTTTCTGGTAAATTCTCACATCGTTGCGGCGCATGCAGTTCTGTAGGTCATCGCACAGCTTGGTGAGGGTTGCTTCTCATCTCACCAGGTATCACAGCACCCTCTGGTATCGCTGGCCAATGTCTTCAGTTGCACTAATTCTAATTGCACCCATTCGTTGTTTCAGGTCCGTTACCGATGCTTCTAGTCTAGATAACGAGGCCTTAGTGTCAGTGAACAACTCTTGATTTTCTTTCCTTAATTCTCTCAACTCTTTGAGAATCTCAGCAGTGTTCATTATATCCTCATTTCCACTAGCCTCGACCTGAAAAGATGGCGGCCCCTTTTTCTCTGACTTCTTTTTGAGATTCTTGTTGTCTTCCTGTGTTCTTCATAGCATTGCTGAGACTACTTAACAGGTGTAGGTTGTCCTTGGCATTGGTGAATGTCACACAAACAATCCATTGGGTCAGTGAGTGTGTGTATGTGTTTGTCTCCGCTGTCTCTCTTTTGCAGGGAGAAGACAGGCTGTCTGGTCTCACTGGCTGTAATTACAGGCCTTGTCACCTGGCTGTGCTAACCCACTATTACCACAGACACACACCACACCCACAAACATACACAAATAGCAAATATAGGGGGCGCCATCATGAAACCAAAAAATGTAAATTTCTCACTTTTGGTTTCTGATTTTTCCTCAAAGGAGAGCACAAGACATGTGATTTACAGCGCAGATACTATGCATTCTGTAGCAGAAAAAAAAAAAGCAAATTTAATTTCAGTTGAACTTTAAAGCAGAGGTAGGTAACCTGTATAAAAATAACTTTTAGTAATATTTGTTAAAACTGTCACTATGTCGTGACTGTAGTACATGAGACAGATAATCTGTGAAAAAATCAGGCTCCTCTGGCCCCACCTGCTGCCCCTAAGGCCATTTGCAACAACCCACCGCGATCGAATCAAAACGACCAATCAGACCCAATCAGAGTGTCTGACAGAGTGTCAGTCACTGCTCCTACACACGCTGCAAGCAGCTCCCTTCCCCCTTGCATGCGCTAACTCGGTGAAGCTCTGTATCTTCAGTGAATGGACGCAATGGCGGATAAACAACAACCGAACAACAAAGCAATGAGAAAACTGCCCATCCCTCCTTGTTAACAACAGCTTACACTACAAAGACAAATAACCAGAAGAAGACAAATGAATAAAAGCAGCTAAAAAGAAAGAATTACACTGAGTGACTCTGCAGGGTGGGGCTTTGGAGACGAGCTGGAGCGCAGCGGAGAGAGAGGGGGAGGGACCTGGAAGTTTTACTTGTTCAAATTTAAGCTAGGTCCACTGTCTTCTCAAGCCTACCGACTTCAGCTTTAACTTTTATGTAGATATGTTAAAATATAATTTCAACAGTCCTGAAAACATCTAAGCAGATTACATGGGTGGGTGGGAAATACAGGAAAAACTCTTGATTACTTTTGTTATTTAAATAGAATTTTAAAAAATTGTTCATTGTCTTTGTTTTTGTCCCCTCAGCCCAAGGATGGTGATAATCATTCAAATGAGGATAAAGGCGCACATTTTCAGACAGTCTCCCCCAGGGCTGGCCCAAGTCTTTATGGGGCCCTAGGCGGAATTTGATTTCACCCCCCCCCTCCCCACACCACCTTGGCCCCACCAATACTACTGACTATTGTCAATGCTTGAACATTTGCACACCTACTGTAAATCTAACACACCCATCATCAGTTTTATTGGTTGTAGCTGTGTTGTTTACATCATACCAATGTCAGCCTAGCATGTTTTTACCCTTCTAAGGTTTTTAATCTTAAAAAAGGTAGCAAACTCACAAGAGTGGTCTGGTGTTAATTTGTACTTTAATATTCAAAGTGATACAGTACTAAGTGGCATACTGAACATGGTGTACTGAAAAGTAATAAAATTAACCAGCAGTGCATTTACTGTCAACAAGTTAACCACTTTAATTGCTTTTGTTTTAAAAAATTTGCGACGTGCAGAAGTGCAGAACAACAATCAACTATAATTAAAATCAAATAACTTAGATAACAGTACCTCCCTCAGTAAAGTTTCCTTCCTATATAAAAAATAAATGCAAATGTAAAAGACCTGAGGAACAGAGGAACCTCTAATGAGATAACAATAATGTTTACAGAATAAAATATAAAGCTGTCTGTAGGTATAGTGGTAGTGGAAGCTTCGGCCATCATGTTTTTTAGGGAATGTGAAGTTTTCCTTTACAGGCAGAGGCCCTCTGCTTACCAGATCAGTTCTTTCTGAGTCAGACAGGACAGATGACCACTCAGCTGGGTCAACTGGAGGAGCTGCTGATCCGTGGTGTAGGCTGGCAGTAGGATCAGTGGATGCATGTGCAGGAAAGTGCTCCTTGCATGCAGAGAAGGATGGACCCAAGATGAAAAAATAATAATGAAAGCTAGCCATGTTAAATTTCATATTAAACGGCATGGTTAATCCATATAAATATACTGATCTGGGAAAATGACCCTTTGCTGAAAACTCACCTGCTGTATTATCATCAGCTGAGGAGGTGGATTGCAGTGCTGAATGTTCAGTGGCAAGATCATCACTCGGACTGGGGAAGTATCAGGGGCAGGTGGCATTGGTTGTGCTCCAGCTCCAAAATACCTAAAACTGCTCCTGGGGAAGTTTCATACAGTATGAGCGGTGAGTTTGCTACGTTCCATAAGCTCTGTTAGCATTTTTAGTCTAATCAATAAACAAAATGGCAAAGGCAATATTCTTACATCTACTTTCCTTATTAAACAGAAAAATACAACCACACACCTTCTGAATTCAAGTTTCTCTCTTTCACCGAACAAAGACTAACGTTAGCTTAGACATACGTCGGATGCCCCGCTCAATTCAACGGGCGAAAGCGGCATGTACACCTAGTGACGCCTCCTCCCGCTGGCAAATGTTTCCCCCTCCATTTAAAACATATACTCCTCCCTCGCCGCTCGTCATCAGTTCTCTCTGGATTGTGCCCCGGCTGCAGGAAAAGGAGCGCACCCACTAACTCTCCTGTCATTTAGGATCAGCCACTCCCTCCTGCCCTGCAGTAAACCTTTTCCTGCCATTCTCATCACCTAACCTTCCATGCTCACCTGTTTCCCATTTCCCTCATCAACCTTGCAGTATACCGGCCCATCTCCACCCATTCCCTGCCAGATTGTCAGACTTCCAAGAGTTATCTCCATGTCGGGGATGGCAGTCATAGGTGTGCAGCGTGAACATATGAGAACTCAGTTGTGAAGTTTGCGGACGGCACTACCATCATTGGCTGGATTACAAACAACGATGAGAATTCATATCGGGAGGAAATCAACATTCTTGCAGAGTGGTGCACAGTGAACAATCTACTGCTCAACGTCAATAAAACCAAGGAGCTGATCATTGATTTTAGAAAAAAAGGAGACGAAGGCACACACCCCTGTCTACATTGGTGGAGCTGAGGTGGAGCAGGTGAACAGTTTCAGGTTCCTGGGAATCAGCATCACAGAGAACCTGGCATGGACATCACACATCTCCACCCTGATAAAGAAAACTCAGAAACGGCTGTATTTCTGAATCCTGACTAGAAACATTACAAATTGGCATGGGATGTGCATGGCCCAGGACAGGAGGGCTCTGCAGCGGGTGATTAAAACCGACCAGAACATCATTGGTACCTATCTACCGAGCATCAGTGATATTAGTGAGGTGAGGTGCCTGCGCAGAGCCCGAAGGATACTAAAAGACAATACCCACCCCAGCAACAGCCTGTTTACCCTGCTGCCACCTGGCAAGGGATACAGAAGTATCCATCCATGAACACTAAAATCAGTTTCTCCGTCTGGTCAAAACACCTTTGTTCCCAAGATTAAGGACTGAGTTGCACAATAAAGGTGTCACTTATCCCTTTCATACAGTAATGCTTTTTGTGTACATAGTTCTAAAAATTTTAGAAATGAAATAACAACCTTAATCCACTTTTTCTGGACCTGTGAAATTGTATTGTTTGGTAGGTGTACCTCTGAGACTATTTCAGTACCCTGACATACACTATCAAGAAAAGATCAGAAACAACCCTTACAAACAATTAGATGTGATGTAATTATAGCCATGCTATGTTTCCGATAGTGTAAGCTAAATGTGTATTCCTCCTGCTTTGGAAACAGTACCGTTATATGTAATATTATTTTCATATGTGGAGCATTACATCTGCTGTTTGCAATGCTTCTATGTTTTACAGTAGATCCCTTAAGTGGCTGTGAATTTGGTCTGCTGTAGTTGTCATACTGTTGCTTTGTTAGAGCACTGAGCACTGATTTGCACTATTCTCCCTTTTTTAAAAAGAAAAATACTGTTCTGTGTTGTAATTAAGTTGAAATATCTCACACACTGACAGTTTTTAACTTGTTTTAGATATAATTTTAATGTTCAATATGAGACCAAGAGGCTTGTTAACATGGTCATTTTTTCGCAGTGCAAATCACATGCAACTCGCTCCAAAGCCCACAGCTCAGTGAGAGCCAGTGAACGAGGTAATTGGTATCTTAATGTAGAATTCATAAAAACATGAATTCCTAATCATAGACTCTTGCAGACTTAAAGTGCTGAGATGCATGGGTCTTTAATGGAGAGAATGAAACGTGTGTGCACACATACACGCTAACAGGAACATTAGCTGGCATAAGAGAGTGACGTTAAGGCTGCCATTAAATGCTGTCTAACACACAGAGGCAGTGCTGGGAGTCGTATTTTATCCCTCTACATTGAACAGTACAGCTGCAGCCTGGAAAGGAAGAGGGAATTCTAAAAGTAGTGCCTCTGAGGTCCTGCTATCTGTGTTTCAATACATACATACTCTTGGAATTGCCAATGTTATTAGGGGCCGGGCAGCTAAGCTGTCGGTCCCTCTTGGAATTGTCAATATTATTATTATTATTATTATTATTATTATTATTATTATTATTATTATTCCTACAGGGAAATCTGCCTTCCCATTCATGAAAATAAACCAAGCTTTGTGAATTCAGTGAATCCTCGTGCCGTATGGATGGGGGCATTGTTATCCTGGAAGAGACCACTACCATCAGGATAGAAATGTTTCATCATAGGATAAAGGTGATCACTCAGAACAACTTTGTATTGATTTGCAGAGACACTTCCCTCTAAGGGGACAAGTGGACCCAAACCACGCCAGCAAAACCCACAGCATAACAGACCCACCGGATATGCATTCGTTATGTTTCTGTACTCATTTATTCAGGTTTTTCCTATAATTTGTCACCCATCTGTATGTATAGAGGGACTAGAAGGTTCCCTCTGGTTAGCTGGAGGAAAGCCAGAAGAACATCTGCTATCACTTAAACTGTTTTCTCTTCAGACAAAGAATGTAGTGGACTCCTATTATATGGAGTTACTTGACTCCATACTATATAAGCTGTGTCTGTCTTTGTTCTCATTGCAGACTCATGTGTGTGTAATGAAACATAACAACAGAGTGTAAACACTGAATTTCCCCTAGAGGGATTAATAAAGTACAAATTATTATTAATTATTATTCTGTTGCCTCATGTTTTTTAGGAATCAGTCCTGTTTTGTCCATTTAGGTATATGTGCTGATGTCAACAGTAAATCATTAACAGCAGGAATTGGCAGGGTATGAAATTTCACCAAAAATTATGTGGTTGGTATTGTTGTTTAGGCTCTGTCTATCTAGCCTTTGAATATTCTCATTCATCCAGGTCATAGTTATCTCAAGGAAATGGAATCGAACGCAACTGGATTTTTGGTTTTGTCTGTGAAGACGTTTCACCTCTCATCCAAGAGGCTTCATCAGTTCGTGCTCGTTTGACCAGGCTAGCCTGGCTAGCCAGTTGTGTTCGATTCAATTTCCTTGAGATTACTCTGTCTATCTACTGCAATCATTCCATAAACCCCACATGCTTTGTTATACTACACTACTGTATACAGTACCATGCTATGCACTGGTATTCCATATTATATGCTATAAACGTGCTATTCTATGCCATGCTATACTTTACTATGATATACCATACTATGTAATACTATGCTATACTATGTTGTGTCATACTACACTATGTTATGCCCTGCTCGTTCAGGCCATAACAAAGCAGGAGGGCCACACAGTAACAATTAATTGAACAAGTGATTGATTAAAGATAACTCAAAATAAGCAAAGCAGGATGTGTGAAATCAGTAGTCAGTGTGAAGTGTGGGTGTTGAGTGCTATAAAAGGTGCTGACCCCATAAATAATGAATAAACTAAACACCAAACCAAACATCAAACCGAACAAAACCAAGGTGGGTGCCTGAAAGTTACCAGTCTTACAGGAAGGAGAGAGAGAGCCATCTTAGAGGCAAGTAGGCTTGTGGATACATCCAACTTAAAAGGACGAAAACAAAATTCAAACCGCAAAGTTGGGACCTGCCATTACTGATTGACGGATCATTTAGTACAGGGACTAACACTAGATGACAAACACATCTAATCTACTCAAAATTGTCAATGTCTTTGTTTATGTGAACAAGCGATAAAGAGCGACAAAATGGGATTTTTATTGTTTTATTGCAGGTTCAACAACCCCACATTCACACCCCTCACCTGCTCTGACAAACAACCACTTAAGCCATGTTTCCACCAAGCAGTCCAGTTCAGTTCAGTTCAGTTCGTTACACATTAGAATGGTTAGTTTCGCGTTTCCATTGTCAAAAGTTGTGGATGGTACCAATAGAACCACTCCACACCATCCCCTTTCTTCGCTAGATCACTGGAGCTGTGTGAAGTTCCCTCATGCTTCAAATGCTCCACAATCACATTGGTCCCCAAGAAACCCTCCATCACAGGATTAAATGACTACAGGCCCGTCACCCTGATGTCTGCGGTCATGAAATCCTTCGAGAGACTGGTGTTAGCCCACCTGAATGACATCACAGGCCCCCTGCTGGACCCCCTGCAGTTTGCCTACCGGGAAAACAGGTCAGCGGATGATGCAGTCAACATGGGACTGCACTACATCCTGCAACACCTTGACTCCCAGGGACATATGCAAGGATCCTGTTTGTGGACTTCAGCTCGGCGTTCAACAGCATTATCCCAGACATCCTCTGCTCCAAACTCACCCAGCTCACTGTGCCAGCCCTCACCTGTCAGTGGATCACAAACTTTCTGATAGACAAGATGCAGCAGGTGAGGCTGGGGAGCATCACATCCAGCACCCGGACAATCAGCACTGGTGCCCCCCAGGGGTGTGTGCTCTCCCCACTGCTCTTCTCCCTCTACACCAACGTCTGCACCTCAGGAGACCCACCTGTTACAGACAGGAGGTCGAACAGCTGGCCCTCTGGCATGGTCAGAACAACCTGGAGCTGAACATGCTCAAAACTGTGGAGATACCTGTGGATTTCAGGAGGAGCCCCCCAACACTGCCCCCCGTCTCCATTCGGAACAGCACGGTGTCTGCTGTGGAAACCTTCAGATTTCTGGGATCCACCACCTCCCAGGATCTAAAGTGGGCGTCCAACATGGACAACATCAGTAGAAAGGCCCAGCAGAGGATGTACTTCCTGCGCCAGCTCAGGAAGTTCAACCTGCCTTAGGAGCTGAGTAGTTAACACCAGCCACATAGTGTCAGGAACAATCCCTGTGCAATAACCCTGGACCTGTAAATTATATTCTAATTATTTAAATACACACTTTTTAATATGTAAATATCATCATTCAAACATAAATCTATGCACACTGTGTATACTGTATACACTGCCATATCCTACCTCATCCACCATAACCTACCTCATGTATATAAAGCTAGCTGTAACAGTAATCATATTTATTTCAGCATCCTTTGCACTCTGCACATTGCACTCCTGTCTTACTGTCTACATTTGTTATTGTTTGTTTTTTACAGTATATATTTTTTTAGATATATTTACACTCCCCTCCAAAAGTATTGGAACAGTGAGGCCAATTCCTGTATTTTTGCTGTAGACTGAAAACATTTGGGTTTGACATCAAAAGATGAATATGAGACAAGAGATCAACATTTNCACATGATGGCAGCAGCAAAATGAACTCAGAAGTCTACAGAAACATTTTGTCTGCCAATTTAAAGAAAGATGCAACCAAACTGATTGGGAGATCCTTCATCGTGCAGCAAGATAATGACCCAAAACACACTGCCAAAACAACAAAGGAGTTCATCAGGGGCAAGAAGTGGAAGGTTTTAGACTGGCCAAGTCAATCTCCAGACTTAAACCCTATAGAGCATGCATTTTACCTGCTAAAGAGGAGACTGAAGGGAGTAACCCCCCAAAACAAACAACAACTGAAAGAGGCTGTGGTGAAAGCCTGGAAAAGCATCACAGAAGAAGAACGCAAAAGTTTGGTGATGTCAATGGGTCACAGGCTTGATGCAGTTATTGCAAGCAAAGGATTTGCAACTAAATATTAAGTCTTATTCACTTTAATCTATTTTAAGTCTATCTGTTCCAATACTTTTGCTCACCTAAAAATTTGGTGTTCCGTTACAAATAATGCTATCTTCTAAGTTGTGTATCAGATCCAGATGTAAATACCTGGAAATAAAAGCTGAAATGTTGATCTCTTGTCTCATATTCATCTTTTGATGTCAAACCCAAATGTTTTCAGTCTACAGCAAAAATACAGGAATTGGCCTCACTGTTCCAATACTTTTGAAGGGGAGTGTATATCTGTACATAGTAGTTTAATGTGTATGTTCACCTTGTCGAGCTTGTTGTCCTTGTTTTAAGCTGTATGTAAGTCTATTTCTGTGTAAGTAGTAGTAGTAGTAGTAATTTATTTTGGTCCTTATTAACAATTTTCAAAAGGAAATGCACATAATAAAGAATAAATAACAATAAGGCAATTTAAATGGAAAACAAAAAATATTGACTTAAAAGGTGTAGGCTGAAGCTTAAGCTTATTATACCTACCCTTTTACTTAGCATATTCTAATAAGCAACTCATTCACTGCTATGTTCAGGCTAGACAAAACAAACAACAAACAAAACAGAAACAATAACAAAGTTCCGAATGTTTCATAGACAATAATAATCATACCTCAGTCTTTGTCACAACCATTCGATAAGTTAACCCCTCTGACAGATATACATCTATTCTTTATATTTTTCCTTACCCTTACCGTTTTTTAAACATACCTATTCACCTAAATTCGGATCAAATACAATGTCATATCACATCCAAAATATGCTACAGCTAGACGCTCTTTTACCCTAAATTGTCCTCTGAGCTCTCAGTGTTTTGTCTGATTATTATAAAGGCTATGTCCGATATAATATGGCACTACATTCGTCTTATTACAGCCTGTGTTGTCTAATTGAGCTATCGGCGGCCCATGTTGGTAGCATTAACTGTGGTGTCTACAGCATAATTTAGGGTAAAAGAGCGTCTAGGTGTAGCAGATTTTGGATGTGATATGACATTGTATTTGATTTCTAACTAGAATATGATCTTGTAAAATGGTGTCTAATAGTATATCAGGATCTCTTATTTGGTTTCTAATTACAGTATAATTAGGCATAATAGTGTCTAAGTATAGTATATTTTGGGTCTAATACGCATTATATGCGGTCTCTAATTATGGCATAATTTAGGTGTATCGTGTCTAATTAGGGTATAACTATGTTTGTTTACTGTCTAAGTAAGGACATGTTAATTCTAGTTTTTGTCTAATTTGATACAAAGTAAGGCTTGTTACATCTTATTAGTGTACCACAAAATAAAGTGCGACCACTATTTCTTGAAGAACAACCTTGTATCCATCTGAATACTTCTGTGCAGAGTCTTGCTCTAGCGTGGATAGCCATTTATGGTGTGTGAGCACGGGTTTTGGTTTCTGTACAGGCCGGATGGTACCAAACCTGCCTGACAACATTATATTATTATTTAGCGGCCACTTTTATCGAAAGCAACTTACAATAATTGATGCATTCAAACATGTGGATACAAACCAAAAATTGCAAAATTCATCCAAGTTCATCAAATTCATCAAACATGCTGCACTGCTTCAAGTGCTACATTTAGAAACAATAAGAGAAAGAGAAAGAGAAAGAGTTCTGCGACAAAAGATGTGTAGAGATTTCACTGTCCTGATGTCAATGGGGATGGGCCTGAGCCATTCGCAGCACAGTAGGCATGCACCAGTGTCTTGTCAGAGTGTGGAGAAGTGGTGTAGTTTGTGAGAACATGGGTAGGCTGAAGACCAGCCGGGCTGTTTCTTTCTGGATGATCTGCAGCGGTCGGATGGCACACACAGGTACACCAGCCAGGAGTGAGTTGCAGTGGTCTAGGCGCCAGATGGCAAGAACCTGGACCAGAACCTACACCGCCTCCTGGATGAGGAACGGATGTATCCTCCTGATGTTATGGAGAATTAATCTGCAGGAGTGGGTTGTCGCAGCAATGTTGAGCAAAGGACAGATGGTCATCCAGTGTCACCCCCACGTTCCTTGCAGTCCAAGGCATGGACACCATAGATTTCTCAATTGTAATGGAGAGGTCATGGACGGGAGATGCATTCCCTGGAAGGAAGAGCAGCTCAGAATTGTCGAGGTTGAGCTTCAGGTAGTGTGCAGACATCTACTGAGAGATATCAGCCAGACTCAGAGATTTGTGCTGCCACCTGGGTTTCTGACTGAGGAAAAGACAGAATTCGCTGAGTGTCATCTGTATAAGCTGAGGTACGACAAGCCATGTGACTGAATAACAGAGCTAAGGGACCTGAAGAACCCTAGTAGTGAGGCTACAATGTGCTGCCACAGATTCTCTCCAAGTTGCCCTGTGCAGTCCTTGAAGTAGGATGTGTACAGGGAGAGTGCAGAGCCTTAGACTCCCAGTTCTTGGAGGGTGGAGAGGAGGATCTAGCAGTTAGCCATGTTGCTGCTGAAAGATTCAGCAGGATGATGATGGAGGAAAAGGAGGATGCTCTAGCAGTGTGGAGTTCCTCAGATGGTTCCTGTGATGGCAAGGAAGCCAGTCTCAGTTGAGTGGAATGCCTTGAAATCAGACTGGTTGGTGTCAAGAAGGTTATCCTGGTGGAGATATGCAGAAAGTTGAGGGAAGACAGCACACTTAAGTGTTTTAGAAAGAAATGGAAGGGTGGAGTGTGGATTTCTTTAAAAGAGGGTTCACTCTAAAACAACCAGCTGTCAAAGAGGTATTGATGAGGTGGCTCAGGAAATGAATGAGGTCAGGAGCAATAGACTGAGGAGGTAACCTGGGTTAGTACGTCATTGTGAGAGAGGCATGAAAAGGAAGTTAGATCAAGACGGCGCTGCAGATGGCTGCCTCTGTGTACTGGTGCGTATTGTTTTATCTTGTTTTGTTTGTAAATTCAGTTTTCCGGAGTGGTACCCGGAGCTCTTTCACCAGAGAAGAGCTCATGGACATCAGGGAAACATCACCAGCAGATTTATTTTTCTCCTGTCATCAGTAGAATTATTGGACATTCTGGTCAAAGGTGCCCTCATCCTTGTCCATGCAGTAAAACGCCGGAGGAGAGGGAAACATGCCGGTGTGCTTGTGGGTCTCCACCGGTGCGGACTTCGCACACCGTCACAAACTGGATGAACTTCAGCTACTGGTGGGGAAAAACAGAGACTTTTCTTCAGCTTCTGTTCAGAGTCTGATTGATACCAGACTCTGCACTGCAGCTAGAAGGCTTCCAACTCGCAGATATGTTTCTACACTAACAGTGGCTGGTGTAATGATGTGACAGTGATTCAGCAGCACTATTCTCCTGATTTGGAATCATCTTTCATCAACTGTAAATCCTTCTCCACCAGTGAGTTTGTTTCATTTATATTGGTCGGTGTGTACATTCCACTGCAGGCCAACATGCAGGAGGACAAACCCGGACTCCCTAGTTATTGTCCTCTGTGACTTTAACAAAGGATATTTCAACCATGAACTTCCCAAATACTCATAGTTTATTAAATGCCCGACCAGAGAGGAGAATATTTTGGACCACAATCAACAGAGCCTATCACACCGTCCCACGCACTGCACTGGGTCACTCTGACCACATCATGGTCCACCCGATTCCTGCATACAGGCAGAAATAAAAGCTCTGCAAACCTGTTGCGAGGAGATCTAAGCAGTGGAACAGTGAAGCTTTAGAGGATCTTTGTACATACTTGGTACTGACTGGTATGTTTTCAGGACTGCTACCAACAGTCTGGATGAGTTCACAGAGGCTGGGACATCATACATCTGTGAGGGCTGCTGTGTACCATCACACACCAGGGTGAGTTATAACAATGACAAACTCTGTACTTTATGATGACCCTGATGAAGGCCACAAACTGAAATGTGTTGGTCTAACAATAAGGTTGTTCTAGACACTAAAAGTGTTAATGGGGTTTTGACCTCTTAACAGCTAAACTCAGACAGTTATGGTTGCAACAGCAGGCAGCTTTTAGCAGTGAGGACAGGGACAGGTTTAGAGAGTCAAAGTACAGGTTTAGCAAGGAGGTGAGAGAGGCTAAATGACTGTACTCTGAGAAACTCCAACACCAGTTCTCAGCCAACGAATCTGTGATCTGGCTGAGCCCCTTCCAGACAGAACCAAACTTCAAACCTAAAGCCCCCCACTCAATTAACGATTTGGGACAGGCCAACGAACTGGATGATTTTTATTGTTGTTTTGAAAGACAATGGGACGCCGTCCCCTGTGACTCCATCCACTAGCTCCACCTCTCCCACCTCCTCTATCACCATCTGGTATGCTGCTGCCACTGCCAAAGACAAGGGTAGACTGCAGCGTATCATTTGCTCTGCCGAGAAGGTGATTGGCTGCAGTCTGTCATCCTTCAGGACCTGTACACCTCCAGGACTCTGAGGCGAGCAGGAAATATTGTGGCCAACCGCTCCTTCCCCAGACACAAACTTTTTCAGACCATCAGGACCAAAACCTCATGCCATAAGAACAGTATATTCCCAGCTGCAGCTGGCCTTATCAACAAGGCCCGGGACCCTCACTCACACAAACTGTACAGCTCTTTCATATAAATATTGTATTTAATATGAGTGAAGATTCAGCAACTGTATTGCTTATTTCTCCCCTCAAATTCGTTTCCTCCTATGTCGCCATCTTCATAGGTTGGTGGTCCATCCCCTTCCACTACATAGCCAAGATGGCGACCATTGAGGGTGAGAAGTTTCCAGCGTTCCAAACTCAACTTTTTGATCGTTATGATTATACCATGCTCGAAGTGCACTGCATTTTGCCATACACTCAAAATAGCAAGTGTAAGTACGGAAGTACGCGAATCAAAAAAAATAAAAATATGGACAATATAGTCATATTGTCCATATTTTTATTTTTTTTTCATATATTATTGTCAATTTTCAGTTTTATATTTATTCTTCTTGACTTGCAGTACTTGCTTTTATCTTTCTTTAAGTTTTACTATTGCTGTGTCTTGATTCGCGTACTTCCGTACTTACACTTGCTATTTTGAGTGTATGGCAAAATGCAGTGCACTTCGAGCATGGTATAATCATAACGATCAAAAAGTTGAGTTTGGAACGCTGGAAACTTCTCACCCTCAATGGTCGCCATCTTGGCTATGTAGTGGAAGGGGATGGACCACCAACCTATGAAGATGGCGACATAGGAGGAAACGAATTTGAGGGGAGAAATAAGCAATACAGTTGCTGAATCTTCACTCATATTAAATCTACAAGGCCTAATTTAAAAGTTTGTTCCGACTTTCATCAGGCAAGGGCACTACTGCACTGCCTGCGGTTGCCACTGCTTTCTTAGCCGTGTTTCAAGCTTGTGGGGGAGATGTGTCAGCCGGGCTCCGGTAACGATGACCCGTTCAACGCTGCTTGCAGATTTGTAATATATAGTTTTCATATAATTACATTTTGTTAATTATGACCTGGCAATTGACTGAAAGAAAATACCATACATCCTTCGACCAGCAGGGAGTGATAATACCTGCATGAGAGGGGCCTGAGGAGAAGGTCTGAAGGGTCTGAGGAGGGAGGTCTGAGGTGCTGCAGTTGGATCCTTTTGGGTTGCAACTGCTATGGCAAACACTGCACTATATGAATGTGAATGTAAATTTTTATTTATTTTTAATAAAATTGAATTGAAGTGAAGTGAGCAAACAAACCAGCAGATATTTTGGTGGGCGACAATCGCGGTCAAATGTTGGCGGTAATGCTCCGCCCGGTTGCAATTCGCCATTAAAAAGAAGAAGAAGAAGCGGTCAAATGTTGTGATCGTCATTTCCAGTAAGTGCACAGCGGCTGTGCACAATTTGAGACAACACTATGTCGAAATTCACGCACTACGCCAGTAAGTACATAGTGTAGACAGTGTACTACATGGAAGTGTACTAATGGAAGTGTTCGAATTGAGACACAGCATATGTCTATTGTTATGCTCCGAAACACTAAGGCAAATTCCTTGTATGTGAAAACCTAATTCACAATAATCCCGATTCTGATTCTGAATAGGAGATAAAAAAGTAGATACAGGACAATTGGTGTCAGCAGTTGGGTGGGGAAATGAGAAGCACATGTCATCTATCTTTTTTACAAAGTAGTTAATAAAGTTGCTCGGTAGAAGGGAGGAGGATGAGTGGGGGGGATCAAGGAGGGTAGAGAAGATAGAAAATCATTTTTGGGGGTTGGAAGGAAAATTTGAAAGAAAGCTTTTAGCTGCAGGTTGAGAAAGAGGAGAGAAGAGATTAGTAGGCAAGGAGCGATTGGATTGCCACAATTTTCTTTCAGCTTCAGGTGGTAGCATGCGCTGAGTCAGACAACCCAAGAGCTGGAGGGGTCAGTCGAGTCTGCCGAGAGGTGAGAGGACAGAGAGAGTCCAGAGAAAAGGACAAAGTAGAGAGGAGAGTGTCCGTGGCAGAGTCGGGAGGCGAGTGAGAAGAAGAACAGTAATTAGACTAAATGATTTGTTAACCAATGCAGCAGACAGGGCATGGTCAAGCAGGCAGAGTCTTTTCACTTTTTAGATAGGCATTTCTCTAATTCCAGTAGTCTTGAAATAAGTTATTAGTAGTATAGTTAAATAAGTTAAGTTATACCAGAAGTCAGAACGCACACCTCAATATTAGGGAAACTAGCAACATAATGGGCATTATCCAGACGTAACATTATCTGGATTAGCTGAAGGTTTTTTTCTATACGCTTTGCTGATGAGTTAATGCTGTATACATGAAAAATATTAACAGTTTCCCCAAACTCCCAAACTGTTTTTAGAAACAAAGACACAAGGCTCTCCTTCTACATTGACAGCTAACTCCAGAGCAAGATAGGCTGTGTCATATTTCGGATTTGACTGGCATTTTTGCTCAATAAGCATTGACTGTTTTTCTTTTCCTCCCTGTCAAAAACTCTTTACATGTTGTTTTGCTCTAATAAGTCTTGCTAACTTGAATACTGATAGCCTTGCTAGCATCAGAGTATTGGTACTTGGATATTGTTCACACATGAAAGGAGCATGCAGTGGTTAAGGCAGGCATGGAAGTGTCACACTCTCCAATCATGCATGTCCACAACGTATCTCTCTCAATAGGTGGCCCATATAAACATTTGGTGCTCATTCAGTATGCATATAACAACTATGAGCTCTGCATCCATGCGGCTATACTGCTGCCTGCTTTCAGAGATGTAACTCCCTAATCTCAATTTTCACACTTCCTCTGTCTACTGTCTATCACTGTAAAACAAAGGACTGTAAAACAATAAAATAATGGCATCCTGGTACTGTACTGAATCTGGGTTCCTTTACCAGTGAATTACAGCCACCTCTTCTTCTACTTCTCTGTTCCACGTCCCACCACGCAGATTTCGTGCTGTAGCTCTGCCCAATATGGAAATGCATTTCTGTTACAGAAAATCAATTTGAGGATACTCCAGGCAGAGAAAGCCATAAATACCGTTTATCATCAACACAGCTAAGCATGAAAGGGCAATAAAGGAAACAAATCAGAAGATCAGAACTCATTTTTAATTGGTAGCCGTTACATTATAGAAATTTAAATGAAAAATGTTTTTCTAAACATGTATGAAGATTATGGTTCCGGGAGGACATTGAGCAACTTCAGGTGTTGACAGATAGGACCTGAGCCACATAACCGCCACTCCACCATGGAACCTGGAAGGGGAGAGACTGCACAACACACAAGAGACCAAAATCAAGCACCCCATCAGATGGGTAGAAGAAAATATCAAACACACACAAAGGGACAGAGACAAGGACAACATGCACACAACGGAGAGAGAGAGGGAGGAGAGGCTGAATCTCCTGGAGGGCAAAGATCCAGATCCAAAACATCTGGAATGAGGCAACAACAGCCAGGAGAGAGAGAGGTCCCTGGATCGCCAATGGTCCAGTACAAAAAAGCAAAAAAGTGAAAACAGAGGACAAGGAGTAACTAGGGACAGAGAGGGAGATGAGGGAGAGAGATAGCACAGTAAGCATAAACCTCACCCCTTGCTTTTCCAAATTATATTTGGAGTGCAATATCTTCTTGATCCCATTGTGGTGTGCCCAGCCAAAATGAGCTCCTTACTGCTCCCTGTGAACAGAGAGCGGAAAACACCCACTGGAAATGAGTTTGGTGAGAAAGCAGCTGTAGAGGGTGTTTTCCTCTCATCGGCTACAAGGGGCTGCCTAAGCTCATTCCACAAACAAACAAGCGGTGCAAAGGTGAGATATATGCTTTATTGGAAGTGTTTGCAGACAGTATGTTTCAGTTTTACAAGAGAAAAGACTGAGTGGTTTTCCCCACCTCCAATAAAGTGCAGCACACAACCACTTTTTCCAAGCTTTTTAATGGGAAGCAACAGGGACTATCTTCCACACAATGGACGAGACAGTCCCAAACAGGGTTGTGTGTATGGTTACACATGAAAATCAATAGAGAATGGGTTACATGTAGTGAAATACCCACCTGTCTTCAGCTTATCAGTATGTTACTGATTACCACCTTCAATTGTTTGTGTGTGCGCGTCATTAACACTATTGATTTTAGATACATGTTAGCTCAGACTGAAAAGTGTGTATACCGATCTGTGTGTGTATGCTTGTGTGAACAAGAGGCCACCTGAACCAAACCTGCTCCAGTTTCGTTACAGCAGGAGTTTGTGTGTGTGTGTGTCAGCAGAGTGGACCTCAGTCCCAGCCCATTATAGCAGCTATCAGCCTCAACAGTAACAGATGGCACTTACTGCCCCATTCAGCCCATTTGTTACTGAGAGAAATAAACAGATAAATAAGAAAAACATCATTACACTGATGCCCATGAGAGCAAAACAATGTTTAAAGGTGTTCAGAGGCTACTTGGAGGTGTGTGTGATTGTGCATGTATATGTGTGTGGGCAGCAGGATAATGACTAGATGGAGCGTACAAAGCCCAGAGCAGACATCCAAAATGTAGCCTGATGATTATAGTGAACTGAGCAGCAGAGTAGCTGTGATGGAGGCAGTCATATAAGAGATTTATCTCCTTCTGTTTAAAGTGATTAAAGTCATTTTTTACAATCTTTTGCTCATTTTTCATGTCAGCATGTAGGCAACATGGCATACAACTGCTCTCTGCTGTGAGCGCCTAAAAGCCTGTTGTCACTCTCGACAGCAGTTTTCCTTAGTGCTGATGATTGATGTTTTGGATCAAAAGCACCTTACATAGAATTGTTGTTGGATACATTTGCAGTAACATTTATACTTCTCTAGCAGGCTACATAGTTATAGCACCACTTGGACATTCCATTCCCAACCAGGTATTTTTACATTTTCATTGAACATAGTGTTTGTAATATATTGTGTGAGTATCCATAGCGTCAGAGTACATACACAGCAAACTGGAGAATAAACGTTGAAGTTGAGAGTCTGCAGCTCTGTCCAAGTCACATCAGTATAACATGGTGTCAGAATAAATCACAGAACAGAAGAGAAAAGTGAAAGATGTCACAGTTACAGCCACTGTCAAATTTAAGCCTACAAGGTAATCTTGCAGAAAACTGGAAATTATGGATCCAGAAGTTTGAGCTGTTTTGTACTGCTAGTGGTATAGCTGAAAAGTCAGAGAAAGTGCGGTGTGCTATATTTCTGTATGTGGCCGGAGAAGAGGCGATCAAGGTTTGCAACACGCTTCTCTTCTAAGATAATGAGAAAGATAAAACTGAAGTGTGAAGAGACTGAAGTGCACAAAATAAAAACTGAAAACTGTCAAGAGAGATAGAGGTGAAAAGAGCAGGACAAAGCCAGCACCACAGGATGATCAAAAGGAATTTATCTGCAATAGATATAGTTATAAACATGAATACAGAAAATGTCCAGCCTTTGGTCAGACATGTAAGTTATGCCAGAGAAGAAATCATTTAGCAAAGATGTGCAAATCACTGGTCACACAAGGAAATTGCATGCTGTGGAACAGAGTGAGGACAACAGTGACATGGTCATTGGCACAGTCGAAGTGGAACAGGAGGTATGCATCAAAGCTATTGACAATGCAGAGGTGGAGGATGAAGATGAGTAGACTCAAGATCTGATAATAAAAAGGAGGAATGTGACATTAAAGCTTGACACTGGTGCAGGTTGCAATGTGATGTCTGCAGAAACATTCAACTCACTGGACGTCAGAGGAAAACTGAGAAAATCCACCTTCAAGCTTGTTGCATATTTCGGTCATAAGTCTGCGCCATTGGGCAAAAGAGCACTCACCTGTGTGTACAAAGGACAAAAACACTAGATAGAGTTTGAGATAATACAGCACCATGTTCCAGCAATATTGGTAAAGCAACATACACAAAGCTAGGCCTGGTGAAGCGAACATTTGGTGTTGAAAAAGACAATGACATTCACATGGACAAAGTATTGGAAGAACTACACGGAATGGAACAGATGGGAGTGATAACAAGGCAAACAGAACCAACAGACTGGGTGAATAGTATGGCGACAGTTGTCACACCAAAAAAGACAATGATATGCATGGATCCACAAGATCTCAACCAAGCAATTAAACGAGAGCACTGCCCACTGCTCACTGTTGAAGAGGTTGTCTCCCGTATGCCAAATATCAAATACTTTTCAGTACTAGATGCCAATCAAGGTTTCTGGCAGATCAAACTGGATGAGGAAAGTTCCAAGCTATGCACTTTCAACACACCTATAGGGAGATATCATTACCCTTTGGGATTTCTTCTGCATCCAAGGTATTCCAGAGATCCGTGGCACAAATGACTGACAGAGACATCCATGTTGAGAGTGATCACAAACCATTTGAGAGCATCTTCAAAGAGCCACTCCACCACGCTCCCATGAGGCTCAGTCACCTATAAGCCAGGAAAAGAACCGTACATTGCTGATGCTTTGAGTTGTGCATACCTCAAAGAACAAAGAGAAGACTGGCTAGGAGAAGAGCTGGCGGTCAACTGGGTTACACCTCAACTACTCATCTCCGAGGAGAAGTAGCACATGTTCAGGAAAGCAACAGCAGATGATCCTGAAACACAAATGCTAAGAGACATTACAATGAATGGATGGCCAACAGAAAGGAATGATGTTCCAAAGGAAATGCAGCAATACTGGATATTTAAAGAGGAAATCAGCTGTGCGTCATGGCTGATTTTCAAAGCTGCAAAACTCATTGTACCAAACCAAATGAGACAGGAAATACTCAACAAAATTCATGAGTCACATCTGGGAATAGTGAAATGTAAAAAAAGAGCAATGTAAAGAAAGAGCTATTAGCCAGGCATGTCAACTCAAATAGAGGACATTGTGTCTCAATATGCTGTTTGTAATGAAAACAAAGACAGCAATCCAAGAGAGCCTCTACTTCCCCACACACTACCTGGAAGACCATGGGAGAAGATTGGCACAGATCTCTTTCACTACAATGGTGCAGAATATCTGCTTTGTGTGGACTACTATTCAAAATGTCCAATTTGCTACTGAAAGTCGTGAATGAAATGGTCAGCATGGAGATGCCAGTACAGAGGACCCCCCCATCTAAAAAGACCCAAACTGGAACACTGCTGGACATGTACGTAGAGTTTATTGAGGAGAATGCTGTTTCGGAACAGGCATCCACAAGCAAGACAGGATCACAGGTTAGTAAAGCCTGGGTCTACTCCACAGCCTGTTCTTAACCTTCAGGATATTTGTATACTGCATAATGTGGGCTGGCCTAACTTTTTTCAATTAGGCTATATGACCCTCGGGTCATGGCATAAGCAAGCTATTGCTTTCGAAAAAACGGAGCCGGCTGCTTCACTGTCAATGCTTAGAAGAAAAGTTAATAGGCTACTATTTGTATTTTTTAGGTAAACACATACCTGGGCAAAGCCACCATTTCCCGGAATACCAGCCCTTTGGAGTACTGGAAATCCAACCAGGCCCACTTCCCTGCTCTTGCCCGTGTAGCACGCAAGTACCTCAGTGCGCCCAGCACAAGAGTTGATAGAGAACGGCTGTTCAGCGCTGTCTTCCATGTCAAGAAGTTGCACAGATTGCAAAAAGGCAGAGATGCTCATTTTCACACAGAAAAATCTACCTCATACTTGACTTATAGGATATAACCCTACCAGTCTTTCAGCCTCATTCATTGGACTTAAAAAGAGGGCTACGTTTTCACTAAGGACTGAAGCTGCATATATTTTGTGCACTTGCACAATGCATTTTGTTTGCACATCACCTGGCTGTTACAGGGTTGTTTATAGCTCAAAGAAATTGCAGCGCAGATCGAGTTTAGGTTCAAGTTTGTTTTTTTTTTGTTTTGTTTTACAATTTTAAGGATTGTACAGCTACATAATGGGCTCCTATTTTTGAATTAATTAATTCAGTTAATATATTATTGAGTTTAAGCAACAGTCTGTAAAGCATATGTACTAATTTAGGCTCATTTATTCAACAGTGTGAAAAAGAGTACAGTGGCCCTCATTTATGAAACGAACGTACGACAGAAAACTGGGCGTACGGTCATTTCCACACAAAGCTCGGCATTTATCAATATGGACGTGAGCGGAGGCAACGATCAAATCTCACGTCAAGTCTCAACTCGTGTACGCAAGTTTTCGAGTGAGCATGGACTTGCGGTGCAGCATAGTAAATCTGTTGGAGGATTGTT
>NTHP01000092.1:1264537-1296939 GCA_003416845.1 Oplegnathus fasciatus | reverse complement strand
TAGGAAGAGGAAATTGTCTTGTATGACTGTGTCTTTAATTTCCCTTAGTGAAATGGCATTATTAGCCAACGCCATGTTGATTATGATGTTCCCTTGTGCATCAGTAAATTTCCAGCCTCTGCCACCTCTTGCTGGTCGTCTTTCTATTCTGTGAAAAGTATATACAGTATGGGTAACACATATTTCATAAATGTGACACAAAACAACATTACACTATACATTTGGCTAAGCGCTGTAAATATCCATAGAAACCATAAAGTTACATTACTGTAGTTACTGTACTCACTCAACTTTATTTATATAGCACTTTAAAAGAACAGCCACAGCCGAAGAATAAAGTGCTGTACAGGTATANCAAAAGGCAACTTCGAGATGGGTCTAAAATTGGCCAACACACTGTGATCGAGGCCCGGTTTCTTAAGCAGGGGTTGCACGACAGCATGTTTAAAACAATCAGGAAACACACCTGAGGACAGACTGCTGTTTATAATGGCCAGGACTGACTGGCCTATACATGGAAAGACCTCCTTGAAGAAGTGAGGAGGGACAGTGTCACAGGGCGAACCTGATGGCTTCAAGTGGCCAACAACATCTTTTAAAAACAATAAAGACACTGGCTCAAACTTCTCAAACGTAGCAGTGCAGGGGACAAAGTCAGAGGGGTCGGAAGCAGGAGCTGAGATGAGAGCCCGTGCAGTAGCAACCTTGTCGATGAAAAAGTTCAGGAAGCGATTGCACATGTCGGGGGAGGTCTCAGTGCAGACAGGCTGTGGGGCATTAAGAACAGTGTCAATGGTTGTAAAGAGCACACGTGGGTTGTGTCGATTAGACACTGTAGAGAGTATAGAAGACTACTGAAGTGGTTACTTACCTATTCTCATCTCTAAATGCTCGAATAACTGAGGCTACAATGAAGTGGTTCAAATTCGGCTGGACTCGCTGCCCAGCTTCCGTCATTGTTAGGCCATGACTGAGCACATGGTCAACCAAAGTAGTGTGGATTTCATTCAAAACATTGGCTCGCCTTCCTCTTCCTCTTCCTCCTCCTCCTCCTCTTCCTCTCACTCTTCCTCTCTTTTCTCCAACACAGTAGAGGTCACCTGAGGCCTCTTTTATGCTCTGACACATGATTGGAGTGTGTTGCCAATTGAGTTTGAACAGACCAATTGATAATTAGGGTGTGGCATTTTGAAGGCGAGTGTTTTCCAGGTGAACCAAGTATGATGTGATTTGTGCTTAGAGTTTTGACAAAATGTGATTCAGAATTTCTATTTGAGTGAAAACAATGAGATTGTGCTTAGAGTTTAGCCGTCTGGAGTCTTGTTGTTGATACATGAGCTTCAAGTTTTAAGAATTGTGTGCATAGTTCCATTTTTTGTGTGTATACAATGGAGAAAAACTGTAAAAACCAAGCTTCATGCCCTATGGTTTCCTTGTCCCATTCAATTGCCTTCCCTGTTGGTATCATTTCAGTGGTGGTTACCATAAGAAATAGAGAAACATCTGCACGCCACAGTTTGTGCAAGAATTGTTCATTAAATACGGTATAATCTGTTCCCAAACATTGTGGCCTTGTATGACCATTGTACATCCCAGTCAGCATGTGTCATTGCAATGAACTAGCGTAAGTTTAATCAGGAAGAATGTCTTCATGCTACTCCTTTATTTCTCTCTCTCTCTCTCTCTCTCATCTCCTCTCTCCTTTTTCGCTTCCAACTCAGTCAGCTGATTGAGGGCATTTACTCTTTCAGTTAAACCAATCAGATTTTGCCACGACCTCTCTCAGCCAATCACCTCGTTGCTGTCAAACTTTAAAACCGTTCCTCTCTCCCTGCTGCTGTCAGCTGTCATTTCAGCCTCTGATCGATGCAACCCTCCTTCACCCCATCCACCTCCAGTCTCATCACATCCAGAGCCCAGGGGTCCTACTACCAAACTCATCAGAAGTCCCGCTCCACATCTCATCCATCCATATCTTCAGCATCGTTCTTCATCCCTTCATCACCACCACCAGTGTCTAGACGGGGGATATTCCTACAGCTCATGGCATCACTACCCCCTTAAAATAATGACATCACGATGGGGTCTAATCGCCAAAGACTTTTCACATATTCTTCAATTTCATATTGTACACAATGTCAATAAATTAATTGAATTACTCTTTGAGCTTCTTTTATATTAAGTCTCTCCTGATTGAAATAATGTTATTGTGTTTTGTTGCTTATTTTACATGCATATCTACATACAAAACAGTCATAGACCTATTCTGTAATTTCATGCATCACTATTAATGCTTACGTCTTAATTATATTGTTAAGACATCCCCCCCCCCACACCAAGATCCAATTTCAGTCCCAAATTGATCCAACCAATGTTTCCTGAGTAACATAGGCCTATTAAAGTTGTAGTAGGTAACCTGTATAAAAACAACTTTTAGTCGTATTTGCTAAAAACTGTCAATATGTCCTGACAGTAGTACATGAGACAGATAATCTGTGAAAAAATCAAGCTCCTCTGGCTCCATCTGCTGCCCCTAAGGCCATTTGCAAGAATCCACCACGCCCAAATTAAAACAACCAATCAGAGCCTGGGGGAGTTAGGGTCACCAGATCCCAACAGACCAAATGTGGGACAAAGAGTATGTTTGTGTGGGACAATGTGGGACAATGTGGGACACGTTAGCAATGCTGAGAGGTAATATAAAACTTTGATACATCTAACTTAACTAAATTAACATTTCGGTTCTGCCCCTTAGCTCATAACATCTCTATGCTTTGCCCTCTAGTTGATTCAGTAGCACACAATAGACTATGCAAGTTACAGGTTAGACGTCTGTGAAGGACTTAACAAATATATTTTACACATTTCTTGTGAGACTCACATATGTGTGTGTGTGGGTGATTGACAGTGTGCAGGGAGAGGACGGTCCGTTGTGTTTGTGAGAGCGAGCGAGCCAAGGAGGGGCTGAGCGAATTCATGCGCTGTACACAGCTCTACAATGAAATAAGATTTAACTCATATTAAATAGTAAAAAAAAAATAGAAAATCAATATATCGCGGTCAGTGTTGATATTGTGGCAAGCCACCACAAATAAACAAATGTATGGGAAACCCTGTTTCCATCATATTCAGACAAAATCTGCAAGGTTTTAAGCTATGCTGCTGCTATTAGCTTGTAGCAGCAAAAACGGTGACAGGTTAACCTGCGCTTGACGTGTGCGCAGTTTGATTGACTGACATCAAACTCAGCCCCGTGAGGACAGCCTTGCCTGCCTCCTTCACAGCCATTGGATAAAAGCCAGATTTTAGAAAAACGCTTGACCAGCAGTGGTTTGACTCTTGAAAACTAGAGCCAATCAAAATGCGGGACATCATCTCAATATGTGGGATGTGGGAAAAGGGATAAAAATGCTGTGCAGTCCTGCACAAAGTGGGACACCTGGTCACCCTAGGAGGAGTATCTGACGGAGTGTCAATCACTGCTCCTGCACATGCTGCGAGCAGCTCCCCTTCCCCGCGTATGCTCTCACTCCGTCAAGCTCCGTATCTTCAGTGAGCGGACGCAATGTCGGACAAACAACCACCAAACAACCAAGCAATGAGAAAACTGCCCATCCCTCCTTTGCCAATAACAGCTTATACGACAAAGACAAGTAAACAGAAGAAGACCAATGAAGAAAAGCAAGCTAAAAAGAAAGAATTAGACCGAGCGACTCTGCGGGGAGGGGCTTTGGAGATGTGCTAAGTCCACTCTTTTCTCAATCCTACCGACTGCAGCTTTAACTTCCACTGCTCACTTTTAAGGCAAAGTGTACAACTGTTAATTGGTGAACTTGAATGGTGTAATTATCACGGTTTCAGTTAAGAGCAGTGGTTAGTAAATGTATATTCTTAGGCTACTTACGCATTCAGTCGGTCTGCTATTGTCTGCCACGCTTTATCTCTCCCTTTTATTACAGCGGCCGTACTTTCCACCGTGGGGGCACCATGCATCAATGGAGTAAAAAGTGATTCAAGGAACTCAATATGTGTGCAAAAAAAACACGTTTTTAAAACATTTACTAAGAGCAAATGGTATGAATACACATACAACTATTAAAGTGTAAATTATATCATAATTTCAAATAAAACATACAAAATAAGGCAGAATCTACATATAGGCCCAATACCCTTTGGCGCATAACGTCCACTGGAGTGGACAGACGTATTTTAGTCACAGAAAAAAGTGTACAAGAAAAATATTATTAAAATCTGGATAAAAGTATTTCTAACATCTTATTTAGTTGAAAAATGTTTTTTTTAACCTGTCTGGTTTTCTGAGAATTAAAGGATTTAACAGGTGCTCTTCCCTCCGTTACTTTGAATTTATGATGCAATATCTCAAAACAGCAAAGATATACAAAAATAATAATCACATGGAATTGTAGACAACACTTTGGGGGACTGCCAGCTGGCAGTTGGGACATGGTACTACAACTTAAATGGTTCAAAATGGCTTCGAAATATCTGTCCACTGTGAAAGGGCTAGATTTCGAACATGAATCTAAAATCTAAATCTAAAATGGCATGTTCAAAGGTGGCCAGTAATAGAACAGTCAACAGTGAAAATCGGCAATTCAAATAGGAATGGATTGAAAAATATGTGTTCATCTTCTCTCCAACAAGCACCAAACCGATGTGCCTAATATGCAGAGAAACAGTAGCGCTTGTCAGGAGTGGCAATTTGAAACGCCACTATGACACAAAACACATTTATTTTGAAGCGACCTTTCCTCAAAATTCAGAGCTAAGAACCACAAAAATCAATGGGATGAAATCATCATATCAAGCTGCCAGCAGAATTCTTGTTACTTCTGTGTCACAATGAGAAAAAGCAACTTATTCCTCATTCAGAGTGGCATGGGTGTTGGGTAAACACAAGAAGCCATTCTCTGATGGCAAACAATAAGGGGAAATGACAGGTAAAAATCATGGCAGCACACAATGAGACAACACATCATCTTCACTGTGCACATTCCTGGCAGAGGTCAATGCAACTTTTGATGATTTGTCCCTGCACAACAATGTCAGATGGCTGAGCAAAGGTAAGGTGAATGCAAAAGCAAAACAGTTCATGGAATTCATGCAAAATGAAGAAAAGATGGAAGCGGTTTTGGCTGATGTAACATCTTACCTCCATGACCTAAATCTCAAGCTACAGGGCAAGAACAACACAGTGTGTGAGATGATGTCAGCAGTGTGTGCTTTCCAGAGGAAACTGGAGGTTTTCAGAAGTGACCTACAGGTAAGCCTTTTTTAATCTTTTCTACCACACGCATTTCCTGGATTCCAATACTTCATCATGTCCTTTTAAGCACTGCTCCTTATTCCTTTTTATTTTTTTTAACTACAGGAGGGACTTGCACTGAAAGAGGCTGACTGTGATGCTCCCACCTTCTGGACAAAGATGGTTACTGCAGCTGATTTCCCTCTCCTGCATAAGATGGCACTCCACATGTCTCCGCCTGGCCATCACACCTTTTGTGCCAAAGTTCAAAGTCTTAGCATCAGACCAAAGGTGCCACTTCTCTCATTAAGCAACGGTGTTTGACACAATGTACAAACGTTCTGGACTTATTTGGACTTTCATTCTTCTTTAATTCTTGGGATGGCTTGATTCTCCTTTGGTGTGTGGGTGTGTGAACCGGTTGGGGGGATGTAGAAAATGGGGAAATGGTGATTTGTAGAGATTAAACTGCAACCTTTTCAATGAATAAGCAGCAGATTATTTTAATCTTTTTCATGTTTCATGCTTATTGTTTGTCTTCTGGGTTTGATTTCTCAAAACCACAGCTTGTGAATGCAATGCTTTTGAAAACCTGACTGTCAAACCTCAGATGAACCTCAGATTCCTTGAATGCACCAAAGAGCATTTCAAGTCTTTACCAGTTTATTTTCACCAAACTGAAACTGATGGCTGCCTGAAAGTAAAAAAAAAACTATGGTATGCTAGGAAAATGCAAAGTATACATTATAATTGTTTAAGCTTGAGTGACCTTAATAGGTTGTTAGCAGTCACATGATTCCGATGGTGCACAAAATCCAGATGGGGCAAGGAAGTGAAAAGCAGAATGGACGAGATGGAGGAAAGCCCGCACTGTGCTAGTTTAGAGCATGTTAACTTACTTTACCTTTGATGAAGTGGACACTGTACACACAAGCATTATTCGACTCTGCTCCTCCCAACCGCAGATGAAGGTTCGCAAGCCATTTTTGCCTGTGTTTTTCAGTCAATTTCTTGCATTTTTCCTCCCTTGTGAATAACTACTTTTGGTACTCCATAAAATCTCCTATGCAAACAATAGTATTTTTCATCCAAATGAAACTGTGATCCCATATTACATTTATTTGGGATTTGTGGTTATTTTTTATTGTTAATTGTGTTGTTACTTTCAAAGATATTCCATAATCATAAGTAAGTTTCTAACAAGATAAGCAGTGTGTCTCAGAAATGTTTGTGGAAGGCATTTTTAACATAATCTATTTTTCAATGTTGCAACTAAAATGAAACATTTTAGAGCCATTTTTGCAAGTCGTTACCCTTTTCTTTTTTTCACAATGACTGTTTACAGTCCATGATGCAGTGGAGCTCCACTTCTGTTCAGCAGCTGTACCCGGTAAGAGAGAGTGGTACAAGGAAGAACATTTTGAGATCATTAAAGACAATAAATTCAAAGATTTATATAGCATTCTAACTAATAAGGACTAAAATGAATTTAAGTTTAACTGACATTATGTGGTTACATAAAACTTCTCTTTGTTCCTGTAGGTTAAGACTTGGTGGAGCCGGATGTGGAGGAGGGTGCCATCCATGCCGAGGACGAGGACTAGCCAAACCAGCCCGAGAACCAAATGCCAGGAGAGAATTTCAGAAACAGACTGGCAGTAGAGGTTTCTGCTCCTGGTGCTGCTGTCCCTGCACTGCAGGAACATTGACTATTAAATGCAGAACTGAACATTTTTTGTACATTGTTTATGTACCTGCAATAATTGTTCATGTTTAATTAGTAAGTTCGGGTTCAGTTGGTTTCTGTAATCACTTAATCATATGGCATATATTTAACATGACAATATAAAATTGCTGTATGAACACAACCTGTCATTTAGAGGTAGCTTTATGCAATAAATCAGATATGTCACATCTGACCTCCATTTGTTTTTTCTATTCATTCACAATAAGAACTAGTTAAGATTATTATATACAAGATTATACCTCAGAAGTCCTTGAAGCCTTACAATTTTATAACACCAGGGTGCAGTCATTGCTATGCTGGAGTAGTTGGACCTGTCGTGGCATGACAAGTAGTTTAAAGTTGACATCATCCTCAAATAGTTACTACCACCTTGGTAATGAAAAGCATTATGTATGTTCACTCAAAATCATAATTTGTATGATGATGTGGCTCATCCACCCTCAGTGTGATACACCATCCAGTGAAAAATACTGCCAGATGTTATTATTAATGTTATATTGTTATATTAATATGCTCTCTAGGACAGCATGATAATTAGGATACAATGTAATTACCTGTCTAAATTATGAACAGAGTAGATGATGGTTATATGACACTAGAACAAATAAAATTATCACTGTAAATAAAAGAGCAGATACCAAAATTCAGTTCAACTCTTTCCTTTAAGCCTCATTTAGTGAGCAACTTTTCCACAAGTGACATCAAATCTTTGTCTCCTCCATTTCTGCGTTTTCATTTTTTCTCCTCTTCAATCACTCTCTCTACTGTCTCTCCTTCTTCTCCTCTCTCTCCAGCTACTCCCCCTCCTCTCTTTCCAGTACCTCTTGCTCTCTCCTTTCCTCTCTCTCCAGACAAATCTTATCTCTCTCTTTATCCCTCTCTGTGAATTGTTTCAGGATTTGGACCCACTCTGGCTCCCTCTTTCGCTTTGAGGGGTTTTCTGCCTCAGCCTCGGGTTCCCTGGGTGAGGGAGGAGAGACCACCACCACATCCTGGTTGGATGAGTCAATGGTGACCGGAGGCGTAATGCTGGGCCTCTGGCCCAATGCGCTCATCCATTAATTTGTACCACTTCCAAGATGTGGCTCTCTGGGAGAAGACCAGGCCAGTGTTTCCCCTATGTTCATTCATTCAGCACACCTCCACTACTGAATTATGAGTGCCGCTGCTAAAATCCTCCCTCTCCTCATTCTTCAAAGGACATCTACATAGTGTAGCTCCTTTCAGGAATAGGGCAGTGCGTAATGTTTGTGCGTAGCGAATGTGTGGTTGAGCGGGCGACAGAAAAGTGACATGAATGATGCAAATTAGGGATGCAAACTAGTCACCTTTTAAGCTAATGAGGAGAAGTTTCTTTTGGATTTTAATGTACAAAGGCTTGGTAATTATACAGAAGGGAGTGAATACATATGCTGGTTCTTGCCTATCTAAGTGCTAAAGTGTGTTACAGAAAATAAGACCGTGTGAGCATCGATCGACCCACCCACCATAGAATTCCCCTATAGGAGAGCCCTGGAGCTCTTCTACCAAAGGCCCAGAAAAATAAAATGCTCACAGGCAGGATGTAGCCTATGTCACTGAGTTTTAGCTTGAGAAAATGTTTGTAACTGGGTGCAGAAGCCACATTTTACTTCATTTTATAGTAAATAAATGGTGTACTGTAAGTAATTTTATGTGTTGTGGCATTTTGTTTTTTAATATTAATTTCTAGATTCATTTTCGGATAAATGTCAAAAGCTGTAAATTAAGGCACAAAAGGCAAACATGAATAACGTATAATGATTCTAAAGCGCAGCTAACTTTAGCAATTTAGCTTATTTAAATAGGCCTAATATAGGATAGCCTACATATCCTTATGCTTTTTTTTCCAGTAGCCTCAGACTTTTCCCTTGATAGGCTGCTCTTAGTTTCCGTTGAAATGCTTCCTGTTTGGCATTTCTGATTGGCTGCTGTTTGTTATCAATAACGAGACGTAATTAAAGTTTGAATGTCAAATTTCTAACCATTGCATTTGTTTAACACTCATAAATATAATTTTTATTCGCATGGCTTTTTTGTTTGTAGTCTGTTTTGTCTTGTCAATATCTCGTCTACCTCATGAAAAACAAATGTTGTTGAATATATTTCTTCACTATTTTTGAAAATGAACACAATGACAACAAAATGAACAAGGCATGACATATCCCTTTGTTTAAAGTTTTACTGTTCTGAAAACAAACTTCATATCTGATCCACAATACAAACACATTTAAGTGCTTCACATCTTACATATGTGTCACTGCAAATTATAAATGTCTCAAAAATAGCACATTCACAAACCTTTCACACTGAACGTTCAAACTGAACAAGATTGCAGCACCACTTGTATCATATAGTGTATTATATAGTAGAAGTACCTATTTCTACACTTACAACATATTTCAGCAAGGACCAGTGGTTGGCCAGGATTAATGCTCCCTCCTTTATCGCTGCTGCTGCGTAAAACTCTGAGAGAGTAAGCTTTTTAGGGATTAAGGTGTGAGTGCTTATTTTCTTCCACTTCTGTCATGTACTTTTAAAATTATGCATTTCATTTTGAACAGCTTGTGTTTGCTAAAAAGCTTATAAGATTACATTCGTGGGTTGAGTGGAATACGTGCTTGCATATGATCCTAGATACACTTACACAAAGGTCTCTTCCTCTCTTCACATAAGAAACCAGAGTGCAGGATTGTCTCCATGTGGACTCTCAGGAGTGGCTAGGCTTTCTTCAGTTCCCTACAGCAGCCTGACCAACTACCACAGCAGTGACAGCAGCCCAGTTCCAGTCAGGAAATATTCAGGATATGGTGTTCGGGGGAGAAGCAGTAAACTGATTTTTGTTTGATTTTAGGGGAGTAACCAGTGTTCGAATTATTTTCAGTGGTGGGAGGGTAGCCTGGGACAACAAAGAAAAATGACTCACCGTTGCAATGGTTTTTTTTAATTGCTCACTGAGAAACAAAAACAAATGCCAATGCACAGCGGACAGGCAATGGTTTGCGTTACTTTGTTAGACAGACCAGACCTGACTTACAATATTTTAGAGCTCTCCCTAAATTTCTCAAATGAGCTCATGTCTCTTTCAGGGGAGCCGAGTTCCCCATAGTTCCCCTGTATTTCAAACCCTGGGAGTAACAATTCATTTTTAACATAAGTTGTGTTTTATACTGGGATTCATGGTTAATGGAGTGTTTAGAGTGCTTCCTCAGCAGCATATTTAACGTGTACAAAAGCACTGATTTACAATATAACAAGAATACAGTTCTACTATGCTGCTACTGGTAGACTGAAGTTTGGCCTGAGAGTGAAGCTAGGGAAAAAGTTATGGAGCCAGAAATAACAAAAGAGTTTATCCCTTTGGGGGCATGATCACGCTCAGTGTATTTTAAACAGTCTGCCTTACACTGTACGTTACAAGATATATTGCATACAAAGGTGAAATTTTGTCTTAAGGGTGGTGTTAGAGGAAAGCTCATTGAGAGTCCAGAATGAAGGGGATTCATCCCTGGAGAGCAAGTTTGTGCTCATTACATTTCATGGAAATCTGCCCCTGAGATTTGTATATTTTTCTTGAGAATATGTGGACTTTGGCCTGTTAGGCAAGGGGTCAACAAAAACGTTAGGATTCATCCTCCCAGAACCGGAATATGCACAGTATATTTCACAATTTCATTGAATAATAGTTGAAGGTAATCTGGCCAGGTCAAGATTACTCAGCAGAAACACACTGACTGACTGACTTCATCATTCTATCCACCACCAGTGGGACAAAAACAAACACTTTGTTGTCACCTTAGTTCATCAAGCACAGCACTGCACTGTTCCACAGATTTTAAACAAAACACCTGATGGATCTGTCAATTCACTGACACTTGATATTGAATGACGGTCAGATATAATTTAAGGTGACACCCCCACCGTATATAGGGACATCCCAGTTATTTGAAAGGATGTATTGAATTTCTATGTGCAAACTCATAATGGAATATTTGACTATGTAGAGAACATTAATGTGCATGTGGAAGTGATGCATAGAGGATTACACCCTCAACCATCTGAATGTTGGTCATGGTGTCAAAGTCCCTCTACCTCATGCCTTGCTGGAAATAAACTCAACACTTCAACTCCAAGTCTTTATTCCTAACTATAAAATAGACTGATTTGCTGCCTCTTTGGTTAAGTCTGGTTAAGTCAAGGCAAGTAAAACACTTCCCCTAACAAAGTTAGGAGAACATTGTGGTTATAGACAAACGTTGATTGTTGGTAGAAAACGGGACACAAACCCTGGCCACGGTTTGAAGCTTTGTATGCCCAGCCATTACATCGAGATCCACCTTTTGCTTCCCTATAGGAACACCACGCTACTTCCTGCTTTGACACTAAATGTAAACATAGGTAATTTAAACCTTTTTGAATAATCAACCAATGCTGTTGTTTTTTTTAAGTCTCCAACACTCGTTATGAGTTTTACACAGCAGCTGTAATCAAAGTACAATTCAATCTGCTAAATACAGGCTACTAACAACCAAAGTACTAGTTATGATTGTATAAATGTGCTGTAACTAAATAATCCATATCCTGTGTGTACAGACAGAAATACACCACATCATAATTCATTCTCTTCTGAGATGAGATTTGTGAAGTGTTAGTGTTAACTTGGTAGTTAATAAGGATTTTTAATACTACTGAACATTTAGAACATGTTGGCAGCTGGTTTTCAGCTTCTTGGTTCCCACCCAATGACTAAAATACATAAAATACTGACCAACATCAGTCTAAGCAATTTCGTTTTGAAAAATGAGAAAAGTTTAATCTGCTACCAGCTGGCAAAAAGTTTAATTTCACTGTAGCTAATTTCTTAAGAGAAAAAAGGCTGTTAACATCGTGTCATGTAGTATGTATGTTCCTTATAGGAGCATGTTTGTTTATTGGTTGTATGAAACAAATCCACACCATTAAGACTATTCTGACCACCCATAAAATACCACTGCAATGACCAGTTGCTAATGAATCATTTAGAAGCTGATTTCCATCGTGAACCTTTTGAAACTGTAGTCTGTTGTCCAGCTTTGAAAAACAGGCATGATAGCATTGTTAGCTTTCCTCACTAAGAGCCAAATTATACACTTCATGTGAGATCAGGCCTGACTGAAATGATCACTGTCTGTTAAAGATTATGCTGTCACAGGTTTTGTCTATAGGGGGTCATCCACACCTTTACTGATCCCCAGCAGGGAAATTAGGTTAAATCTGGTAGTAATTCCTCTTTGAGCTATAAAGCAAAACAGCAGAGTTTCCACTAAACTTGAAGATTGTTTGGAGTAATTATCAGTGGATGGAGTTGCTCAGTTGTCATCACCTGACCACTCTTCCATTCACAGGAAGTCAGCACTTACCACAAACCATTTTACACCTTCAGATCTCTGCTGGTAGACCCAAAAGACAGGACACTCCTGAGAGGAACACTGGAGTGGTTTATGACATCATCATGAAATCACATCAGCTGAGACAGCTCAGGGGAACACTACACCAGTGAAACAGCAAGGACCCTGGACAAGAGACTGAATGAACACCAGAAACAGACAACATCAGCTGCGAGTGAACTCCAGACAAAAACTGCTCCAAGCATCCACTGGGAAGAGGTCAAAGATCATCAACCAGGAGTCAGAGGACGGCTGGAGCAAGATCAAGGAGGACATTCACATCTGACACCAGAGACCATCTTTGAACAGAGACAGGGGTAACCATCTCCCCCATATACCTATAATAATGTAACTGAAGTTCCAAACTTAGGTCACCTGATGACAACTGATCCACCCCTATGACAAACTGATGAAGACTAGCTAGTAGAGTAGTAAAGTAGTAAAGTGTTACTGTATTCAATAATATATTTCAATTACATTTTATTTAAGGATCAATTAAGTTTCATGTCTTGGTACCTTTTGTCTTCAATGCGACATGTTATCCCAACCCCCGTAGTTTAATTGGTGTGTATCATTTACCCAGATGTTTCAGATATGCCTGCTATGTTTCAAGGAGAAAAGCTTACAATGCTTAGAGGAGCTTTTAGAGAAAAAACGAGGGTATCATCTCTATCTCTAAAAACAAATCAAAATCCCCAAATTTGAAATATTTCTTTAACTCATGATTTGTCTGTTGGCAATGCTCACACCATTACATGTGTTTCTTTTCTCACTGAGCGTCTCGATGGACGCCTGCCTGATCAGGTGAGGGAATAGGCGGCTCTTCATGCTTGACTGCTGTGAGTGGCCAATGTTGCCTTGTCGATGTTTTGCTCCCCTGTGTCCTTTGTCGCCCTCCTCCTCTTCGTCAGCATTAGCCATGTTGCTGTTGACATCTGAATCCAGATCTGTGCCTCTAAGTCCGGGACAGTCTGTGTTATACTCAATCTCCTCGACACATGGAGGCTCATCATCTTCAAAACAGCTACATGAGAGAAGAGAAGACAAGTGTTATGTTACGTTAAGTGTCGCTCACCAAAACACCCTGTGTGTAGTGTATCCTTGAGGTCTGACAAACATAGTGAATGCATTTCCTTCCCCAGAAAACATTTGCAAAAATGATATTTTGATTCCATGTTTATATCAGTTAGCAGTTTTCTTCTCTCTTCTTTCTTTCTTGGTGTGTTACCTCCCCCAACAATATATCAGTGCAATAATGTAAAACCAAGAGATTTCATATAACACTTTCACGCTTTGTCTTTTTGTTTTCTCCATTCAATGCTACAGCCAGGCTTTTGTTTCAAGGTTCAAGGGGTTCTTTTTCATCATTATACAACACAGGATGTTGCTGGGGTGGGTACTGCCTTTTAGTATCCTTTGGGCTCTGCGCAGGCACCTCACCTCACCAATATCACTGATGCTCGGTAGATGGGTACCAATGATGTCCTGGGCAGTTTTAATCACCCACTGCAGATCCCTTCGGTTCTGGGCCGGATCACTGGATCACAGTCACACTGTCATGACTTACTGGGACACTTGAACTCTGTAATGGTTGTAGGCCATCACTGACTACAAGACCAGACAACCAGGTACTCTGTCTGTCCACAGCCAATGTCAGGCGAACCCTAGCTAAAGTGAGCCCTCACAATGTGCCTGAACGTGTGCTCAGGGAGTGTGCAAACCAGCTGGGTGTGCCCAGTGACAACTTTAACATCTCCCTGAGCCAGGCGGTCATCCCTTCGTGCTTCAATCACAATGAAGTGGTCTGAGAAGCTAGTCATGGGACACATCAAATCCTGTCTCCCCACCTCACTTGACCACCCCAACATCACCTCTGCAGCCACCACACTCAGCAGTGGCACCCCCCAGGGATTTGTGCTCAGCCCACTGCTGTTCACACTAATGACCCATGACTGCTTCACCAAATATGACTCCAATCATATTATCAAGTCTGCGGGCGACGCAACACTGGTGGGCATCATCAGCAACAATGATGAGACAGCATACAGAGGCAAGGTGGAGCCTTCCCAGGCTGTCAGACTCCCTGCTGCCCCCAAGCTCAACATAACAAGCAAAGATCCATGGACCCCCCCTTTTTTCTACACACACACACACACACAAACATACATACACATCTCTACATTCTATATTTCCCCACCACCGACTCACATACACACTTCTACACCCTCCTGCCCATCTACACACGCACATACATCAGCACTAGTCATATCATACCCCACACCCTACCTCACTTTATTCGACCATAGCCTGTCTGACTACTGCACCTTACAACATACTGTATCCTGTATACATATCCTATCCTGTTTTTTTGCCAAATCACTCAAAACTGCAGTTGTTAAGCCCCTTCTAAAGAAAGACAACCTGGATCCTTCGATATTGAATAATTATAGACCCATCTCTAATCTTCCATTTATTGGAAAAATTATTTAGAAAGCTGCTTTGATTCAACTCAGTAACTTTTTAAATGTAAAAGGCATTTTGGATAGATTCAGACAAACAACATCACAGCAACATCTCACCAATTTCTGCAACAATCTCTCACTTATGAACAACATGGAGAGTCAAATCAAGCAAAACAATGGAAGCGTGCACGCCAGCAAAAGCCGTTGTAATTAGCCTTTGACAAAGAATTTGGTTAAAACAGAGATTTGTACCGTTTTCAACCTATTGCTCCTTGTCACATTTCTCAGGCTAGCAAAACTCAGTCAAGTACAGTGTTTGCTACCGTCCGACAACGTAACAACTCTGAATCCAACAGTAGAGCCATGGAAAGAAACAGTATTAGTAGTAAGTATGTCTTTCTGAAGATATGAATAGCATGTTTGCCTTGCCCGGTTCCATGGTGTATTGTAATAGATACATGTATTTCAGTCTGGACCAAAGTGGTGGACTGACCTACTAACATTGCAATCCGTAGAGCCACACCGCTAGCATGGCTAAAAATAATGAATAAGTAATAATAATGAATAGTAATTCTAAAATGTATTCTCAGAAATGTTCCTTCTGTCAGAATCTGGAGGGGTGTGTCGGTGTATGATTTACAGCTGAGCTGGCAGGCTGAGCCCCGGCAGTTCTGGCCATCATATAAACAAAAAATATCAAATATCCCTTTTCTGTACTACTGATTTCTTTCTCAGAGGAGAGAAGAGGATATGTGATTTACTGAACAAATCTGTATGGTGTAGCAGAAAGACAAAAAACAAAACATGCAGTTCAATTTTAGTTAGACTTTAAATTTCCCCCTAAGGTTAGCAAAACCACTTTATTCCTCACTATTTTGTTTCAGGATCTCATCTGTTTTTTACGCTGAGTGAAATATTTCTAGCCAAGATGGTATGGAATGGTGTATGACTGAACCATCAAACTGAAATAAATATTCTACTGAATTCACTCTGACGTATTTGGTATCTTTGGACACTTTGGGATCTCGGTTAGAATTTTAAAATTAATTATTATTATTATTGTGTGGGTCTGAACAAAACTAGTCTGCACAACCTGTATCTGTAATGATTGACACCTGAACACATCTAACACCTTGTTTATAGTTTTTGAATATATTTTGTTCCTCCTCCTCACACAGTGTGACCTTGAGCTCAGCTACAGTCACTGTGATTGACAGCTGACAGAAAGCCTCAGTAACCAGTAATCTGATTATATGGGATGTTGCGTGTGTGTGAATGTGTGGGAGAGCATGTAGAGACACACCAAGATTTCATTGGGAAAGAGATGATGTGACACACACACACTGATCTTCATCTTACGGTGGCTTAGAGAGACAGAGGAAGAGAGAGTGAAGGAGAGAGGGATGCAGAGAGAGAGAGGGGAGAGGGGGAGGAAGGAAAAGGGAGGGAAGAGAAAAGAGAAAAGGGAAGGGAGGAGAGAGACAGAATGAACAGGAGTGAAAGAGACAGAAGGGACAGAGAGTGTGTGTCTAGCATACTGATGACAGCAACTCATTTTGTGTGTGTGTGTTTGTGTTGTCTGTGTGCCGTGAATGGCAATGAAGCAGGACAGCTTGTCTACAGTGTGCAGTCAAAACACTGCAAATGCTGATTCTCTGAAGGCCCAGTGTATAATTGCTGTACAGCATCCACTGCTAAAACTCATGCAGCTTTGTTTACACTCTGATTTATTGGATTTGATTGATATTTTTTCATTCAGAAATTCATCATCTAGGCTGTAATATCAGACCCAATGGTGTGTAAAAGTTTTGCCTGAGCTGGATATTAAGTTACATGGAGAACAGAGTGTTTCTATCTCTCCTAATTTTATTTTGGAAGTTTGAGATGCTTGGGAGACACACATCTTTAAGAAACAGGCTCTCGCTTAATCGTTGGTTAGTTTGTCTTCAGTTGTGTGTCATGTTTAGGGGATTAACAGTATGCAGTTTTGACAAAGGGAAAAACAGGGCCTGATGGTACACTGCAGGAAAGGTCAGGGGTCACATTATGTTTCATCCTATGGGCATGAATATCTGCAGCAAATTTCAGGGAATCCAGCCATCCAGCCAAAACAAAATCTCTGCCACAGCTGTTCATTTGGTATTTGGTAATGTGGGTAGAAGCTGTTTTCAGGACCAACAATAATCATCAGACAAGAAGAAGTTGAAGTTTTGACATGCTGGATTCAGCCTGAATATTATAATGTATGTCCAAATACTACACAGTTACACCAGGGCCTCCACAACTGGTTTCACTCATTATTAACAATCTGTTCTTCTTAAAGGCTAGGTTCAGTTTTTCAAGCCTGTCTTAAAACAATAGTGAGCCAGTGCTATGGAGCTGTTAATGTATGAGAGGTTCCTGGTTTTGTTTGTCTCATGAACACACATGTGGGATACATAGTCCACCCAATGTTTTCACATTATTCCACTGACCTACAGGTAGTTGTAATGCGGCAAGAAATATAGCAATGTTCCAACAAAGGCTATGAAGAAGGAAATGCCCTCATCGCGTTTATTAGGGCTCAAGGATACAAACAGTGAGTTTTGGTGAGTAACACTGAATGTAAACAGAACTTTTGCAAACTCCATGGGCATGAATCTGTGTTTGTATTTCAGTATTCTGATTGTAACTGTAATACTGTCCAGTTGATCCCACTTACTTTTTCTTTATGTGGAAATTAAATCAAGCCAATAAATCGTCTGACCTTGATTGAGTCATGTATTTGATTGAGTGATGAGATGGCCTCATTAACCAGCTGTGTTCCAGTGATAACTAGTAAACCCCACACACCAAAGTCCCAATGGGCACTTGGACACTGTGGAAGTTACGGGAAACACAAGTAGGCACTTGACTGCTGCCAAATACCACAAGTGTGGGTGTTGGGATGGACCCGTTGTCTCCCAATACAGAGTCCTGCTAAAACGCTGTTGCAAAGACATCAAAACCTCTCTACAGTAGTACATCATAAGGAACAGACAGTTACTTATGACTTCTTATGGGAGACTTCAATTTAAACTGGCTAGAGAGAGCATGCAGAAAGAAAATCTACGAGACTAACAAAATCTTTCCGAACCCTACTGGATCTGATTTTTACAAATAAAGCAGGATAACAAAAACATACAACTTAATCATTGGTCTTCAGATCACAATCTTACATTGACTGCTAGAAAGTTGACAAAGACATGATACAAGAATCAAAATGAAATGGAAAAAAACCCCGATATCCCTTTCATTTCAAAGAAAGATCTAGAACTAATTGAAAACAAAATAAAGCACACTAAATGGAATAACACTTTTGCAGATAAACCGTGTGTGCAGGTGTGTGATGATTTAATGTCAACTTTCAAACAGATCTTATTACTGTACACAAAAACAATGGCCTGGAAGCCTAATGCAAAACAGAGTTTGCCTTGGTTAATAGTAACCTACGGGACCCATGAGAGTTTTCCCATGTCATTGTACTGGCTGTTTACGTTCCTCCCTCGGCCAACGTGGCGCTAGACTCCAGACACAGCACCCCAATGCCTTCATCGCGATATCTGGAGACTTCAATCACGTCACTGGCTGAATGGTGCATTAAGGTGATTTCACTGGTCAAGGTTAAAACTCTATCCACTAGTGGTTTCCTGTGTTTTCACAATTTAATACATCTCGCTAAATTCACGGCGTCATCCGGTATAAAATGATCCTCATTCATTCATTAATTGTTCATCGCTGTGGTCATTGCATTTATTCACGGTTGCAGTTATTCATTAATTTGTATGTCTAGTAGTTATAAGTTGTGTGTGTAGTTAGTAGTTCAATAAACCTTCCATTTATAAAAAACTTGATCATGTGGTTTTGTGCGTATGAAGTACTGAGGTCACTGTACACGAGTCAAGAACTCTGTAGCAAGCTTTCGACTGAGACTAAATTAATTAATTGGCTATCTTTTTCGCTTTTTCAAGGGTGGTGCACCGAGGTTAATTTAATTTAAAGGTGTCGTCTGCGATTCAAATCCAAAACACTTTTTGTCAAATTCAGAGAATATCTCCTCACGGTCCGCTAGCTTTCCGTTCTGTGTGTATGCTGAAAAAAAAGTCCAGTGTTCATACACAGCCCTGGCTCTGTAAATGGGAAACAAACAGAGTGGCTCGGGTAGAGCCACCAACCCAGGTTGTCAAATACCGACACTTTAGCTGCGTTTCCACTTTGGTATAATATGTCACAACTTGTGCTCCTGCACAGGTCAAACTAATGCTGTGAGTTACTTGCGCGAGTTTGAAGGAGCACTGGGGGGGATTTGTTTGGCTGTTGAGTCCAAATATCAACAAGCTTTCTCCAGAATCATAGACTACACCTTTAATTTAAATTCTGTTATTTCGTATAAATACTGATTATTTCTGATAGCCGAAGTTAAGTTGAATCACTCTGCTTCAATTTTGTATCAATTATGAATTATCGTAATATCATATTTTTATATCCTTTAAGCCACTATTGCTACAGCTCTGTAAATCAGCTGTCCTACCCGTTACATCAACAAATAGGGTTAGCCTACAAAATTAGTGGTTTGTGTGGACAGGGTGGCCTGGCATGGAGTCAAATTTCCAGCCTGAATTATTGTTTTAGTCCGCCCCTGCTGGGGTGTGTCTCTTTGAGTGAGTGGGATCCTCAACTGAGTGAGCAAGATTAAAAGATTTCACAATGTCTATAAAATCCATACTAAAAGAGGAACCATACATGTATGTTAAAAATCACGTAAAATCAAGACTCTATCAAAGCGAGGCACAATACAAGCTAAAAGATCAGAGAATTCCTGAATAAGAAGAGTTGGATTTGGGGGGGGGTTGTAGATTAAAACACAATGTAAAGGGGCCTTGCCATTTATCTCAAAACCAAGTGATTCAAATGAGGAAAAGTTTCCAAGAGAGTATGGGGAACATTTAAAATGATCTCTGTGAATACTTCCATGACCTGAGAGCCTAGGCTGGTGAAATAATTAAAACCGGGAGGACATGATTCATTAAATGGCACATAGTCACCTGGGGCCAGCATTTCAAAACTTGTAATTTGGATCAGAATAATACGGATAATGAAATCTCATTTTCCTCAGTCAAGGATCAAAATGATCTCACTGACACTACTGTCCAGGTATTTCAAAACATCGGCAGGTTGGATCACTTCCCCTTGCCCCAAACACAGGCACATGCTCGTGTGCACACACAACCACTCCAGACAATTGCAAAGCAGACAATTGCTATGTCACCGTGGAGAGGCTCACCATGCAACTACCATCCTCACTCCCAGCCTACACAAGGTGGGAAAGTTGTATATATAGTAATCACAATTACAAGTAATTTTAGTGTTATCGTTGAATGGTTACTTTTAAGACTGCATGAAACAGTCAATGCATGAGAGGGCCCACCTACAATAGTAATAAAGCGGCAAAAAATCACCTTCCTACATGGGCCCACAACAGCTTCTGGGCCCCGGTGCAGCTGTTTGATAATAGTGTGAATGTTATTCTGATCATAAAACCTCAGCTCCAAGGTTCTGCAGTACTCTTCATGGCTACAGATGGATTCGCAAAGTGCAAAGAACATGTGCTATGTGTGCAGACAATAACAGCGCACCTGAGCCTGGGTAGAAATTCCTTGTATTAATTCAGCAGAATGAACTAAGTTATTTGAGATTACTAAACATCAAATAAGCATATTAAATGCACAAATTAGTTATTTAGGGAGCAACTTATAATTTGATGGCACAAATTAGGGGGTGAGGGTTCTCACTTTACCATTACGCCATCCTGCAGATAAAAACAGCAATCTTTACAACAAAAAACATCAGCTCATTCTTACTATAGGTTGGTGATAAATAAGAAATATGAAAGAGAAGGCCCCTTTATCACACAGGACAAACAGAGAGGTAGAGTTATAGACAGATATATACTATACAGGGAGAGGTGGGTAGTCACACATGTCACAGGCATTAAATGCTGCAGCGTAGCTTGTAATTATTCGTAAATGACAAGAAATCAGTGATGGATCTTCTTTCATTTTCACTTCTTGACATTTTATGAATAATACTGATTAGCTGTTCTGACAAGCATGCAGCACACCTAGACCAAGTAATGTATCGAAAGAGACGGAAGATGGGCAAGAATAAAGAGGGACGGAAGATGAGAACAAACCAAAGAGGAGAAAATGAATGGAGAAATAGACATAATATGACACAATGGACACAATGACAAAGGAGGACAAACAAAGAAAACTGGTCATGTGTCAGAGTGGATCAAAAGAATACGGGGAAAAAAGGAAGGGAAAAGAAGAAAGGGATAAAAGAAAGACTAATGACATTAGGTGAGTGAAAGGTGTGACAGCATCAGCGCCCTTTGCCTTGGTCCAGTGTAGTGGATGTGTTTGTGTGTCTTGCAGGTCCTTGGCTGGGTGGAGCTGAGGTGCCATTGTGGTAACTGGGAACGCCGGGCCAGTGTTGCTAAGTTATTTAAACCCACCTGCCCAGATGCCAGTGTGTTCGGACCCTTCAAACTCCACTAAGCTCTGATCATTTCTTTTTTGCATTGCCTTGTTTTGTTTTACACTGACAACACGTGACTCCCATTAGCTGGTCATAACAAAAGATAAAGACAAAAAGAGAAGAATGAAAAAAACAAAGAAAAGTACTCAGCGAATTATATGAAATTAAACAACAAATACACTACAGATAGTGGCATATTCAGGTGAGAAGACCTCAACACGCCTTGCGCTGTCAGAGCTCACTGGGGTGATTGAACTGGTGTCTGAAAATCAATAGAAGCCATTCAGCTCCACTTTAGATCTACACATCAATCACTGCAGTAAGGGATCCACAGCATATCTGAACCAAGAAGTGCCTGTGTGTGTTATCAAACGCCACCGCTCATGTCTCATGAGACACACACACACACACACACACACACACACACTATAAAAGTGTGAAAATGATTCTTCTTTCAGACCACTGTTCCTTTGTTGATGAGATGCTGTACTCTCTACTTCAAGGGGCTAAAAAGAGCTTTCATAAGATGGAAGAACAATCTTGTCAAAACTCCCCTACTTATTTTGTTGTAGAATGCACTGACATCACTTTGTCATTATGATACCAGTCCCCTGGTATCAAAACAAACTTGCAATGAAAGGGTAAGCCTGTGTTAATTTGCGAAAAGCAGCCAAATTACTTCAGAATCTACAATGATCTCTGTGACTAACCAGAAATTACTGACTGAGTATTTATGTACTAAAACAGTATGCTGGACATTGTTTATAGGGATCCCTGTTACTACTCTTCCTGGGGTCCATACATCGGGCAAGTACATTAAACCAAGGGTGCATCATGGTGTCAATGGATTTCTAGGGTCGGCTGTGGCTCAGGAGGTAGAGCGGGTTGTCCACTGATCACAGTGTTGGTGGTTTGATCTCCACCTCCTCCTTTTTACACGTCGAAGTGTCCCTAAATTAGTCCCGATGGTTGGCCAGCACACTGCGTAGTAGCTTGCTGCCATCGGTGTGTGAGTGTGTGCGTGACTGGGTGAATGAGCGGCAAAAACCTTTTAAAGCGCTTTGGATAAAAGTGCATTACATTATATATACAGTATTTCTCAAGCAACAACAGGACTTCAGCTGTGTGTCCCTTGCCTTCAGAATAAAAGCAGAGAATTTTAACATACTGTACGTATTTAATACAATAACAAAGGGCCCTCAAAGTCAGTCATTCACTTTTTACAATGCGGTGACATTTTGAAACTAAATTGTGCATGTACCATTACTCTTTAAGTGTTTCTGCACAAAACAGACTTATTTAGATATATGTAGCACATACATACATTTATTGATGAAGAGAGGCTTTCCATGTAATAATGCTTAGTTAATCATTACACATCCCCTTACACAGTAAGCAATCTTCAGCAATCTGTACAAACTTTAGCCTGATTTCTCTCTGAATCTGTTGGTGCAGTTGATTATACAGCATCCCTTTACCATCTTAGCAGCGTTTTCCAACTTTTCTTCAAGGTGAGTGTATGACGACTGATGCTGACTGTTGAATGTTTGTCACTTGTGTGGGAGTGTCCCTTCATCTACAGTTTCCAATTGCAAAAGCTGCATATTGTTGTGGGAATAGGGCTTTAGTTAGGCTTAAGGTAAATTAAAATATAACTACATGCAACATTTAGATGTGGTACAAATGCATGCAAACGTAATAGAAAGATGCAAAGAGTACAGACATGGATATTTCTGGGCGGCACAAACTATCACTCTGTCTGAGCTGTGTCTCTCTCTCCCTCTCTCTCTCTCACGCACACACACACGCGCACAGACATCACAGACATCCACACATGCAAACTCAATATGTTCCTTTAAATCTCTTCTTAAAGCTCACTTTTATCTTGTGGCTTTTTCTTAATGTTTTTAATTAATTAATTTTTATCTTGTTTTACATTTTATCTAATGAATTTTATTTACTTTTATTCTTGTTTTGTTTTTATTCTTGTGCTTTACACTTTGTTACTTTGTTTTGAAAGGTGCTATATAAAGTTATTATTTACACATTCCAGAAGTTTTCTGACAAAGACTTCAACTGCAACCCTGTCTCATCTACATCCTCTTCAGTTGGCAATTTCCTACTTTCCCAGAAAGCCTTTGGACATCTCCTAAGAGGATGGTTGTCTGTGCAAAGTGATACCAACATCAACAGTATATTAGGTTTAACGTGGCAAGAAAAAGTGAAAACAACACCAACATACACCATGTTATTGGTTGATATTCACAAAAGTCAGTGAGGGAGACTGGGATTGATCTACAAGATGCAATGCATTCTGGTCTTGGTCTCGTCTTCAGGCTGCTGTCAGGGGAGAAACTGCTATGTGTGATGGATTTCTTTCTGGATAAGCACTTTCACCTTCACATTTACAGCCTTGGGTGCCTGTGAGGTAAGCAAACAGCTGTTTCACTCTTCGTTTACAACCTGAGGCCAAAAATACTGAAAACTACAAGGTTGAGCTCACTCTGTTCTACAGCTCGCACCGTTACAATAACAACAAGTACAACACACACTGGACCTCTCACAGGGCACTTAGAGTACAGCTGGTTAAATAAGCAGTGGAAAATGAATTTTTCTCAGTTCGGTTTAAAGCCCATAGTACGCATTTAACTTTATACACCATTTGAAATTCTACCACAACAATTCAGATTTGCAAAACTCAAAATCACTGCCACAATATAGTCCTTCCAATAATGTATGTGATTTTTGCACATGCATTAATTGGTTATAATAATATTTTTCATGTTTGTCAATGCTACATGCAAATATTTCCTTTTGCAGGCACTGTACTGTATATGATTGCAAGCTTTGTCTGTATTGTGTAACCCTAACTCATCCTGTTTATATCATCTAATCAATTTTAATTCTAGTCGTAACCCTAACCTGAAGTCCTAACCTTCAACTCTGTCCCTGTTCAAGTATAACCAGCACGACAATGTCATCACTTTTGAGGATAATCCTCATTTTTCTACCCCTATGAAGGCATTTCACAGGCCTTGTCAGGATGGTGTCTTACTCATGAGACGTGTGGTCCAGGACGTTGTGGTCCAGGTCAAAGTGGCTGATGAGTCTCTTGCTGTAAAGAGCCTTCATGTCTTTGGTTACAGACAGTAGACTTTGGCAGAACTTTACTCCCATCTCCTGCAGCTCCCTGGTTCCTGTCTGCAGGCCCTGCACACACACACACACACACACACACACACAGACAGTTAAAAATAATTGTACTTATTTATAATCAAAAGGGAATCTTATGCACACATGTAAACACATGCACCGACTCACACTCACACACTGTTTTTTTACTAGAACCAGAGTTATGTGTGAAGAAAAAAATAGACTGATACTTAGGGACTGATAATTAGACTAGATTAGAATCAGGGCATGAGGGTGGTACTAGACATGGCAGAAGGACTGAATGGTCACAACATTACATGTGATAATTTTTTTATTTATAGTACAGCCTGGGTGAGGAACCGTTGAAAAGGAAGCTTATGTTGGGGACAGTAAGAAAAAACAGAATGAAGAAAATCTGTACTTGGAAACAATATAAAGCCATTACATTTTAGTTTAATTTAATTTTAGGTCATCAATTAATTAATCAAAATGAAAAGCATGCACATGTTATCAATGGAGTCAGTACAAGCCATCACTGGTCATTATTCACGTTTCCAGCCAGGTGTTGTGCAAGTTTGAAGTAAATTCACAAAAGTTGGTAAAAGGAAATGCAGATCAGTAAATTTACTGCTGTGCAAACGATCACAGGAAGAGAGCCAGTAACTCTTTTGTCACTCTGCAATTTATTTTCCCAGCTTACACACTGTGGTGTTTCTGCCTACCCCCCTTTTTTTAATTCTTTTTTTGTTTCTTTTTGGTTTGATCGAATGGAGGGTGGAAACATTGGGCCTCATGTAAGAACCACTCAGATGAGCAGATTCATTCTTAATTGGCACATAGCATGTGTGAAAGACATTTTCTTGAGGTCCAGACAGACAGTCTGCCTTTCCTAACAATGGAAAAATCACTCGTTTAACTTGAAAAATGAAATTTTTGCCTTAATATAATGCCTTAATTTGAAATAACGGAATTTAATAATGTTGCTGATATCAATTACAATAAAATGTATATAATTTACTGAAGTATTACATAGGTATAATTTGGCATCAATTTCTACAGTTCAAATCTTACAACAGAGAAAACATACCACTTTGATAATGTAGCTCTTAGCATATTATGCATGATTCCCTCTTTCTCTTCAATGCCCATCCCACCTTTCTATCACTTTTTCTGTTTTTGTAATTTGTTGACTTTCTCTCCATCCAGTGCCCTATTCCTCTTTTTCTCGTTATTCCTTTCTCAACTCCCCCTTTCAAGCGAGTGACATGCAGCTCAATGTTCAGCATGGAGAATGACACAAGGAACACTATGTGTGTGTGTGTGTGGCTGATTGTGTGTTTCTTGTCTCCATATGTGTACTATTTCCCATGAGGTTTCTAATATATCAACCAAAACACCTACATCAATCTGAGGTGGGAGGCAGCAGAGATGTGTGTGTGTGTGTGTGTGTGTGTGTGTGTGTTTACCTCATACTGCGTGTGTTTGTGTGTGAGAAAGATGGCTGTTCAATAATTTAAAAAGCAGGAAAGGTTTACATGTGCTGCATGAATAGAGATCATGCCTGTTTGCCTTAGAAACAAAATCAATGTCTGTGCTGTGTGTGTGTGTGTGTATATCCTCATGTGTATTTGTGTATATGTGCCAGTGCTAGTGATTCTTTGTTACATCAATACAGCTACTGTAAGTGTTCCCTCTTCTGATTTTCTCCTTTCTTGCTTGACTTTATCCGTGTAGAATTATGTCCATGAGTCGAATGTCAAACTATAGAAACATCAACGTCTTCTAGAAGCATAGAGCATGCTGAGATATTCTGAAGCCTGGTTTCAGGTTTACAGCTTACCACTATTTCCTCAGATATGAGCCAGAAAATCTCAATTTGGAAAAAATGGGTGTAACCCAGGTGGAGCTGAGGAAATAGGATCAAATGGGACCTGACTGTCCCTGAAAACCTAAACATTCCAAGATATACTTCTCTTTAAACCTTTATCAAAAAGTCCTCGCACCCAAATGATGAAATAGGTAATTTGTCAGTGCCTTCCAAAATGGTTAAGGTCTGGTTAACTTGAGGCAGCTAAAACTACCTGGTTGTTTGGGAAAGACTGTGGTCATACTTAAAATCAGCAACTTATGACTGATGGTAGAGACAGGATGTAAACCACCAGAGTCAAAGTCCTACACTTTGTTGACCCAACCATTTACCCAATCCTCCCTCCTCCCCCTCTCGCCTCCCAAAGTTCAGTTTCATAGTTCATTCTTGATCTTGGAAACACCTCAAGGTTCATTAGTAGCTGTTCTAGAGCTTTCAATTGCATCACATGACCTTCTTTAGCAGATGCAGTGTGCCCAATTGTCATGGAATTGCAGATGTCCAAATTTCCATTTTTGTGAGTATGTAGCAGGTTGGTAAATTTAATAATATATAATTTTCCACTTAAGTTTAAGTGTTTTAAGGTCCCACATGGAGTTAGTGAAACTTTTTGGAATGTAAGTGTCCTTAAAAGTTATGCACTGTATATTCATTTTTATGAATTTCTGGTTGTTAAAGCAGCTCCATGGAACTTTTCATTTTGTGTTGATTTTGGCGGTCCCTGTGGAAAAAGGCGGTAGTGTTTCACCTAACTTTGGGTTACATGTTCCCTCCGCCTCACTTCCCACAGGGAGACTACTTCGCCGGGAGGAGAGGGGGCTGCAGCTCTGGAGACGGACCTTCATTTAGCGGCTGAAGCTACTCAAATTCAGCCAGAGCAAACCCCAGCACTGTTTTGTTTGATGTCACGGAAAACCCGGACCCGGTGGCAGGCATCAAGAATAACTATTAGAAAATAAACTAATAGAAATATCTTCTTGCTGTTGGTCTCGTTTGCTTATGTCCGTCATATAGGGGCATCAGAATCAATTGAGACTGTTTCATAACCAGTTAAAAACTCCATAGAGTACTTTTAAATATGTATTTATTTGGTTTTATTTTGTGTTTATGTTAACAGGCAAAGCCCACTGCCTGTCTAAGAACTTTATGTTCAAGTTGAGATTGAAAGTTCATTATTGAATTTGCAAACAGCAGAAACAGCATCTGCTGAGGAGGATTGTGTGATACAACTGAAAGCTGCAGAACAGTTACTGATGGACCTGGAGGTGAGAATTTGTGCTGCTGCTGTTATTGCTGTCAGGAGAACTGCTGCCATTGGCATCAGCATTGCCAGGTCATTTTGTCGGGGCTTAAACCCCGAACGTTTTGAGTGAAGTCCCAAATACAATTTTAAATGTAAGCCTATGTGAAGCTCGACAAAACACGTGTGTGTGTATGTGTGTGTGAGTGAGTTAATATTCCAATAAACTAATGTTAACATAAATACATCTAACTGTTTTTAGTCAATAAATGTTTAATGATAGCAGTTGTGAAGTATTCTGTTTCTACTCACTACTAATACTAATTACTAACAACTACTAATATTTTTTACATCACAATTCATCTGGAAAGTAAACAACAGTTTTTGAGGTACACATTTCAATTTTTCAATGACTAAGACATCTACTTTGAATGTAAATAAGGTGCCAGAGTGCATAAAAAAGCATCAAAATGTCCTCAAATCCTAGAAACGCCCCTGGTCATGTTATGTTGCTGGTCATGCTATTATTTTATGTTAATATTCAAGTTCTTATACTAATGAATAGTCCATTAGTTCTTCTGGCTGCTGAGGTTGTTCAGTAACTATTATTTCTCCTTGTCTGCCATTTGACTTTCACAGCATAGACCGGGGATTGGCTGTGCCTGTGCTATTTCCCTTGTGTTTCCCTGTGTTTCCCTTTTTCCCTGTGTCCCCTGTTTTACCATCTGTCTGTGTGTGTGGCTTCCTTCCTGGAACTCTCCCGGCTCCCTCCTGATTGCGGCTCATTCACCTCACCTGCCCAGCCTGCACATCTGCCTTCCATCAACTCATCAACTCAACAGTACATCTACTTCGGTTCTCCGTCCACTTGTCGCTAGATCATTTGCTCAGCTTCTGTGTGGATCATCTCCTGCCTGCCTACCACCATGCACCCTTAGTTTGCCCTCTTGTCTCAGCTACTTGTCTCTTGCCTCCCTGCTAGCCTCCCTGCTTGTTTGCCTGCTTGCCTGCTGGCTAACCCCAAAGGTAACTCCAGCCTGCCCACGTCACTCACCTTCAACTGTTTGTCCAGCCTGGCCCGACTCTGCCATCCACCACCGCCCCTCTGCCCTCTATTTCTGCCAGCCAACTTACCTACCCTCTCCACCTCCATTCCCGTTTCCCTAAAATAAATCTCCCTTATCTCACCATACCCCTGTGTCTGTGTCCAGCGTTTGGGTCCACCTTGCAAAACCATAACAGAACAATCTGGCCAAACGTGGCCCAGCAGACACTCACCTTTCCAGCCTTCCTTTTTCCTGGCATGACTTTGGGGTGACGTGGGATGATTTCGTTAATGAGGAGCCAAACTTCCTGAAGCTCCTCACAATCTTTTGGAAAAGGGATCGTGAGTTTGCCCATATGTTAGCATTTAACAGATGGAAGCAGTATCCCGTCACTCTAGCCTCCTCTGAACCTAAGCCTCAGCCCCAGGTTCCCAGCTACCAGCCCAAGCCTCAGTCCCAGGTTCCCAGCTACCAGCCCATGCCTCAGTCCCAGGTTCCCAGCTACCAGCCTGCTAGCTTCCAGTCTACCAGAGTCTCAGTTGCCCTTCGCCACAGAGTCTCAGCTGCCCAGCTGGCTGCCCCAGCCAACATCATCCAGCCTGAGCTCCAAGAACCCCAGTCGGCTGAGCCCGCTGACGCCAAGCCTGATACCAAGCCTGAGCCACAGTCAGCCGAGCTCACCGACACCAAGCCTGAACTTCCTGGTTCCCCGTTAGCCTCTCCTACTGACGTCCTGCCTAACCCCAAGTCGGCCGCCCTTACCAACGTCCTGCCTAAAATCTGTGACCCCCAGTCGTGCGTCCCCACTCCAGCCATTGGCCTCCGGTCCTGCAGTCCAGCTGCCGGCCTCTGGTCCTGCACTCCAGCCGCCGGCCTCCTGCTCAGCTCTCCTGTTGCTGGCCCCCAGTCCTGGTGTCATGTCGCCGTCCTCCTTCCCTGCTGTCATGTTGCTGGCCTCCAGTCCTGCTGTCGTGTCACTGGTAGTGATGCGCAGATCGGCTCTAATGTCACTCGAATCCGCATGTATGCATAAATCATCCGCCCACCACTTACTTCTCCGATTTGGAGACCCACGCCGGCCCGCACCCGCATTTTAAATTATGTCGAGCGGTGTTGATGAGTGTTTTCTTTAACAATTTACTTTAAAGATTAGAAAGGCTGCTTTCAGTAATTGTAAACGGTTCCATGCACGCAGTAATGTTAGCGATGTCACACTTTTTAGAAAGCTCTGCTGGAGCTCAGGATTTATCAGGAGGATGCTGCTTTACTCCAAACAATTTCACTATATGAACCTGGACTGTGTGTGTGTGACCTTTTGAATGTCTAGAACAACAGAACATTAATTTACATTAGATCCTGACTGATCCTGTCGGCATGTCTGGAGATTTAAATAATCAATGAAGTTACGCTGCTGTGCCTCGAGCATATATGCGCACATCATCTCTCTTAATGGGGAGATGCACTTATCATTTCTGCTGCGGTGGGATCGCTGCATGTATTCAATAAACTAAACTAAATAAAATTATGTATTATTTCACCCACCTGCAACCCATCCGCTATTAATCAGAATTTTTATGACCCGACCCGCCTGATCCGCATTGCCCGCAGATATAACTGCAATCACTAGTAGCCGCCCTCCAATCTTGCTGTCATGTCACTGGCCTCCTTCCCTGCTGTCCTGTTGCAGGCCTTCTGCTCAGTACCCCTGATGCCGGTCTCCTTTGTAGCACTCCACTGGTCCACCTGTCCTGTAGCCTGCCTTGACCAACAGCCAGACCATCAGTTGCCGGACCGTCCCCCAGAAAGGTCTTGACTTCGTCGCGGACCTCCCGGCCAACCTCCAGAGGGGTCCTGGCCCAGGCCTCCAGGGGGATCAGCCTTTGTTGGTAGCCTCCAGAGCAGCTCCGCCCACCTGGTCGCCCTCCATCCCATCCTCCAGTGCTGCTCCGCCCTCCAGGCCGTCCACCTGTGGTTTCCAGCTCCGCCTTTGCCCTGTCCCCAGGCCGTCCACCTGAGGTCCCCAGCTCTATCCTGGGCCACTTGCCCTTAACTACCCAAGGCATACCTTGATTTTCATTGTGTTAAAAATTAATGGAAGCCAATGGCTCTCTGGAATGTATAAAAAACATATTCCAAAAATGAACCATCTACAAAATTAAAATGTTGTGCATTAGAGTAGAGTAGTAGTAGTAATAGACTATATCTATGTTTCTATGTCTTCATAGTCTTTCCAATAAAAACAAAAAACTCACCAAGGACACATGTATGAAATACATCATCTGTGCTTTGCTGAGTATTGTATTTGGCTTTCTGGGAACATCTCTAATACACTAAGTAAGGTACACATTCCGAAACACAGTTGAGCTGAAAATGATAATTCTGTCTTTACAGTGAAATGCCAAGCAATTATGGCATTTTGTGTCCTCATTTTGACACATTCAAAGTGACATTCAGCAGGCGGCTCACACTGGGGTGTGTCCCCACTGGAGATGCAAAGTGTGCAAAATGTGTTGATAGAAAACTGGGATGGAAAAAGTATGACAATGTGTGTTGAAAGGTCAGCTCACAATGCGAACATAAATTGTTCGACATCCAGCATTCTTTTCTGGCCTGCTAGCTACAGGGACTAATGATGAATATAAAAGTGTATACATCCATCGGTCTGTCCATCCATCCAACATATGATTCAAAGGAAGTTATTCAAGAAACTACTGCTCAGATATTTGCAATGTTTGATATATAAATACAGTATTTGTGGTCTTGGGAATGATTCCTATTGATTTTGGTTGCTTGATTTTTCATCTAGTATCACTGCCAGGCCAACATGTACACTTGACCAACACTTTGGTCCATGATAATGTATCATGAAAGTAGCAGGATTCTGATGAGTTTTACTGAGGATCTGGTCCCCTGAGGATGAATCCTCCTGACATTTCCACCAGGATGCAAGAAATATCCCAAATCTCACATTGTAGGTCATACATGACCTTTTGTTTGGCAACACCCCTTGGCAGAATTATCATCTTTATCAGTGGGTCTTCAAAACATCACATCGATGTTACATCAAAATGTTCTCTGATCTGACGCCCCTATTGGCACAACAACATTGTCAGCTCCTTTCAAAACTGTTACATATGATCATCACAAAAATGATTAAGATAAGTAAGATAAGTTTACTGATCAAGCACATCTTATCATCAAGCACAATCTTGATTTTATGTTTTTAACTGAAACTTGGTTCGACCAAAATAACTGCAGCTGTTCTGATTGAGTCAACCCCTCTGTGAAAAAATCTGTGTTGTGGTGGCTGCTTATCATTTTTTGACGTTAGGGGACTCCACATACTACAGTGGTATGATCCCACAACAAAACATATATTGCTGTGATTTAATTGCAATAAACGGATCAAAAGGATGCCGAAATAACTACATCATGATGCCAATTTGTAAAAAGTCTGAATTCATGTTTTGTCAGGTCTGTCCGCAAGACGACAAGAAAACAGCTTTTAAAATGTCTGTGAATATTCTCATTCATCCAGGTCATAGTTATCTCAAGGAAATTGAATCAAACGCAACTGGATTTTTGGTTTTGTCTGTGAAGACGTTTCACCTCTCATCCA
>NTHP01000092.1:1251299-1263657 GCA_003416845.1 Oplegnathus fasciatus | reverse complement strand
TGGATGAGAGGTGAAACGTCTTCACAGACAAAACCAAAAATCCAGTTGCGTTCGATTCAATTTCCTTGAGAGAGCTTTTAAAATGCTTGTTTTCTGAATGGAGTTCTGCTTAATCAGGGCTATGCTATGCTAACAAGCTCTTCCATCAACACTCAAAATAGCGTCATCTAAATTAATCATAAATACGGCAGCGATGTTACTGTTTATACACATAGATATCTTCATATTGTGTAACTTTAAAATTTTATCTGTATAAATATGAAGTAGTATCGTAGAGCTAACATTACCTAGTGTTGCACACTGTTGATGCTGTAGGGAGATGAAGAGAGGCAAGATTACTGTATATACAGTATATGTATATACATATGTGTGTGTGTGTATACTTTTTTGGTTTAATGTTTAATCCCTTTGTCAAATTGAGCGATATACTGTGTACCTGTGTACTGTACGTAGCACTGTGATTGGTGAGCATGCATGTCTGATCACACCCACCTACGACAGCTATGCTACAGATTCATTTTCAGCTCTATCAAGCATAGGGTCTGGGGACAATAATGTTATGTTTCCATATTTTGGGAACTGTTTTCAATTTGAGCGACCATGTAAAAATTATTTAAAAAATTTACAACATCGGGGGCTCTGGCCTATTGTTAACTACTGATATACAGTATAAACAATACATCAACTGTATGTACATATACATTAATGGGTGTAAGTATACACACAATTATTTAACCACAGTTTCAAAGTAAAAATAGTTCAAATCATCCAGCAACTGCCCACTGGAAGTAAAAAGATCCAGAGAAATGAGTATATTATTGCACTTATCATGTAAGCCTGATAACTTCACTCCATTCGAGATTTGAGGCCATAGTTAGTTATTAAAGGAAAATTTCAGTTGATTACTATTTGGGTCCTTAACATAACATACTCACAAAGTCAGTTGCTGAGACCTGGGAACACAGTGACATCGCTATGACTAAGTCCAACAGGTCAGAAAACACAAACTACTTATCCAAACCACTTTATTTGGAGGTCAGAGTGAAAGTGATGCATCTGAAATGTCACCAATCATCCCTCATAGCACAGAAAAACTGTGTGCACAACTACAGTAAGTACAGCAGGTCAAAGCTGAAGCAGGTGGTGGGTCTGTAAACCGTAATGGATGTTTACAACAGACAGTTTGGGTAATTATAATTTTATTGTTCACCTTCATTCTCTTCCAATTAGGTCTGACTAACCTAGGGGTTTGTTTTACAGCTTGTCTGATCGTCTGAAAGCTTGTGTCTCTTGAGCTGTCCGACTTCTTTCTAGTGATATTGTACAATGTTCTATGAACACAAGACCCAAGTTTTATGAAACCAGAATTATCTTATACGTTTGGACTCCACACAAGGTCTGCCTCCCCCACCCCACTGCAAGACCTCTGACACTGTATAAAACCATCAGAGCCTCCCACAATGATAGTGAGTGCTTATTTGATAATCAAACAACCACCCCCAGCTTTCTGAAATATGCATTCATGAGTCTGAAGTCAATTCCAAGCTGTCTCAACACAAATGTGTAAATGTAAATGTGAAGAGGTTGAGTCCCTGATGATGCAACCACAATGGGACACCAATGCAACCCAACATATGGATGCTGTCTGGTTCAAATGTTGTTGATGATGTTTCTCTAAATGTTGAAAGGTATCATTTGCTGTAAGCCTCTTTTTTACTCGTTACTATCATATCATATAACATACTGTTAATGGCAGCTGGGCTGTAATTATTCTGTGCACTTATACTATAAAGTGCTGAAGGCTCTTTATAGCTCTGGTTTTATGTGCTCTATAAGTAAAGGTTAGAACTGGTGACTAGAGGCTGAGAGATCAGCCTGGGACTTAATTATACTCTGAGAAAGAGAGAGAGAGAGACCTCTACCAACAAAATGATGTTCTGTGTGTGACCCACAAAAGTGTCTGTAGCCTGTTGCAGTAAAATGCAGGTTAATGTGTGACAGACAGAGACATAGGGGATATTTACAAAGAATTTGTGGCCCATTCTTAAGACTCAAATTGCGTTTGTCCTCATTTTACTAAAAGACAACACTGAGACCTCTGTTCAGGTGCAGAATATGGCTATGCGGAGATACAAAACTTTGCACCCCTGACGGTAATTTGTGACAGGCTTCGTAAATACCCTTACAGGCCTTTAGTTTTACAGTGGTATGGGCTGGTAGTGTGTGCTGGCAGAAAGACCTGCGCTAGTACAGTATGTGCAAAGCCGGAAGTAAGGAGACTAAAACTAACTATCTGTGTGGGTTGTTCCTTTGCCATCTCAGCAACTGATATCATGAACCTCATCACAGTTTAACAGAAGTTCATCTGTCAGATTTCAGGTTATCAGTGAGATCCATCAGCCTGCAGACAAACTAATATTTACCTCCAGCTGCTGACAGAAATCTGTGGACAAACACTTACTTCATCAGCTGAGAATAAAAGAAATGCACATTTCAAGCCTTGGTAAAGTTTCTTTGTTTTCTTTTTATACAATTCTGTTTCAGTGTGCACACAAAATAACAAGTAACCTAAATATGAAATTTGTTGTTATGTCGTGGGCGGATGTGGCTCAGGTAGAGCGGGTCATCCACTAATCGGAAGGTCGGCGGTTCGATCCCCGGCTCCTCCAGTCTGCATGTTGAAGTGGCCTTGGGCAAGCTACTGAACCCCAAATTGCTCCCGAAGGCTGTGCCATCGGTGTGTGTATGAGAGTGAATGAAATTAGATTACCAGGTGGTTGGCACCTTGCATTGAGTATGATTGTGTGTGTGGATGGGGTGAATGGCGCCTGTAGTGTAAAGCGCCTTGAGTGTTCGGAAGACTAGAAAGGCGCTATATAAGTACAGTCCATTTACCATGTCTCATATATGTGGAATTGTTGTTTTAACATGTGAAATGCCTATAAATCACATGTGCCTATATCATGGGAATCTATCACATGTAAAATGTCTGAAAACCACATGAAATGTTCAATGCTTTTCTTTTTGTCATTTACTAGTTACAATATCATTATTTGTAATGTATTAATTATACAGCTGTATGATATTCCTTCCAACATATCTAGTTTAGTGGCTTTACAGTGAGTTTAATATACTTTATATTCTTATGTGTCATTTCTAATGTCAAATAATAGTTTAAAATATTGTACTTATTGTATTGTACTGTATTTTGCGACTTTATCCACCTTTATTTTAGTCTTATTATTCATTACATTCATAACATACTATGTGTTCTGTTTTATCTAGATTTGATGACAGTTTTCTCATATGATATCAGTATAATATTATAGAGACTGTCAGTCTGTGCATCCTGTCTACGGGGAAGAGATTTGCCAAAAATGTGTCTGTCACAGGTGCTACTGTACTGTGGGCAGAATATTCATCAAACAAGGTTCACCACATCCAGCCCGGCTGTGTGGACCAGCTCAAACAGGAGATTCTGTTTAGGCCGGAGTAAACACACACTGCTAGAGCGTTATCACATGTATCACCAGTTAACTGCAGAGAAACTAGAGAATAAAAGAGCTTCCTGTAGCTACCAGTGGATCTCATAAAGTGTCTTTGAGCCTATTTCACAGAATCACACACACACAGAGACACACACACACCTTGTATATTCCCTGGTCGCAACCATTGTAAGTACTCTCCATGGTATAACTTCTCAGCACGCCCATTTCCCTCCAGACAACCACCCTGGCTGTGGCAGAGCGAGACTTCTCCACCTGACAAGTTCAAATCAGAAATGAATCTGGAGCTTAAAATGGAAGCAGCTCAAAAATGATTTGGTTTTAATATCACATTATTTGTTTTGTGTAATGTAAACAAATAAGAAAAACAGGTAAAACATGAATGAGGCCCATAAAATATCAATAATATTGAAAACATTGGAGAAAAATAGATAAACATAAAATATTGTAATGATGATAATGATGGTGATGACTCATAGTGGTAATAACAATGAGGGTGAAGGTAGTGATGAAGATCAGGTAGTTGACAGTGATGATGAGTATGATTAGGATGTAATGAGGCAGAAAATAATAATGATGAGCCATATAACAAAAACTATAATGATAACAACAATACTGGTTATGATAATGGTCAAAGACAATAATCTAGATGAATGTGTGATTATGATTTAGATAATCAAATGTATTATTATCAGTATTTTAATCATTGCTATTATTATTACCAAATAGTTGCAGCTGTTGAAAGAAAAGGCCGGTGCGATACGATCCAAGGTCTTTGAAATTGTCTAGAAAAAGAAAGTGACAGATGGATAGAGAAAGACAGACAGAGAGAAATATTGACAACCTACAGCAGAAACACTAGCAGTGTTTGTTCAGTGGTTTCTATGGTTTCAGAGCTTTAACTGCAACTGTTGCAAGTCCACCACTGGGACATGAAGAGAGGACCACAGAGCATTTTAAACTGAACCCTCTATGGCTGGCTTGGCCATGTGCGTGTGTGTCAGTGTGTGTCTTACCCTATATCCAGGGTCCTCTTTCAACCCTACAGTGTCAACAGCAGAGCCAGACTGCCACAGAGTCTCCTTAACACTGCAGCCATACAGGAACACATTCTTCTTTCTAGAGTGGCCGTGATAATCACAGAAAACCTGGAAGACACGCACAGTGGGAGACACAGAGCTCTGTAGTAATAATAAAGTAATAATAAAGATTTAAAGAACAATTCTGAAATTTGAGAAGCATCTCAAACAGACTCCCCAGGTGTATGATCTGAGAGGATATTTAGACTGGAACTATTCAGTGAGGTGGAAAATGATACCTGGAACACATGCTCTGGGGAAAAGAATACCTGTAATAAAATCTTTGAATATGGAACTCAAAACCTAATAAACTAAAACTTTGTCACTGAAACTGCTGATGAGCTGAACAGCCTCCAAACTGATCCAAACTGTTACATCACATAAACTTTGTTACCTTAGCGAAGGGGAGGTGAGTTGTTGATGTAGATGTAGGTGTTACATTAGGCTGATGTTCCAAATTGCATTTACATGTCTGCTAGACTTTCTTATTTCAATTAGGTCCTTGCTTAACTGCCATGGCTAAAATGCAGGTGAAAATGTCTGGTAGAAAAAGTTCTCTACTTTTTTGGAGCGTTTGTCTCTTTATTCTTTTACTTTTATTCCAATATCTATCTATTTAGTAACATTTAATGTTTTCTTTTTGTTTGTTGCGTTGACATTAAGTTAAAGTAGTGAGCTATTATTCTGCTTTGACTGTGTTATTTTTCTTTACAATAATTCTCACAGGTAGAACACAGCAGTCTACTTTGAATTTTGCTTATACAGTATGCAGCTGTTCTATATTAGCTGAATGATGTTATCGGTAAACATAATGCCTGTCAGACCAAGTGAAGTGGTCAGTGCCAGTGAATTCAGAAGTATTTTGTGATTCATATAGTGAATGGTAAAGTAAGGTTGGAGTGGTAAATAGATCTGTATGATTGTCCTTAACACTGTTTTTTAGGTACATCTTGGGATCATACTAGTCATTAGCATTGACATGACGACCATCTTTCCCTAACCTTCATGTGGTTTAGCAACTTTTGTTTCAATGAAAGTGGCACTATTTTGGAACACACACAGTATCCAGTTTTCTTAATAAATTTTGTGAATATTTTGCAGTTATATGAATGTTGTGCTGATCATTCTTGATGAGTCTTGATGGGACATTGCTGATGCAAAAAACTAAATACAGTACATATAGAAGTAGCTTGTAGGAGACAGTGCTGAGGTAGTTTCACTTGTGATTATATAGTGGAGAAAAAAGGTAGAACAAGTAAAAATGTATTTGGAAGGCGGCTGGGGCAGATATAAAGCTATTTAAAACCCTGACCTCTTATCAGTCATTTTAGTGTTCTCATAAGGGTGTAAGAACCGCAGACTAAACACTAAGCCAAACTTCACTCAAAATGAAGAGTCATTGTCGAAACGTTTACTGGTAACTTTTTCACAGTGACATGCAGTGAAAACTGCAGGATAATAAAAATACAGTAAAAGAAAATGCACTGAGTCTTGTGTTGCTTTTTTCAAACTTAGCATTATACTAGTACTAGCATTGCAGAAGCATGAACTACCTTGTACATATTTGTGAATATGTTTTTAATCTTAACTTATTAAATGCATCTTCTATCAAATAACCCTTAACACATGAACTTTAACATGTAAATAATGAAATACAGCAACTTATGGCATTCATCCATCAGTCTTTGTATAGATGCGAATTGATCCATGTGCCAACTAATCACACGTGGCTTTCATTCCCTGGTCTAACAGGAAGTGATGCGTTAGAACTAACTTTATCAAAACAGTTTGAACGAACAATATAATATACAATACAATAATAAAGGTTGAAAAAAAAACCTCTAGGTTAGTCAGACTTATTTGGAAGAGAAAATGAAGGTGAACCGTAAAACTAAGACCAAAACTGTCTGTTATAAACACCCATTACAGACCCACTTCCTGTTTCAACTTTAACCTGCTGTACTTACTGTAGTTTTTCAAGGTTCATTTATTTATCATTATACAACACAGGGTAGTACAAAGAAAGGGTGAACAGGCTGTTGGTGGGGTGAGTATTGTCTTTTAGTATCCTTTGGGCTCTGCGCAGGGGCCTCATCTCACTGATATCATTAATGCTCTGTAGATGGGTACCAATTATGTTCTGGGCAGTTTTAATTACCCGCTGCAGAGCCCTCCTGTCCTGGGCCGTGAACATCCCATGCCAATTTGTTTCCAGTCGGGATGCTTTCTATTGCTCCTCTGTAGGAGTTGATGAGAACTTGGCATGGGATTTTTGCTTTCTTAAGTTTCCTTAAGAAATACAGTTGTTTCTGAGCTTTCTTAACCAGGGTGGAGATGTTTGATGTCCATGACAGGTTCTCTGTGTTGCTGAGTCCCAGGACCCAGTGACATGTTAAAAATGACAGTGATGAGGGAGAGGAGGAACGTACACCAGTGTTGGAGAGGTGCTGACCACGGTGAAAATACTGGTGTGGAGAAAAAACGGTCGCATACTCATAGCCACAATGCAAAAAATGATTTTATTGTCTTTGTGATCACCACATCATCAACACATTTGCTGATGTATGATGTCACTGATGATGTATATTCCTCAAGATTGATGTGGTTCTCTTGGGTGGTGGCACCTCTGAACATGTGCCACTCTGTGCACTCAAAACAATCCTGCAGAGCTGCTGTAGCTTCATCTGTCCACACTTTAACTGTTTTTTTCAACAACTTAATGTTAAAAACTAGACATATGGGAAACATTGACACTGGCCAGAAATAGGCTGGGTAGTGGAATAGCCTCAGGTCCAAGCTGGGTTAATTTAGCTCTTGTCCCAGCTCTTTCCCTCTTCCCTCTTCTGGGGTGATCGCACTGCTTGGTGGCGTTTGGTCCGGCTGGTCTGGCTGGGTGGACGGAAGATGTTGTGGGCAGTGATCATCTCAAGGTCCGCTGCACAAAATCCAATCCTTGTGCTTCCTTTTCTGATGTTGTTGAGTGTATTTCTGTCATAAGTAATGTGTGCTTCCATAGGTAATATGTGCTTCAGTAATAAAGGCGAAAAAATAACAAATTAAAACAAAAATGTAGCGAAGTTTGAGGGAGCTACTGGACACAGCATGTGCACAAACCGCCACATCTGACTGTTTGTGTTTCTTGTGTTTCAGCAATCATAGTGTGTCCAATGCTATCATAACTGATAGAACCAACAACCTGAGCCACGATAGTAAAACACAAGTTGTAATAAACCATAGTTCCTTTAGGGTTGGGGAAAGATTGTGGTCATGATAAAAAGAAACCAACAGTTGGTAGGAAACAGTATGCACACAGCGGCCTCCTGAATCAAAGTCACACACTTTGTTGATCCATCATCCACCCTGACCTCCTCCCTGAGAGGTTTTGTGGTTCTTTAACAATGTCACAGTACTTCCTCCTGTGTTTCTGAGAAACAACAGTCATCATTCACACAGCCACAAGAGGTTCTTGTTAGGAAAATGTAAACAAACCATTTTAAGTGTTGGAACAGACCACTATTGCTGACATTATGCTTAATGTTTTTTCAAATGCAAGTTGTTGTGAAAAAGCTAACAAGTGATTTTTAAAGTGCGCATGCTTTTCACCATATGTCAGTCAGCAACAGTTGGCAGTTAATTAATTGAATTAGCTCGAAAAACAACCTCACCACTCTAATTTGGAACAATTAAATAAGCCAATCAAGGTCAATTCATTATAGGTCTTTCTCATTAAAGCCTCATTACATTATATTTAAGTTTCAGCAAGACACATGCAAACACACACTTACAAATGGTGCTCACACCATACACGTATGCACTGCCACACATGCTCACACAGCCCAAATTCACACACGTTTCATCTTTGTGTTTGGCTGAATAATGGACTGAAAGTATTGTAAGGGAAAATTGAAATAATCAAGCAATCATTTTGCTGTTAATTAGGTTCTTATTGATTTGAAAACCTATTCTAATAGTTCAGTGTTGCAGCTAGAATCTCATCTATTCTGTGATAAATCAGGAAATCAGAAATCAGGAAACATCAGAGTGATTCCTGGGATAGGTTTAAATTAGAATTAGATAGAAGAAGAAGAAGAAGAAGAAGAAGAAAGAATATAACTGGGTCTGACTTTTAGACTTTTAGTCTTGTTTTATTTACTCACTTATGAGTGTTCCAAAAATAACCTTTGCTATGACTTCTATAGTCAGGGTATGTTTAAGTTACAAGCAACTTAAACTGCTGGGGTAATTACATCAAGGCAATAAGTTTACGATATGGAAGAGCATGTGTATCTCACCAGCGGAGTTCTTCCTACACTGTTGAGGTAGTAGAGGAAGCCCTTGGTGTGGTAGATGGTTGGACTGAGGACAGGGTCTGGTTTACACCACTGACGATTCAGATCCTCACTGTTCAGATCACAACGATTCCTGAGGAGATACGAAGCAAAAAAAACAGACAGAACATACTGTGAGTGCTTTTGTTCAACCTATTTAGCCTCACTGTATCATGGTGTTGGCTATGTTCCTGTTTGGTGTATTCACATAGTGTGTGTGACTAAAAAGATAGCAACCATGAAAATAAATGGAAATATAATAAGGCAGGTCAATTGAAAACCAAATGATCTTAACGTTTTCCATCTGTAGACTGAATAAAACAAGGAAACAGTAAACATGCTGAAGTCTCCTCCAGCAATTGTGTTTGTAAATGTTTGGGCATTTAACTACATATGCTGTTGTGAAATAAATATTTTCAACTAGCATTGTGATTGGATAGGATAATAAGAAAGTAAACTAAATATAATCATTTCTATTTCTACATCACCATCACAGTTCTCTCCCAGCCTGTCCCGTGTATCACTTCATATTGCCTATTAGGTTACATTTTACCTACTGTGGGAGTTGACACCAGATCCATCAGCACCACCACCATGTGCTCAATCACCTTCAACATCCTAAAACATATTTTGGTAAAAGTTATTTTTTGAGAGTTTATGATGTGTCACTTGTTTTTCTGGGCTGTTGGTTTGCTACAAACACAATCCAGATAAGCTGACTGTGGGTACATTAAACAGCTGAAAAACCCTCCGACAAACACAAATAGAGAGAACAACATTTATTTTAGCATGTCAACTGGACATGGTATAGTGGCTATATACTGTATATATAAATGGCTAAATGAATACACTAGATTTAAGCACTGTCACATGATAATCATATTTCATATTTACACAAACAATGCAGACATTTGAAGTCTGCCCCATTAGGTGTTCTGATGTTGTGTTCTGATTATTAAGGCCCAAAATGGCTTTTCTAAAAAGTAGTAATGCAATTTGTGACAATCTTTGGTGTGAACTTGAAATCGGTTGTGGGTAGTCAATTGAGTATTTTGAGTTATCAGATAAGAGATAGTGCAGTTTTTACTATACATACACATCCTGGGCTTAAGCTTTACCTGAGAAGACGACTTCAGAGGCCAGACAGTACCTCAAGCATGAATGTACAACATCATGTTTGTTTAGGCCCAAGTTTTATTTTATTTTTCCTGGAGCCGTAACTGTGGTTAAAGACATGTAGACAAGTGCAGTCTTTTATAAGTGTTGTAAGATCATTTTTTGTGAGAATATTTCAAGGATTGGAAACAATTGCCATGGTGGTACTCTTGCCAACATGTTGATAATTCTTATGGTCTCAAGTTTGCAAATTCCTGGTGGGACTGACAAATGGTTTCCCTAGGATGCCTCTTGGAAAGAAATAACCATTGTAGTGATTCTAGTTGTGGGAGTGACCCCAAAGTCTGTCATGTACTTTGGCTGGTGATTCAGGATTGAGATTTAACATGGCCTGCTCTGGCATTGACCCGCCAGCCAGCTCCATCATGAATATTCATAAACAGGCCCGAATATTGTTCATATTCCTGGGAACACATCATGGTGCACTAAAAGTATTACCCTAAGTTGATTCATCATATAGTGAATTCTTTTTTTGTGAATGATGAAGAGAACAGATGAAGGAACAGTTACTGTTGTTCTACAGAGGTCTTATATATATTAATATATATTTTGCCATTCACATGGCTTTCAACAAGAAGTGAGGGCCGTATCCAGAGCCAAAAAAGCTGCCTTTTGGACAGGTGACAAGGAAGCACTCAACACCACAAGAGCAAGACTGAAAGCTGGCATCAAGGAGGCAAAGTGGAGACATCAGGAGAGACTGGAGAGACACCTCAACACCAACAACATCAAAGATATGTGGCAAGCAATCCAGACCATCACAGGCTACAAAAGCAGAGCGTCCCCGCCATGTGTGAGGCCACATTGTCAGAAGAGTTTAACACCTTTTATGCTCACTTTGATCTCCTCAACAAAGAGTCAGCTGTCAAATCTACTCTGCCTCCAGATGACCGGCCACTGTCCGTAACCACAGCGGATGTGAGAAGAATCCTGCTGAGAGTGAATATGAGGAAAGCTGCTGGACCTGATAACATTCATGGCTGTGCTCAGAAACGACTGTATTTCTAAAGGAAACTTAAGAAAGAAAAAATCCCATGCCAAGTTCTCGTCAACAAAGTTGAAGCAGGAAGTGGGTCTGTGATGATGTTTACAACAGACAGTTTTGGTCTTTATTTTACTTTTCACCTTTGTTTTCTCTTCCAAATAAGTCTGATGTGGTGATCTTTATGATCCTTAAAATCATTCCCCAACCAGAAAGCCTGGCTGAATGGTGAAGTGAGGGCCCTATCCAGAGCCAAAAAAGCTTCCTTTTGGTCAGGTGACAAGGAAGCATACAGCACCGCCAGAGCAAGACTGAAAGCTGGCATCAAGGAGACAAAGCAGAGACATCAGGAGAGACTGGAGAGACTGGTTCTCCAGCACATCAAAGACAATATCCCAGCCAGCTTGGACCCTCACCAGTTTGCATTCAGAACCAATAGATCCACAGAGGATGCCATCTCCACTGCCCTCCACTCAGTACACCTATGACTGCAACCCCGACAAGGAGAGAATTCTGTTGTGAAATTTGTGGACAACACCACCATTGGATTTCAAACAATGATGAGACCTCATTTTGGGAGGACATCAACAGTCTAGCACGGTGGTGCACAGAGAACAATCTACTGCTCAACATCAACAAAATCAAGGAGCTGATCGTTGATTTTAGAACAAAGGAGGAGAAGACGCACACCCCTGTCTACATCAGTGGAGCTGAGGTGGAGCAGGTGAATAGTTTAAGGTTCCTAGGAATCATCATCACAAAGAACCTGTCATGGTCATCTCACATCTCCACCCTGGTTAAGAAAGCTCCAAAATGGCTGTATTTCGTAAGGAAACTTTAAGAGAGCAAAATTCCCATGCTAAGTTCTCGTTGTTACAGGGGAGCAAGTTGAAAGCATCCTGACTGGTTTGTACATAGCCCAGGACAGCAGGGCTCTGCAGCGGGTGATTAAAACTGCCCAGAACGTTACTGGTTCCCATCTACAGAGCATCGGTGATATCGGTGAGGTGAGGTGCCTGCACAGAGCCCAAAGGATATCAAAAGACAATACCCACCCCAGCCACAGCCTGTTCACCCTGCTGCTGTCTGGCAAGAGATACAGAAGTATCCACTGTCATACCACCAGACTACGGAGCAGCTTCTCAATTCATCCTCCGCACTCCAAAATAATAAATAGTTTTTTGTTCTGTTTTGTTTGTGTTTTTTTGTGTGTGTAGCATAAAGGGACTACCATGTGAATTTTGTTATCCAACCTTGTGTTCTTTTGGGGACTTTTTTTTTTTTTTT
>NTHP01000092.1:1212253-1250546 GCA_003416845.1 Oplegnathus fasciatus | reverse complement strand
TTTTTTACTGATGGTGGTGCCTCAGGGGGGTATCATTCAGAGGGTATCATTCTCTGGGGTCCATGAAGTTCTGATTGGACAGCATGTTAGCATGCTGACATTAGCACACAGCCCTAGAGAGCAGCTACTTTCCATTTCATTGGATTTTAAAGTTTGACTGCCCTTTTTTTATTTTTGTTTTCATGTCCTGATGTGGACTTGTCGACATGAAGGACAGTTGGGAACCACTGACTTCATGGGTAAGTTGTGCAATGGGAAAATTTCCCAAAAAAACATACATTTCCTTCCAGGCTTTATTGATATCTCCTGATATAAAATGTATTTCAGAAAGGTTGATACCTGTGTGTGTGTGTGTGTGTGTGTGTGTATGTGTGTGATGTGTGACAGAGCATCCCCAATCTTCCTCCTCAGAGGGTCTGACTTCTCATGTGAAACAGAATTCTGCTTGCATTTAAATTGTATGTGTGTGTGTGTGTGTGTGTGTGTGTGTAATGTATTGGCTAGCCAAAGCTATCTTCTCTCTAAGGGGGGACGTTTGTGTCACATTACAGACATTACAGCATAAAAAGTCTCAATTCTCACAGCTCATATCCAGAGCCACACATAGTTTGCTCACTGCACTTTCAAATGGCAGACACAATACAAAACTGGAAAAGATGTGTGGGTAAAGAACGTGTACATACAAACAAACATGCAAATACATATTGTATATACGAATATATATGTGTATGTGTGTGTGCGTGTATTTAACCTGAATCCAGTGATCTTATTTGGTAGGTTACTACCACAGCTGTGTGTGCGTCAGTTGGCTGAGCTGAACTGAACTGTGGCTGCAATGCTACAAATTGTTCACAGTCCCACCGTGGACATTTGGAGGGGTTTACCTGAAATTTGCACTTATGGCCTCATGAGAATAACAGAGTCCAAACTTAATGACTGCAGTGATATATTGAGCAAGAGGCCACCATCATGGCGATAGGTTGAAGCCAATGCATAAGTGTCTTAAGATGCTAATGGCCTATAGATGCTGACTTAAAAAAAGACATATCTTACATTTCTGTAAGTCAATATACAGTAATCTGTACAGCTGCATCCATCTCATCCAAGCTTGTTGCAATTTATGCAGCCATTTTTCTCGTGCTATTTTTCGTGGATGTGGCTAGAAGTCCCCCACTCTGATTGGCCAACAGCTGTCAATGAGCAAAACACCAGACATATTTGCATTGATGATATAGGGAATAAATGGTTTAAAGGATACCAAACTATGTACGGGCTATCAAAATAATTAATAATTATATTAAGTAATAGGACTTAATTTACATTGAGTCCACCTCAGGGCAGCACCCTTCGAAAAGGGACAAAATGATAGCCAATTAATTAATCTAGTCTCATAAAATGTACTAAAAATGTAAATTTGGAACTAAATTAAAGTCTCGGACATACTCTCCGTGTCCATGGACAGCTGTGGACTTGCGGACGGGCACGCGGTTCCATTCATACTACAGTTAAGGGTCTGCCTCAGTATGACATATGTGTACACTCACCAGCCACACTCAAAACAACAGATTGTAGCTATGGCCGGTAGCTACATTGCTAAGTAGTGGCTAGCTTGTATTGACTGTGGCCACTTGTCTTGTATTCTTTCAAAGACGAATTATATAAACTAGTGCAGTGCCCGTTGAAAACATACCTGTTCGGAACGGGCTGATTGTTTGTCCTCTAGTATTGCTGCTTGCAGCTTTCTCGAGAAGGTCTGCTGGTCTCTGTGCATTATGAAATGACAATTGCGTGTCTTGATTGAAAAAAAAGGAATGTGGAATTTATCTACCTAGGCGGGTCTTAATCTACCTGGGTGGGCCACCCAAGTAGAGCCTATGTATGGGAAATGCTGCTGTCTATCAGGAAGTTTGTAATCCACTGACAGGTGGGGGCTGGCACAGTGAGCTGAGTGAGTTTGGAGTGGAGGATGTCTGGGATGATGGTGTTGAATGCTGAGCTATAGCCCACAAACAGGATCCTCGCATATGTCCCTGGGGAGTCGAGGTGTTGCAGGATGTAGTGCAGTCCCATGTTGACTGCATCATCCACTGACCTGTTTGCCTGAAATAGTTTGCAAACTGCAGGGGGTCCAGCGGGGGCCTGTCATGTCCTTCAGGTGGGCTACCACCAGTCTCTCAAAGGATTTCATGACCACAGACGTCAGGGTGATGGGCCTGTAGTCATTTAATCCTGTGATGGAGGGTTTCTTGGGGACCGGGATGATGGTGGAGCGTTTGAAGCAAGAGGGAACTTCACATAGCTCCAGAGATCTGAGATCTAGCTGGTTGTTTGATGTCAGAGTCAGAGCGGGTGAGGGGTGTGAATGATGGTTTATCAAACCTGCAGTAAAACACATTCAGGTCGTTTTGTGGTTTGTGGTTCTCCATAGTGCGGGGGGATGGTTTTCTGTAGTTTGTGATGTCCTTCAGGCTCTTCCACACCGACACCGGATCAGAAAAGCTGTTTTTTAGCTTTCCAGTGTAGCTCCTCTTTGCTACTCTGATCTCCTTCGTCAGTGTGTTTCTAGACTGGTTATACAGGGTTCTGTCCCCACTTCTGTAGGCCTCCTCCTTGGCCTGACGAAGTTGCCCGAGTTTTGCTGTAAACCAGGGTTTGTTGTTATTGTATGTGTGTGTTTTGGTTGGCACGCACATGTCCTCACAAAAACTGATGTAAGATGTCACAGTGTCAGTGAGTTTATCCAGGTCTGTAGCTGCAGCCTCAAAAACACTCCAATCAGTGCAGTCAAAGCAGGCCTTGTAACTCCAGCTTTGTCTCGCTTTGTCCATCTCCTCACAGTCTTTACCAGAGGTTTAGCAGATTTTAATTTCTCCCTGTAGGTCAGGATGAGATGAATCAGACAGTGGTCAGATTTAATGTTGTATAGCCGTGGTCCAGAATGTTTGTATCCCTGGTGGGACACTTAATGTGCTGTCTGTATTCTAGTAGTTCATGGCTGAGGTTTGTTGTGTTAAAATCCCCTAAAACAATGAGCAGGGAATCTGGAATTTTTTTGCTCCACGTAAGTTATCTGGTCAGCCAGGTGTTGTAACGCCTCACTAACACAGGATGGAGGATGGATGTAAACACTGACCAGAATGAACGAGGAAAACTCCTGCGGTGAATAAAATGGTTTGCAGTTTATGAAAATAGTCTCTAAGTGAGGACTGTATGACTTCTTCAACACTGTGACATCTGTACACAAACCTTCGTTAACATAGAAGCAGATTCTGCCTCCCCTCGTTTTCCCCGATAGCTCCGTGCAGTCCGCCCGTAGGAGTTGGAAGCCCGGTAGATGGAGTGAGCTATCCGGGATGTGCTCACCAAGCCAGGTTTTGCTGAAGATCTGCAGAAGTCCATGTTTGCTCTGTTGAAGAGCAGCAGTTCGTCCATCTTGTTGGCCAGAGAGCAGACATTCGCCAGATTTATTGACAGAAGCACAGTTCGTAATCCCTGCTGTCTCAGTTTAACAAGCGTCTCCGGCAAATCCCATAGAGAGCTGCTGCTCCTCCAACTAAAAGCTGCATAAAACTTTCTGGTTCGATGAAAACCGGAGAAAAAGTTTGACCAGCTGATAGTCCGATGTTTAAAAGTTCCTCCCTGGTGAATGTGATCAGAGAGGGAGAGCAGAAAACTAAACAAATTAACAAAAACACAAAAAGTACCAGAGAGTGCAGTACCGAGGCTGCCACCCGCGGCGCCATCTTGGATGTTGCTTGGATGTAACTACAGCTTTATAAGTTCATGCATGAAGCAGAACTAACATCAACTTAGCGGTGTGGCTAACCAATCATCCATAAGACACAATTAACACATCACAACAATGAAGCTCAGTGAATGAATTAAATCAATACTCATACATACATTGACAGCAGTTAAGTAGCCTTATGCTTAGTCATGTACACAGTTACACTATGCTATGCCCAGTTGAAGTTAAGAAACCAGTCGTTTGGAAAAGGGGTCCTTTGGTGTGCTGCTTTGTTAGCTGGCAAATCCGTTCGATGAGCCAGGCTGAGAAGAATTGTGGTTCCGATGGTGAAAGCGATCTTTGCTGTACAGTTCCAATGCTGCAGGTCGGAGGAAAACCGGTGGCTCCTTTGTTGTCCTTGCAAAGTTAACAGCTCAGCGCTAACTTGCTCCGTTGCTCTTGTTAGCTGGCAGACTTTGTGGTGTAGCTTCTGGCACAAAATAACTTTCAAGTTTAAGTTTAAGTTTAGTTTCAGGCAGGCCCGTTTTGTCGCTGCTGTGAAGAAAATGTGTCTGCCTTGTGAAGGACACACTGTGGAGGGAACCTCTGTCCAGAGGTCAGAGAGCCATCAGAGAAGAGGGTGAGCAGCTGTGCTGCAACATCAGCTGAGAGTTCAAGAGCAGACCTAAGAGAGGTAAGAGGATAGGGGAGCTGGGGTTTTGTTGACCTGATGACATCATGGGTCATGTGCCACTTTGACCAATGGTAACTGAAAGCTGGGTATGTAGGTGGAGTTCACACCTGGAGGGGTCCGGGACATTGAGTTCAATGGCTCCCTTTATTCAAAGGAACATGTGCAAATTGAGTTCATTCATGGGCAAGATCCCTACACTGAACAAATTGGAGATATTGGTCAGAGGTCTAGATATAGATACAGTGTACTTAAGCATAGTTTTTCAAATGGAATTGATATTTCAATTTCTTTTTAGATCTTTGAAGCCACTGGTTTCCATTCATTTCACTACATTGTTGTTTTTATTAGGTACACCTTCACAATCTAATGCATTCCAATACAATAGCCCTGTGATAAATAATATCTCTGTGAAGCTCATAATCTTCACTTTGTTTGTTCGGGGCACATTAGATGGTGGTGCTGTATTGGTGACCCATTACATTATATTGACAAGTGTTCCTGATATTCTGTACCCTTAATGCGTGTGAGTGAGGGAAACAATATAATACACATCTTTCAATATGATGCAGTCCTACACAGCATCATCACTACATACAGACCCACAACTTGCCAAAGAAAGGAAACATCACCTCATAAAGATATTATTTATTGCAGGTCTTTGTACTGGTTGGCTTTAGATTAGAAGACCTAATAAACTGGTAGGCTAGGTCTTGAAACTTGCTTGAGGTAGGTAATCCATCACAATAAGCATCAAATCTGCCACTTACCAATGTTATGTTATCATTGTGTGGTAATTCAGTTTTAAGTCTAGATTGATTTGAATAGTCTGCAGTGTATTACCATGCAAACATGAAACCCTGGCAACAATAAAAAGCAACATGACAGTCACTGCAATGGATTAGCTATTTTTAGCTAGTTTCAAGGCTCTGAAAGTTGATTTTCACACTGTACAGAAATGAATTGAAACCAACAGCTGCCTCAAAGGCGTGGAAAAAGGACATGCAGTTGTTGGGATTCTGTCCATGAATGTAGGTCAAAATGGAGGCTGAGACTGCTAGTTCTTTGTTCAGAGAACACACCTGGAACACACTTTAGCGCCAGCAGCTAAAACGCAAAGTCTGCTAGCTAATTTTACAAGCAACAGGAACCACAAAGCAAGTCAGCACAGAGCTGCTAACTCTGCCAGGACAACAATCCAACCTGTTTTGGAACACTGCACAGCAAAGACTGCTTTGGGCACCAGAACCACAATTCTTCTCAGCCTGGCTCATCAGACAGATTTGCCAGCTAACCAAGCAACACCAGAGGACCCCCTTTTCCAAAGGACTGGTATCATTAAATTTCAACTGGGCATAGCATAGCATAGTGTAACTGTGTACATGGCTAAGCATAAGGCTACTTTATGGAGCTAATTTCCTGCCAAAACTTTACAAACAAACAAAACGTGTTTTACAAATGCCCTAAAATTCACTAAGATTCACGTGATTGTGCTGAAGATTTCCTCACAAATGTCCTGAGAAATTTGCCTTCCACAACAACAGGTGGTGCTATTGAATGAATTTTAAATCCTTCATTATAAACCAGTTTGCATCTCTTTTCCATGGATCTGACACCCCACATCTACTACTTAACCTTTGTTAATGTATGTGTATCGATTTAATTCATTCACTGAGCTTTATGGTTGTGATGTCTATTTATTGTGTTAGGTTATTGGTTAGCCACACTGCTAAGTTGATGTTAGTTCCCCTTCACGCATGTTCTTAAAGAGCTGGAGTTACATCCATTAGGCTTACTATTAGATCTTGCATGCAAACTAACTATCCTCTTTCTAACCTGGCACCATTATTCTACACAAATCACATACACGTTCACCACGAATTGGTCTTAACCACACACATGTGAACTCAGCCAACACATGGCTTGAGCTCTGCCATTGTTCTTTGTTCCCTCTTAACACCCATATGGTCCCGGCGGTCACCTTTGAGTCCGCCATCTTTGTAGTTTTCCTTTTGTTTAAGCACATGGACTGAGCCTTTGTTTCCCTTCTTGCATTTCACACATACACACACACACACACACACACACATCTGTAGTAGTACCTTTAGTCAGATTACCTATTGTGTGCTTTACTTTTGTCATCTGTTTAATAAATGCTTATGAATAATTACACTGTTTCTGTTTAATGTTGCACAAGAGTGGATGCTGCCAACCTCTTCTATGTAGAACTCCAAAATCCTTCAGACTTTACTAACTATTGATATGGTAATTTTGGTTGTAGTTATTAAGTTAATTATTAATCAGAGTTCCAAATTGATATTTAAGTACATTTTATGAGACTGAATCAGTGAACTGGCTATCATTTTTCCCTTTTTGAATAGTCGTGCCCCAGAGGTTGGGCTTAATGTCAATTAAGTCCAATTATTTAATATAGTTATTAATTATGTTTGATAAATATGAATTATTTCTGATAGCCGTACATATTTTGCACACCTTTAAACCATTTATCCCCTACTAGCACAATTTGTGTTGTGCAGTAACTGGAATGATACATGCCAAAAATGTTAGCATGCTGACGTTAGCTCAAAGCACCGCTGTGCCTACAGCCCCACAGAGCCGCTACTTTCTGTTTCATTGGGTTTTAAGCCTTGACTGCCCTTTTTTTATTTTTGTTTTTATGTCCTGATGAGGGACTTGGGCTAAACCAGTTGGGAACCACTGACTCCAGGGTAAGTTGTGCAATGGGAAAATTTCCCAAAAAAACATACGTATATTCCTTTAAGGCTTTATTGATATCTCCTGACACCAAGTTCAGAGCAGTTTCTTCAGTTGGCCTTCTCTGTTTCTGTCCCGTGCTGATTGTCTCTGATTCCCATCCCTCATCTTTCTTTTTTTAATCTGTCTTGCTCTAATCCCTTTCACCCTCTCTCTTCCTCCATCTAAGTCTCTCGCCCTGTGCCGTGGCCTCCCAGCCTCAGCTGTGTCCCAGGGCAGCAGACACAGAGAAATACAGGGATCTAACACAGTAAAAACTCTTTGTGAACTGTTATTTTCCAGCACAGCAGCTGCCTGCTCTCAGGCGTGTGTGTGTATGTATGTGTGTGTGTGTGTTTGTGATGGCTATATCAACAATAAATGCCATTGGGAATCTGCTGCCAGATAATATTCCATTCTGTAAGCATAAACACTACCTACAGCTCACATTAATTTGTCATTTAAAGGCATAATGAGTAGGATTGTCCTAGACAAAAATAATCCCTCTCATTCATCACTTATGACCCACTAGAAGTGTCTATCTCTATGTCTGTATCTGAAGAGACCCTGCCCTCTGCCTGTATTTTCTTATTTTGCTGTGCCCGGGACGTTTGTGGGCATCAACCTTTAGGCAGTGGTGTGTAGCCCCCAGCCAATAACGTTGTGGTGTGGGACTCGTAGCGACCAATTACCAGATCGTAAGCACATGGGACCACCAGAAGCGCGTTCGCTTTCAGCCAGGGCGGCGGGGCCAACTTTGAATGTTGCATTTACAAACAGCAACCAACAAATCCTACTCGTTAACTACAAACAGGCAGCATTTAAAACACTGTATGTTTATCCAGCCTTCATGTGTTTCTTTGTGTGGGTTTATCAGTATGAACGGTGACATTCTCATCTGCCAGTATAGATGGGTACCAGATGCCCTTGAAAATACAGCATGTACTATATATTACTATCATGTCATTTGTTAGCTTACGTTGCATTTTATTGATGGCAGGGTTTACTTTTTACTTATCTTTGAATAAATCTCATGTTAACAAGCGCAAATGAATGTAACTACTGAACTACTATGGAGGAATGTAGTATTCCTATAGTTTTAGAGTTATATATGGTTCTATAGAGCTTTAGAAAGAAATCACTGCAAATTCATAAAATGTCACACTGACTGTTGTGAAAGTACTACAGGAAATAGTGAGCCAGAAATAGTGTGCAGTCTGCTCACAATCATGTGCATATTGAGAAATAAACAAGTACATTTTATGCACAACACCTGCGGGGCCAGATGGATAAATGATGAGCACACATAAGAAGTATGAAAACACCATTTTCTACCCCTACCCTGGCTCTGAGAAATAACATTTATTGATTTGCCAAATACGTTTGGAGGGAAATGATGCAGAGTTGGCATCCTGCGTCCTGTTTGTACTTTAGGTTTAGGCACCAAAAGCACAAGAGAGTTTTTTTCCCTTCTCAGATACATTTTTTGAGCTTTTTACTTGTAAGAAACAAATAACTGTGTGTCTACCCAAGTTAACTTGCTGAAAGACAAATTTCCCTTTGGGGACAATTAAAATTAGACTTTTTTTCTGTCTAATCCCACTATCATCTTGTGACTCAGATATTAATAGTGGATCTCAGGTTAGGAACAACTGATTTATGGTATGTCTATGTCCATCTATGGCTAACTGTGGGAATGGAAATCAGACACACAAAGATTGAGAGGAGGAGTGCAAGGAGTGCATATGCATTTCTGTTTTATTCATCTGGTCTATGGTTCCAGACTTGAGAATTAAGGAACTTGGTCTGTGTGGAGTGTGAAAGAAAATGTATTACCTCATAGTTTTATTTTATCCTAATATTGTCTTCTGCTCCTGATCAAGCTCCTGCTTTTCTGTATTGCATTAAGCTCTGTACTGAGACAAACTATTTTGCATTGATTAACAAGTCCCTGTGAATGAAACCTTTTGTTTTATTGCGAGGAGAGCCCAGGTCAACCCTGTGAGGAGTCACACCATAACTCACCCAGAACTCAACTTGGTCCAGAGTCTCAGTTTCCACCTTTTGCCCTTTTGCCATTACAATAGCAACCTAGGTAACACTGAAGTGTTACCTGTCTTGTCCAGGAATTTCACCTTTTCTCTTATTTACATTCAAAGCACATGTCTTAATCATCATAAAATTAGTGTACCTCAAAAATTAATTATGAATTGTGATGTTAAAAATATAAGTAGTCGTTAGTAATTAGCATTAATATTGAGTAGAAACAGAATACTCACAACTGCTATCATTAAACATTTGTTGACTAGATTTTTAAAAGGTATTGTAAGGTATGTAAGGTTTTTTACTTAAAATTAAGCAATTTCAAACCATTTTGGACCATTATTATTACTATAGATAACGCCCAAAAAGCTTAAAGACAAAACTTGCTATAATTAATAATAATAGCCTATAGACCAGACCCTGGGTTCCTAACTCCAGACCCCCAGGCACCCCTACCTGCCCATTTTCCAGTTCTCTCTGCTCTACCACACCTGAACCATCTGATGCTCATGTCCTGATCCAACAGTAAGGGCTGGTGAGTTGAATCAGGTGCATCAGGTGTGTTCAAAACATAACACAATGAGTAATTACTAATAACTATTGTTGTGTTGTTGATTTACTTTCCACTGCCCAGGGCCAATAAACTGATGACAATGACAGCCTGTCTGCCTACAGGATAGAAGTCAGAGAAGACTGATGTAACCTGTATGTGTGCTTCTCTCCATGCTGCATGAATGTTCATCATAACCATCTGTTTTCTTCTGAAGCTTAAGTAAAGATTCTTTTCTTCAATCTGGAACCTCAGCGAAGTTTTCTTCAACAAAAACATTTCTTCCACAGGAGTTAACTTGACAATAACCAGTCTAGTGAGATAACTGACATTCTATTTCAAAGCTGACCTGCAAGTAGTTGCTGTTCCAACAAAAGTGTGGTCGACATAACGTTGCTGCTTTCTTTAATCAGACAATCACCACGTGCATGCAACACATTCATATATGTTGGTGCAGTGGATGGTGCAGGTCTGGCTGCGGGAAGGATGGATCAACCGAAGCTGGGCCCGACTCTGGAGGAACAGGCTGACCTAGTAAAGTTTGAGCTTGATGGTAGGTTTGTTGTACTGATGGCTTGTACTGATGGAGTGAAACCTGGAACAGGACGGGCTAAAGTAGGATATTAAGGAACCATTCAGATTGGTGTTCGAATCACCTGAAGCTGCAGAAAATGACATTATGAGAAGGGGGGGACAACTTTGCTTCTCGGTTAAGTGGAGGTGAAGGAGGCGGCCTTATTATCTTTGAATGGTCCTGTGCTGCCTCAGGGCTGCTGCTGGATTGAACAGGGAAATGGGATGATGCTATCCATGATTTTGCAAAACACTCATACTCAAGACAGTTCATCGTTCTGCTCTAAGAGTATCGTGGTGATATGTTCTAATAGTTCTTGACACTGTTTTTGGCGCTCCTCAAGCTTAGTTCTGAGTTCTCCCAGCTGCCCTGAATCCTCCATTTCACTTTTTGTTAGTGATTCCACCATCTGCCTAATTGATCCTCTCTTGGCCCCCTCCTGGTGGCAGCAGTCACTGGTCCAGTTGCTCCAAGGGCTTCAGAGGCCTCATATCCAAACCGCTTTGGCGGTCTCCAGACCCTTTGAGGATACAAGGAGGGGGCTTCCTCCCTTATGTCCCGTAATGAAGATGAACGCTCTGGTTCCATCTTGATTGCACTGGACTGCTCTGATAATCAACTATCTGACTCGAAGGACCATGTAAACTGTATTTTACTTCTGGTGGATTGGTGCCTTAGCCATCAAAGCTTCCCCTCATTAAAGAAGCTTGAGTCCATTTAAAGTGTAAGACATTTACTTTGCTCTACACAATTAAAACATCTTCCTCATTTCATGGTTTCTGCAATAAACGTAAACAACTGCTTCAACAATCAAAGCAGAGGCCAAACTGGATATAAATAAAGAATTATATATAATGAACAGTTCCCATGACCATAACTTAATAACTAAACATATCAAAAGGTTAAACATTGTAATCAAAGTAACTTACAGGTTCATGTATGCATGAAGTGGTCAGGAGAAAGCAGGAGAGTCCAACACCTGAGCCTAATTCACTTGATTAGTGGCTAGATCAAGCATTATGTATGACTCCATCTGGTGGACGAGAGGTTTGTTGCCCCACACAGGGAGAATTCTCAACAGGGGACATCTAGCTCCTTTCTGGACAGTGAGGGACAGTTAACTCTTTCTTATTCCGTTCATTTTCCTAGAAAGTTGGAGGAATTACATAAACATTTTGTGGAGTTTGTGTGGAGTTTGTTTTTTTAAAAAGATAAAGATGATCTTTCCCTACAGTAACTTTAACAAAGTTACCTTTACCGTAGTTTATTTGCCAGAACCAACAGTTTCTAAAAGGTTGGTGTGGATATTTTAGCCATTATTTACTGCTCTCTGTTCTACTGGCATTTTCCCCTCCAATTTTAAACCTGCCACTGTTTACCCACTCTTAAAGAAGCCCTCTCAGAATCCCTCTGTTTTAAGTCATTTTAGACTAATCTACGCTGCCAATCTTATCCTATATTTTAGAAAAATTGTCTCCACTCAACATATTTCTTTTTTCAACAATCACATTTTTGAAAAATTTCAATCTGGTTTCTGTTCTCTACACAGCATTGAGACTGCTCTGGTCAAGGTCACCAATGACCACAATATCTTAATCAACCAAAAAACTATGCTGGCATCAGTGATGTGGCTCTGAACTGGTTCATCTCCTATCTGTCAACAGGTCCTTCTCTGTTATGCTCGGAGATGCTTCTTCCCTTCACGCTCCTCTCTTTTGTGTGATCTCCCAGGAGTCTATTCTGGATCCCCTCTTATTAACTTATTATGCTATCCCTGGGGCAAACCATGCGTGGACATAATATTGATTTTCAACGTCCACATAGTATGTTCCTTAAAAGCTGCAGTCGGTAGAATTGAGAAAAGAGTGGACATAGCTTGAAAATTTGAACGAGTACAACTTCCAGGTTCCTCCCCCTCTCTCTCCGCTGCATTCCAGCTCGCCTCCAAAGCCCTCCCTGCAGAGTCCCTCGGTCTAATTCTTTCTTTTTAGCTTGCTTTTCTTCATTGGTCTTCTTCAGTTTTCTCATGGTTGTTCAGTGGTTGTTTGTCCGCCATTGCGTCGGCTCACTGAAGATACAGCGCTTAATGAAGTTAGTGCATGCACAGGGGAGGGGAGCTGCCTGCAGCGTGTGCAGAACCCGCCATCCGATACTCCTGCTGGCTCTGATTGGTTGTTTTGATTCGGGCGCAGTGGATTCTTGCAAATGGCCTTAGGGGCAGCAGGTGGAGCCAGAGGAGCCTAATTTTTTTCACAGATTATCTGTCTCATGTACTACTGTCAGGACATAGTGACAGTTTTAGCAAATATGACTAAAAGTTATTTTTATACAGGTTACTTACTACAACTTTAAAGCCTGGTACCACCGATGTTTCCTGTATTATGACCTGCCTCACTGAAATTAAGAACTGGATATCCAAAAATGTCCTGTACACTCAAGATCAGAAGTAATTACCCCCTCTTGTATCAGGCATTTGAACAAATGTAATTTTTTGTGAGGACAGTCTCCAGTCTGGACCTCTGAAAGGCATGCATCAATGTGACCCCACCTGTTCACATTCAAGAGCAGAAGGCAGCACTTGAGTATACACAAGCCAACACATGTGCCCACTAACGAGCTTGACAATTTGTGAGGTTTGAAACAGAGGCTGTGCATTCGGCTATATTTTGGAGGAAATATGAACGTTTGGAACAAACTGAGCATACAGATGGACAATATTTGCCTGCAACATTTGTGTATCACCCTTTAAAGCACTGGAATCTTTTTCAGTCTCAAAATGTCATTCTTAGCAGTCATACTCGCATATTTATCTACCAGTATGGAATTTCTCAATTTGTTCTGCTGGTGAATTTCTGTGTCTTTCTTCCCAGGTTTTATTAACCATGTGACTGGAAGATGTTATTCGTTTTAAATGGATCTGTCCTTATTATAGTTACTTGTGGCTATTATTAGAGTGTGGACTGAGCACTAATAGCTGTGATGGTTCATTCATTGATTGTTGGTTTATATGCTTTTTCTGTCATGTGATATTTTTGAAGATGCATCACTTAGTGCCATATATTTCAGGGAGTTCTTAAATCAGAAAATGTTGGAAACGTGGTAAAGTTTGGCAATTGTATACATATTCCATTGCATGATTTCTCTTAAAACAGAATTACATTCTGACAAATCAGTCCCAACTCAAGGTCCACTTACTAGCTTTTTATGGACTTTTCGACCATATCATATGGATGAAATTTGCTCAGTTGTCATGGAGATAGATCTGTTGACGCGTGAGCTCAGTAGCATTTATAATTTCATCGAAAATTTATTTAGAGTTTATTTTTGTCAGAGGAGCCTTCAGTTTAATTACATTTTGACTATACTACTACCGCTTGCAGTTCCCCCAAACCCCTTACATATAAAGCTCAGACTGCTCACAGTAAACTTAGTGGACTTCCACATGCACATTCGCTGTCTGTACAAACCTGGATGAGGCACATTTTCAAAAAAAGAAAAAATTATCCAATAAAGTTAAGTTACAAATTTACACCTCCTGGAAAATTATCCAATTATTTAACCTTGTCAAACATTGTTATTACACAGTTGTATACAGTTTGTCATATCAACATCTAATCTGAGTCAAAATGTGTGGTGTGGAGTCCTGCATCCAGCACTGTTCATGCCTCCCACTCACATGCCATTGATGACTCCGTCAGGGTTGAGCATGGGGATGAGCTTGAAGATAAAGGCCTCCCGCAGACTCTGGGCAACCGGGTCACTGCTGCACAGAAACTCCAGGGTGCCCTTCATCACCCAGCTGGCATTGGACTCACCAGGATGGACACGGCCTGTTAGCACGATACAGGGACGATTACCTGGACAGAGACAGACAGAGCCTGTTGATACGACATACGGTATGTGGAGAATTACAGTTCATAGAGTTTCAGTATCTTGTTCAGTCACTTAGTGTGTCAGGGAGCAGACCTGTGAAATTCAAGTAACAGGACTGTTTCTAAACTCAGTGGGACCTTGTCCATCACCACTCACTACAAAGCTGTCTCTATATTGTTATCTGGTAGTTGTCTACATTTCCTTTGCTCTCTGAGTGCCAGGCATCATTCAATTATCCAGACCAGGTCCGTAATTAAAACTGTGTCCTCAACACCCATCACAACAATCTATTAAGCTCTGTCAGTGATAGTGACAGCTGGCCAATTATGTCAGCTACCAGAGGTCATGAGTGATAATTGTAATGTTGTGCAAGGGTCATAATTAACATGTCTGAGTGTCAGTGATTACAATGTGAATGGTGCACAGATAGCATGCCAACAGATGGGAGTCAGTCAGGGTTGTTTGAGCTCGATGACAGTCTGCTGCTGAGCAGATATTTAGGAAAATGGTGTGTCAGAATGAGCAACATGCAGATAGAGAATGGTCGCGTCCTGGTTCATTTATCAGAGTTTAAAAGGATTATTGTATTGCACTTGTCAGCTTGTTTTGGGTAGTATAGGTGAGCAATTGTTAGAACTCCTCAGACATGTTTAAGGAGAATATAAACAAACCCTGGATAAAAATAGAGGTAATATCACATTACATTACTGTGAGCTTTAGTAACATTCAGCTAATATGGATTTTGGAGTCTGATAACATAAAACTACAGTGGCCCTGAGAGCTCAGAGCACAGCGACTTAAGAAATATATAAAACACAAGCAAATTTAGAAAACATCTTCATCAATTTGACAACACATACGCAGCATTTAGAAAATGCACTGCAAATACAGAAATGCACAGCAAATAAAGAAAACACAACCAAATACAGAAACGCGCAGCAAATATGGAAAACACAACCAAATACAGAAACGTGCAGCAAATACACAAAACACAACCAAATACAGAAACGTGCGGCAAATATACAAAACACAACCAAATACAGAAATGTGCAGCAAACACACAAAACGACAACGAAAGTGTTTCAAGGACACTAAAAGGTGCTCAACACGGCTTGGAGATGCTTGTTGTTACCACGGTTTGAGACTCATGAAGTTATTGAAGTCGGGTCCGTGTGTCAATCCTTTATGTGTATGTTGTGGATTTCTGACTTCTGCTACTGCTCTACTATGACCCGTCACCCACTCTCTCTGTTTTTGGAAATCAGGGATGGTGGAAGTTAGTCAGAGCTGGGGGTGCTGAGAGAAAGTCTATATAATGACGTCATATTAAATGCTGCGCAACATTCATGGGTTTTGTACTAATTTGAATGGTGAACAACATTTTACACCAGTTTTAGAACATCATACAACAGACAGCAAACTTGAACACCAACATGCTGTATGTCAAAGCAGCACATGGAAGTTCACACACAGAATGCAGGTTTATTCCTAATCAGAAGATGATTTATTGTTGACTGAGCCACAGCCGCACTATACGGATAGCAATAGAACAAGGCACTTGAGCTTTATAACACACACACACACGAGCACACACACACACACACACACAAACTGTCACCGCCACGACCAGAGCACCAAATTAAACAACGGCTTTTTATTCAAATAACTACATAACTACATAACTACAATAACTACATTCAAACCTGAAAATGGTCCACATCTTTTAAGCAATATGATGTTTATTCAACTTTTAAATCCTATTCATACTAATTAGACCCTTTCCCACGTTTCCAACTCTTCCTGCATACATTCTGGATATCATTCAACTTTTGAATCCTATTAAAACTTTTTAAAATACTCAACTTTGTTTAAAGTTTAGTTATAATATTCATACTCATTCCTACACTTCATGCACATTTGAACTCTTATCTACTCATTCATACTTTTAGCCCGGAACAACATTTTAGGTATTATTCAACTTCTGAAATCCATTCATACTAATTAGACTATTTCCCACTTTTCCAACTATTCATACTTATAATATTAAATTAAATATTCCATATCTTTCATACATTTTAGGCATTATTCAACTTCTAAAGCCAGCAATCCTTTAGCTGCTTCTTCATACAAACTTGAACAATGTAGTTTAGCTCCCAGCCATTAGTCAAGAAATGCCCCAGCTCCCAGCTTACAATATATTTTGCATTCTTCTTCTCTTTCCCACTTTCCAACTATTCATACTTCTTCGGGTGATTCTTTTTTAAAATAAAAGCCAGCAGTCCAGTTTAGCATCAGCCTTTCAACAAACCTTAAAATAGTCCACATCTTTCATATATTTTAGGCATTATTCAACTTTTAGAGCCAGCAATCCAGTTTAGCGTCAGCCTTTCAACAGCCAGCATTCACACCGCAATTTCTTCAGAAATTGCTGCAACCTCAATTCATGAATACTTAACATTTCTGTTGAGCATTTTTCAATCATCCACACATTTAAATGTTTTTGATATTTCTTTACACTGCACACTACACTACACTGGCTGGTAGTTATTGGTTTCCATCCATTTCTGCATGTTAAGAAAATAAATTAGCAGACTTTTGAAACTTGCTTGAGTTGTGTAATCCTTCACAGTGAGCATCAAGTCTGAATTAATAATACTGTTGCATGGTAATGCAGTTTAAGGGCAGATTAATGTCTGTTAATATTAGCTCAGAACATATGCTCAATGTGATGGATAACACAACTCAAGCAAGTTTCAAGAGTCGGACCATCTGAAATCTGCAACAGTGGACAGAATACACACAGCAGCATGGTTTGTAAACTGTGATTTAAAACCATCTGTTCAGCTGAGGTTCTCTGCCAACACGAAATGTTCAGTTAACTGCCTCCTACAGCTCATTGGTCCGGCAGACGGGTCATCCTACATTACTACTGGCCTGCAGCCGATTGGATCCATTACCATTGGCTTATGGAGTTTCTGAGGTCCATTATAATTTGGTTATAAAGGCAATGAAGCCCGGTACTATAGATTGAGAAGTCTTGGAACATTAGTCGCAGATAGTGAGATGGGTGTCACATTACTTCTCATCATAACTGCCTTTATCATCCATTTGCTTTCAAGAAAACTTACTTCAATATCCCTATTTATCCAGTGGTATAGATCACAATTCTTCTTCTCTCTAGTCCTCATATTTGGTAGTAAGTGACCAGTAATTTGATGTCTGTACTGGACTACCGGCAATATATTATCCTTTGATGAATTTTTAATTCTTTGATTTATCGTTGGATTCTCTTGCTGTGCTGAACTTCTGTATTCACTCATGATGGCCCTATTTTGGAACTTCAATGAGAGCAGCTGAGTCAAACATAGGACGTGTTTGATGCAGGTAATGTCAGTCACGTCCAGCTCAGAGAGCTCTGTGTGTGTGTGTGTGTGTGTGTGTACTCCTGTAAACTTTCCTGTCAGCATACCTTGTTGCCCCAGGAAGGTGTCTTTGGCTCAACTTCACACCAGAAAAGACAGTAACTAAAATGTAATCTTGCAATGTAATAAAACATTTCACTAACAATAATTTATTTGTGATAAGGTAAAACAAAAATATCAGCACACACTGCTAACAAAACAAGGACACACTGTGATATCAGACACAGAAATACCAACCAGACAGTGTTTACTGATGGCTGAATCCATAGATATAAAACACTAGATGTGACATGTCATAATAACTTGCCATTCCAGAATGGAACCATTAGTCAGCCATCTTACCTGGGTCCAGTTTTAAACGTGCTGTAATTGGAACATCTGGTGAAAGAGGCTAATGTTGTCTTTATAATCCTTGTATTTTTCTACCAATACACCAATACAGTTTTTTATTCAAATAATGAGAGTAACACAGCTGTGCCTGTCTAGAATGAACCAAAAAACAAAGATTCTGGTAGAATTTTGATTATTATAGCTCCAACAGAACAAATTATGCTCTGAATCATGAAGATAATCTCATAATAGACCCCTTTTCTGTTCTGGAGGCAGAAAGAAGAAGAACACGTTAGCTAACGCTACCGAGCACGTTTTGTTGGCTTGTATTTCCATAGTGGCTGAAGAAAATAAGAGTTAATAGACATCATCTTTGTCATCTTGCTGTGTTGTTGGGTGCCAGAATCAAGGGAGTAATGGTTCCAAATTGAAATTCTATCGCATACCAGCTGCCACTGCCAGTCAAAAAGACTATGGTTAAACGCAACAAAACATAAGGATTGGACTAAGGCGATCATCAAAAATGCTCGTGTTTGCAGTGTACACTTTGTATCAGGGCCCTGTTTCAGAAAGCGGGTTAACAGGGTTAACAAACTCAGAGTTTGTTAACCCTGAGATGAGGGAAACTGAGTTTCCGTTCCAGAAAGAGTGGTAATTTAAACTCAGGGCCAGTTACCATGGTGACTGACTCAGTGAACCTAACCTGCTTGCTGGCAGGTTTTCTTTAACAAACCCAGAGTTTCTCCCCATCTCCTCCCTCCTGCTGAGCCTGAAGCAGCTGTCAGACATGGAGTGTTATTTCCTTGTTTTACCTGATCGATGTTGAAGCCGAATTAATTCACAGCCTTACGTCGGGAGAGGATTTTGATTCTCCTAGCCTCAGTCTTACACCAACTGGTGTAAATTTTTTATGCAGGGTAGAGTGCTGCCTATGATGCGTTCAGCCAAACGAACCACTCTTTGCAGGGCCTTGTGGTCCTGTTCGGTGCTGTTCCCGTCCTGATGTTCCCTGTCAGGATGCTCTCGATGGTGCAGGAGTAGAAATTCCTCAGTATCTGAGTGGATATCTGGAATTTCCTCAAGCGTCTGAGGTGAAACAGTCTCTGCCTTGCCTTCCCCAGAGTTAGTATGCAGAGGCCAGGTCAGGCCCTCGGTGATGTGGACACCAAGGTATTTAAAGCTGTCCACCCTCTCCACTGTGGACCCGTTAATGTTAAGGGGTTAGTGATGTTAGTTCCTCCCCTGCTTCTTCCCAAAGTCCATTATCCGCTCCTTAGTCTTGCTGACGTTCAGAGGGAAGTTGTTGTCCTGCCATCAGCGGGTCAGGTCCTCTACCTTCTTCAGGTCGGCTTTTTCATTGTTATCTGTGATTAGGCCCACCACAGCTGTGTCGTCAGCAAACTTGACGATGGTGTTTGAGTCGAAAGTGGCTACACGGTCATGTGTTTACATGGAGTATAGCAGGGGGCTCAAAACGCAGCCCTGGGGAGCTCCAATGTTCAGGCTGAGGGTGGATGGGGTGTGTCCGCCCACCCTCACCACCTGGGGTCTGCCTGTCAGGAAGTCAAGGACCCACTTGCACAGAGAGGTGTTTAATCCCAGGTCCTTGAGTTTTGTGATGAGCCTGGAGGGAACTGTGGTGTTAAATGCTGAACTGTAGTGAATGAACAGCAATCTCACATAGCTCCCTCTCTTGTCCAGATGGGATAGGGTGGTGTGGAGGATGTGTATTATGGTGTCATCCGTTGATTGGTTGGGACGGTAGGCAAACAGTAGTAGGTCCAGTGTTCTGGGTAGTGAGAAGTAGATGTAATCTTTGACCTGCAACCTTCAGATTGAGACTAAATTAATTAATTGGCAGTCTTTTCCCCCTTTTCAAGGGTGGTGCCCCGAGGTGAATTTAATTTAAGTTAAATTCTGTTATTTAGTATAAATATTGATAACTTCAGATAGCCGAAGTTGAGTTCAATCTACTTCAATTTTGTATCAATTATGAATTATCATAATTAATTAATTATATAATATTTATATAATTTTAGCCATTATTGCTACATGGGAGAATAGTATCCATCAACAGCAGACTCAAAAATCAAGGTTCTTTTTGTCAGCATACTGAATGTTTTGAGTATTCTTTATTTTGCCACTTTTCCAGTGTGAACACACTAAAACCTACTCAAAATTAGTGTGTAGTTTGGAATTGGGACACAGCATATACATGTATCTCCAAAGCTTGTCCCCCCAGAGATCTGGCTCAAACTACAGCCTGGGTTTCCTTAAAGGTTTATTCCACTTTACTATGTAGTGGATCTTATTTTGACAGCTTTGTCCATCATTTCTATCAGTTATGATAACATTGTACTCATCAAGGTAATTGCTGAGATCTGTGAACACGGTGACATCACTATACAGAAGTCCGACAGGTCAAGAAACATGAGCAGTCAGACGATCAGACAGTTTATATCTAAATCATTTGATTTGGAGGTGTGAGAAAAGTGCGAGCACAACAGGGTGCAGCTGTTTGTTTACCGCAGACAGTTTGGCTTTGGTCCCCCTTTGTTTTTCTCTTCTAATTCCAAATAAATAAATGTGTTTCCAACCTGTCTGATGTTTCCTTACCTGTCGAACCTTGGTATAGAGATGTTCCCAGATCTCAGCAATTACCTTGGTGATTATAATGTTATTTTCAATGACAGCGATGATAGCAAAAAAATCTATGAAAATAGGACCCAGCTGGTAATATACTGTAGTTATCCATTATTGATTCGGTTATCTGCTTCAATAGGAAGGTGCTAGGAAGACAATGGATGGTTTTCTTTGTGTCTTGGTTAGGCAAAACAAAAGGTCATAATGAGTCTAACTCATGTACATGGGAGCTGCAGGCTATCAGGGTGTTTATATTTTTATGGACCCTGGATGATGCTTTGTTTTGTAGCATATGATGTGCATGCATCCAGAGCTGGGACACTGGGGGCCTTTTCCAAACCGGACCCTCCCCACTCCCACTACGAGTGTAGCTTGTTTCTAGTCACACTCACAGCTGAATGAAGCACCCTTGCAGGACATAAGTACAGTGGCAGGCTTTGGGACAAACTTCCCTCTCTTCGGCGGAAACAGGAACTGTCGCAACTTTTTGGTAAGTCAGTATCGATATTGACTCGCTGTTGGAGGGTTTTATCACCCACTGCCACTCTCCGCTAATTGGTCTGGGATGGTACTTAATGTGGCGGAAACTTTTTTTTCTCATTTGCCTGTCAGGGTTTCCGTATATAATGGCATATAAAGCCGAACAAATGTATTCTTACTTTAAGTCTTTTAGTATACGTTAACCATGTTGTGCTCTCTGTATTAAAGGCTTTTCTGACGTCAGTTATGTGTTGAAATAAACCATATACGCAAGTCAGGACAACTTGCGCACGTTTTTATTCTTCTATTCATCAAAGTAAAAAACTGGACAAAGTACATGTTTTTTCATCATCACTGTGTGAACATTTGGACCAGAGAGAGCCCATCACACACTACACTTGCCAGGACAGACCATACTGGCACAGCTTCTGGTAAAATTACAGAACAGGATGTTATACTCCACTTGTGTAGCACAAGCCTGAGATAACATCAGATGATAATCCAGCAACAATGTCCAGAGTTTAGGAGATACAGGAGGAGTCACCCCACGTGAAACTATACCTAAGTTAGTGGGTGTTTTAAGTTAGCAGACAGCAAAGGCCCTGTCACCTTTAGTGACAAGTCGAGATTTTGGAACCATTAGTAGGACCTTGCCAGAGGATCTCAAGCAGCGGTCAGGCTCATAGGGAGTTAGCAGATCACAGATATAGGCAGGAGCCTGACTAATCAAGGCTTTAAAAACAAGCAGTAAAATCTTAAAATCTAATGTAAAATTGACAGGTAACCAGTGAAGGGCAGCAAGGATTGGTGTGATGTGGTCGCTGATGTGGTTGCAGTCTTTGGATGTTTCGCCTGCTGATACCGGAATAAAGTGCGTTGCAATAGTCAAGTCTGGAGGAGATAAAAGCATGGATTTTCTAAATCTGCAGAGGAGAGGAATGACCTGATCTTGGTTAAATATCTTAGTTGGACAAAGCAGGACTGCACCACTTTGGTCACCTGAGCATCAAAAGACAACTCTGAGTCTAAAAGTACAATTAGGTTACTGCCTCTTTGTTAACGTTTTTAGAAATGGCACCCAGACTAGAGGAGAGATTGTTAACAATCCAAGTGCTGGGTCCGGAGGGGGTAATTATAATTACTTCTGATTTGGAGTCATTTAACCGCAGCACATATTTGAACATCCAGTTCTTAATTTCAGCGAGGCAGGACATAATACAGGAAACATCGGTGGTACCAGGCTTTAAAGGGACATACAGTTGCATATTGTCCACATAGCAATGAAAATCAATATTATGTCCATGCATGATTTTCCCCAGGGGTAGCATGTATATAGTAAATAAGAGGGGATCCAGAATAGAGCCCTGGGGGACCCCACAAAATAGAGAAGCAAGAGGGGAGAGACATCTCCAAACGTAACAGAGAAGGACCTGTTGACAGATAGGAGATGAACCAGTTCAGAGCCACATCACTGATGCCAGCATAGCTTTTCAGGCGGTTGATTAAGACATTGTGGTCCACTGTGTCAAAGGCTGAGTTGAGGTCAAGGAGAATTAAAATGGAGTACAGGCCTGCATCTGTGGCAGTGAGTCATTGGAGACCTTGACCAGAGCAGTCTCAGTGCTGTGTAGAGCGGAAACCAGATTGAAATTTTTCAAAAATTTGATTTGAGTAAATAATAAACCTCATACTTTAATGAATGGACACAATAGACCATTTGTCCATTTTAATATCACACTAATGATACATTTTCTGATTTTTTTCATTCAGTTGTGTTCTGTTTCAGTGATTTCTGTATTATAAAGTTCTGCACTGTGATGTCCTTTTGAACTGATGCCAACATTGATGGCCTAACCTTGGCCTATGCTATGAGCACATCATTGTTTGTGTTCATATTCAAATTAATTGAGTTGAAAGGAGAATTAAAAGATAATGCAGACTTGGCAAGTGTTACGGCCGTAGCGCTGTGTGTGTTGTGGTGCTGTGTTCTGCTCTCTCTCTCCTGTGCTTCTCTAGGTACTGCTCTCCCCCTCTCGTGCAGCCGGTGATTGAGCACAGCTGATCCCACTTGCTCATCAGGGCCGACTTGACTTAAACTTTTGATTTAACATGAAGTGTTGTTTATTTATACCTAGATCGGCTTTTCTTTTTTATAAAAAGCTTGTTTTCTGTTATTGTTTTGTGGCTTCTGTTTACGTAAGTGACTTGATTTAGTTGATTTAGTTAACCCTCTAGACCCCACAGCACCCCAGAGCGCCCGTTCTATATTTCACAAAAGCGCCCAAGAGTGCCCGTCATTTTAAAGTTATTTAGCGTATCAAAAACGGGCAATAAAGTCATAAGCTTTGCATTGTAGATACTTTAAGTTGTCACAGATGAACCGGAAATATACATGGAGACAGTGAAATCTTCGATTTTTTTCGCGGGTTTGGGAGAAAGCGGGGGGTAAAGGGTGTGGCAGACATCTCTGTGCCTCAGGTCATCATTGGAAATTTGAAGCCAGGTCACTCTCTCGTCAAGTCCAGTGGACGCAAGAGAGGGTGTGTTGCTTGTCAGAGAAGTGGACGGAGGGCAAAGTGTGGGCGGGGTGTAGAGACAACTTCTGGATGCTCCACCTGTGCAGTGCCATTGTGCAAACTGGGATCATGCTTCCAAGAGTTTCATGGCATCCTGTAAAGTATCTGCCTGACAATAGGGCTGTTTCAGTGTTGGCAATTTGTTCAATTCAACTGTTCAATTTGTTCTTGAATCTGCATTTATAGTCTGTGTGGTGTGTGTTGTTGTTTTTTAGTGATTTCTCTTACTCTTGGTAAAATTAATATTATTGTCATTAGCTAAATGCCCAATTCTTACCATATTTTATAGAAAATCTATTTGTTTATTTTAATCGGTAGAATTTTCTGTCAAAAGTTAGTGATTTACTACATAATTGTTTATTATATTTATCAGTCACATTGAAATATAGACAAATCTATGAATGGTTAATCCCTGAGTTGAGTAGGCAAATTGTTTTTAAAAATAGCTATTTACAACAGTTCTAGTGCTATTTGTTGTTTTGTCTGGTGTTTTTTTTAAATGTATTGAATCAAACTCGGTCTAAAAAGCTAAACAAGCCACATATGTGGTATCAAATTAAAGAGGAAGTTGTGTTTTTTAAAATGAAAACAACTTGTGATTGTCAATTTCTTTCTGTTTTTGAGATAGAGTGGCCTGTTTGGATTGAGTAGGAAAATGCTCATTTAAGTGAGAGTTCTCAGTGAACTGCAGCAACATTCTAGAATTCTGCTGGGGTCTAGAGGGTTAACTGGCTGCCATCAAAATATGGTTTTACTCTCTATTTACACTCTGTTTTCACAAAACACTGAGGTGATGCAGCAGCTGAATGACTATGCGCAGGTCACATTGACTCGGGAGCCCTCTGGACCTACCATTAGCCGTAAGGTGTTTTGTGAATACAAACCCTGACACCCATTCATGACACTGCTGATCATAAAGCATTAGATTAGAGACATCTTACAAAGCACTTAATTTTCTTCATGAAAACATGTTTTAATTGCTGTGATTGAGTGCAGTGATTCTGAATGCAAATTTGTTTAGATCTGTCATATTTTGCTGTGTTTTGGGTTCCAATGATTTCTATGGTTGGTGAACCAAGATCTCATTACATTGTCATATATACATGTGAGTGACAAATGAAAGGAAAACCCAACATGAAGTGTCTGAAAAAGATGTTCCACCACAAATCTCCAGAACAGCTTCACCACCCCTTAGTATAGATTTTCCAAGTCTGTGAACACCATTCTTCAGAAAGAATAGGTTCAACGTGTGTTCAGTCTGTGGTGCCTGTTATTACCTTGAGCACAATTTCCGCTGTGAACACTGAAGTGAAGACTATATCAGCATAGGCCAACACCTAAAAATGTCATATAATATTAATAAAAATTAATGAAAATATGAATGAAAGACTAATGTTTCAATCACAATGTAACTTAAAGATTTAATTTACAATGGGACAGGCATGCACATTGTCACCTGGTTCCTGAATGACATGGGGTCGATGGGATCCTCAGCAGCTAAAGAAATAGATGACAGTAGGATGAAGAGGAGGATGATGTTGGTGAAAGTAGTTGCATTGATAATGCGATGGCAGAGCTTCCGGAACCTGAAATGGTTAAAAGACATTTAGATTTTGTTACAAACGACAATGTTGAAAGATCTTGTGAAATCCCTCCAGCAGACAGGGATACATTTCAAAAAGTTAATTTGGAAACATAAGTGACCACAGTAAATTGTGGAAAACATTTTTGCCAGACTGCGTAGTCTTGGCTATATGGGTAAATGAATTTCCCTTGCTAATTAACTTACACAAAGTATATGTAAATGTGTATGTGAAGCAGTGTCAAGGCAAGCTTTTAACCACCATTAGACCATTTCCAATGCAAGGACTTTTCCACTGCCCTAGGAACCATTTCAAGTTCAAGTTCTTTTATTGTCATATGCACAGCAATTACAGCGAAGCAGTCAATGTCAGTGGAATTCTTCATTGTCAGGCTCCCTCTAACAAGGCTCAAACAATGTATAAAAGAAAATCATGCAGGTAAAAAAGATAATCTGAGACACTACATAAAATAGTGCAAAAGTTAAAAATATATACATAATACACAATGAAATAAAATATAAATATGTGGAAGGCAGGTGTACAGTAGTGATAAAAGGAATAAACTAGTGTAGACAGATTGTGGGCAGTTAAGAACAGGAGTGTAGGAGGACTGTAATGGTTAAACAGCTTGTAAACAGGTAGTAATACAGTATAGTATAGGGGTTTCACAGAACAGTCGACTATTAAAACCACTAGTCGACACTAGGGATGGGTCATGATTTTCAAATTTTCGAATAGTCGTTAAATTATAAAAAATCTAATCGTTTATGTGACTATCGTTTTATCTTAAAACTATATTTTCCCTTTTTTTTACCGGCGCCTGGTAGTAACGCGCCGGTAAAATGGGAAACAATGGGCACAACTACCAAACTAAACCAGCAGCCTACTTCCAGGAGAAGAGCCCACCCCTTCACATCGATCCCATGGACAATATCCCGACTGGCAAAATTAGCAAGCGCATACTTGTGTGTGCCCGCAACATCTGTTTCATCAGAAAGGGTGTTTTCCACAGCAGTGATCTTCGAAGAATTGTCAAATAGTTCCCAACGAATATCAAATAGTATTTTTACTTGAAATGCCCATTCCTAGTCGACACTGTGCATCCTTGTAGACTAATCGTTCATCTGTGGTTTTAGTACGGTGCAGTAACAAAGCAGTGGCAATTAGTGATGTGCAGATCGGGTCCGACCTCATCTGCATGTATGCATAAATCATCCACCCGCCACCCACCCGAACGAATTATTTCTCCGATTTTGAGACCTGCACCTGCATTTTAAATGATGTCGAGCAGCACAAAAAAACTAAAACTAAACTTAATAAAATTAAGTATTATTTCACTCACCCGCAACCCATCCGCTATTAATCAGAATGTTCATTTTTATGACCTGAACCGCCTGATCCGTGGATTATCTGCAGGCTGCAATCCGCGCATCACTACAGCAGATATGTAAGTCACTGTTGAATATGTTTATTTCAATAAACAAATACATTCTTAAACTTTATGCAACCTGTAGACATTCTTGTTTATGGCGAGTTTGCTACAGTAGTTTCACAAGTTATATCTGACGTTGATCTTGTATTTCAAACTGTTTGAGCATGTAATCTTAGTGCATCATAGCAGGCTATTCAGAGCGTTTGAGATGGCCCTCTAACGACCGAAGGTGGACATAACTTTGGTTGTTGTTGAACATAGATTTGTTTGTACAATCATTTTCTATGTTATGTCATGTTAAATAAACAGAATTTAAGTTATTTAGAGAAGGAAAGACTCCCGCTGTCCCTGCAAGAAAGCAGTTGCGTTGTTACTGCAGTCAAACAGAATCTCCAGCTCAGACAAGCATGCTGGGGGTTTAGTCCAATCAGCAGTGGCGGTTCTAGGAATTTTTAACTGGGGTGGCCCAGGGGTGGCAAAGGGATGTCTAGAGGTGGCTACAGTAAGTAGTCAATGTGTGTACACAGCGTGCAGAATTTTTTATATGCATTAATATTCCACTAATAATAGGCTAAAACATGAATTAATATGCTAAATGCATACACACAACTGTTGATGGTCAGTCTACCATTTATGGAAAACCTCTATAGTCACCATTAACAATGACAAATAAATAGGACCTTTTTCTGAGCTCATTTACAAAAGTTAAAGCTATTAAGTAGTCAAATGCTCTAAGCAAACCACCCAACAAAAATGCTTTATGCAAATCCTGGGGTCTATCTTCCTCTAAATTAACTCAAAATGACTAATCTGAATTATCCAGTATACCATATATTATAGCATATAGGATAAAAAATAAAAAAACATATTTTTGACCATATTTAAGGCTGTTAAAGTCATGGACTTTGCACCACTGCATGGTGTTAGGCATGGTGATACGACTCCTCTACTGACAAACTTAAGCATAGCACCTATAAATTATGGATAACAGTACAATTATTAATTTTATCAGCTGCATCAGGCGCATTCAAACTGGCTGCCCCGGATTTCCTTTTATACATTTTCAAATATAAAATACTATTTATACTTTGGCTTGGCTGAATACTTAATGGTTATTATTTACTGAGATATGTGCATCCTTATTGCCCAGTTGCTCAACATTTTAAATTCAATATTTAATCAATAGTCAATGTCAATCCATTGCTTTCCATCTTGCATTAGTGCAGAGTTGTAACTAAACACTGACTGACAGACAGATAATCATTGCCTTGTTTTAAAATGATGTGTGCCTATAAGGAGTGCCATCACGTCCATATATAAAGTTTACCTGCTTGCTGTTCCTGCAATTCACTCTCATGGTGTTTTTTTCCCTCATTTTGTGACCAGAAGGATAGTTCTGCTTCATCCTCTCATCGAAGTTGTAAACATTGACACCCGCTGTGACATGAGGGGAAGGCGGAGCCCTTACATAATTTGCAGAGCGCTACTCAACTTGCGTAGTGAGCGTATAGGGCCGCCCGGCTCTGGGCTGTGATCAAATAATCCATTTTGCCTAGGAAGGCTCCGAACTGAGTGAAATGACCCGGAAGTATCTGAGTGGCAGCTATGATAAGTGCTGTTCAAATTCTCTACATGCTAAGGAAAGGTGCTTCAATGCTTCCTTTCGTATCTCCTTTAGCATAGGATACACTGGACCATCCTTTACGAAAGGAAAGGAGATAATTCCGTCCCACAATTCCTTGCGGCAGCAACCATTGGCCGTTCACGACAACAAACGATCATGACCAAAAAAGGACACAGATCATCAAGTTACCGTTGCATTTTCCATCTTATGCCATAACTTGCTAATATGTTTGTTTTGAACTTTAAACAGTGTGTTAAAACATAACCTCTGCTCAGTTTGCATTAGTTATTTCTTCATTTTGAGCGTTGCTGTATTGCCAGCCTTTAGGAATATCATTAATTAATTTAACTTCAGTCACAGACTTAGTAATGAAGTCATATTTTTCACCGGGTTGTCCACGTTTATATAGTCTGCATGAAACAACACGGTAAGAACGCACAGGGCAAAGTATCTAAGATGCACCTTTTCTGGTCCATATTCAGAACATTGTAGTTTCACCACGGCAGACCCACGTCAATAACATCGCCTAGTGTAAGTGCAGTTGGATTCTCTTAGCACTGCGGCATCCTTTGAAATCACGCATCCCAATCAGATCGTGGCTCATTTGTAAACAGCTTCTCAGAGCCAACTGAAGACTCTGCTGTTTCACCCACCCAGCCATCCAGGTTGGTTGGGCTTACATTAGTTAACCCCTTTACTGGTTGCATTTGAGACCTTTTTGGCGAGAATTTATCATTATCATTGGGTGAAAAAAATATAATACATCTCCCGTGGTTAACCGACTAGTCGACTACTTACTAAAATGCAGCAGTCGTGAGTGCCCTAATACAGTGTATACTGTATTTATTACATGTATTGCTTCCCTTTATACCCGCCTTCATCACAGTGTGTGTATGTATATAGTGTATATACTGTATATAGTCTATTTAAACAGAGGTGTAAACAGGTAGTGACCAGTAAGTATTATAACGCCGGGGACACACAGGAGGTGGAAGTGCCGCAAAGCGTCCCTAAGCGCTAAGCGTTGCCCGCTTCCTTTCGCCGCCCATGTTAACCAGTTGGGCTGTTCATACAGCGGAGCTCCATGGTCTTTGCAGTGCGTCCGCCTCCTGTGTCTCCCAGGCGTAAAGGTGACATCCATATCAGTCAGATGTGAGTGAAGTGACAGTAATGAGCTTCGGAGCTCAAGAGTTCACAAGTCTTATGGCCTGTGGGATGAAACTGTCCCTGAGCCTCGTGGTGTGTGACCGGATGTTAAGTTAATGATGACATAAAGATAGCTGTCTGACACAGGCACAGATGCCCCCTTTCACCCCTCCTTCCTGCATTCCTTAGATAGAGATAAGATGTTACTTGGGGAACTAGTAATGCTATTTAATTTGAGGCCACACTTATGGAATAGACAAATACACATACATATAGAAATCTATTTGCGTGGAGTAGCAAGTTTATGTGTCATCCGTTATTATAGCTGAACTAACAATTAACTTTGACCCCCTATACACTCACACCACAGACGTGTGTGTGTGGGTAAGTGTGTGTATCTAAACGTGTGTGTCTGCCTCTTACCACCTCTCTCAGAGAGAGTAGAAGACTCATTTGAATCTAAGGAACAGATATGTATGAAATTACTGTATTTTCATAATTTGTTGACTATACATATACCTGTACACATATGCATATATATGACTTAAATGTGTGGATTAAACTTTGTAAGTGATTGACATTTATGATATTTAAGCCTGAGTTAATGCTGTATAACAGTTATTACTGCTTATTTAATAGAAGTATTTGGTATCATTCAACAGCTGAAGAAATCAAACTTTTAACTATGGAAGCATTAAATAGGTAATAAGTTTTAGTCATTCTTTAGAAAGGAAATTGGGAGCAAAAGAGAATAACTGAGATTAGAATTAGAGGGTGGAGGCTGAAGTTTCGTGACTTGCTAGCAGACCCCTGCCCCTTCTACACATACAATCATAAAAACAAGGAGATGCTCTTTGTCTGGGCCCCTTTTGCTCTTTGAAGAGGAAATCTTCTGAAAGGAACCTCTCTCATTGGAACCATTAGCCCAGGCCGTTAGGGAAAACCATGTTATATCTCCCATCATAATTAAAGGGACATCTCATCATATTTCCCTTTATGCAGATGATGTTTTATTGTACCTCTTGGATGCAGTTAACTCTTTGCCTCATATTCTGAATCTCTTTCAGAAGTTTGGCTCCTTCTCTGGTTATAAAATAAATTGGTCAAAATCGATACTTATGCCACTGTGTAAGACAAGTATAAACTTTGATTTAACTCACCTTCCAGTCTCCATAAATAACCATGGCTTTACATACCTAGGTATCAAAATCAGACCCACAATTCCTCACCTAATTAAAGATAACTTGAATTCAGTACTTATGAAAGTTAAGAATGACCTTAACCGTTGGTCTGTTCTAGAGGCTGGTCTCTATGGTCGTGTTTCAGTTATAAAAATGAACATACTTCCACAAATTAATTTCTTNTTTATAACAAACTCTCTTCTAGTAACACCAAACCACTCCCAGTAACAACAATTTGGGAAAAAGATTTTCAGTCTCTCAACTTTGATTGGAATTCGTCAACAGTCTGGAACATAATTTTTTCCTCATCTAAAAATCTCGCCCATCAAATAATTCATTACAAGTTTGTGCATAAATTTTATTTTACGCCAGAGCGCAGATTCAGATTAAAATTGGCAGACAGTGACTTATGCACTAAATGTCCTGGCTCTGTTAGAGGAGACTACTTACATATGTTCTGGCACTGTTCCACTATCAAACCTTTTTGGGAATATATCAATAAGATTGTTAGAACTATCATTGGTAAAGCCGTTCCAAGCTGCCCTGCTCTCTATCGTATTGGGTACAATCCAAATTTATTGTTATCGTTTCAACAGAAACAGATAATATTAGCTGCCTCAACTGCTGCTAAGAAAACCATTACCAAGAATTGGTTTGAACCCACAACTGTCATGAAGAGAACCTGGCTAACTTTCTTTTCTGATGTTTGTTTACTTGAAAGGTCAAGTGCCAGAATCAATCGGGCTAGAGTTGATACTGTGAGTAATTGGTCTAAAGCTATCGAGATCATCCTGGGGCTTAACTACATCTAACCTTTAGCCATGCCTTGACCTTATCCTCTTTCATATAACCTCTCTATTTTAGTACTACGGGCCATGTACATGTTTATGTACATGTACATTNAAAAATATATATATATATATATAGTGCCTCTAGTGCTAACCAACAATAGTAATAGAGACACTAACATCTAGCTAGGTTTGTGGAGTGGTATGCCTTCAATAACTCTCGAGAGGAGAGGTATTGAGTTGAACAGCTGACAGTTTTATTGCCTTACAACAATAACACAATATACGCAGCATATACAGTGCTGCAATTTGCATGTAGGAAATGACATAAAAATAGAAAAATGGAGCTCTTTAAATAAACAAAATGAAACAAATAACAAGTGTCCTTTGAGTTGAAATGCTCAACCCAAATGCTCCTCTAAATTAAGGAGGTTTGAGATTCAAAAGTTCAGTTCCTTGTGTACTACTACTACTACTACAACTCCTTCTACCCAGGTAGAGCTAATAGTGTGTACATGTTCTTATCTGGTGTCTGAATGGATGAATCGAGCTACTCAGACGCCCTCTGGGGGCAGATCCTACGGTAGGCCACACCGCTTCCACGACCATCCACGGTCTCACTGGGCTGGGCTCGCCATCACTGAATCCTCCACATTCTATCTAGTAGTTTAAAAAAAAAAAAAAAACAACCTACACAAATAGTGCAGTAACGTAAACTGCTAATATAAATGATCATGTAATGTTTTCAGTTACTTTACCGGTGTAAAAGTGAAGTCTAACTTCTTACCTTGCTAACTGAATATCGTTTTAACGATTTACTTTAGCTTTGTCTTTACTAGAGTCGGAAAAAAGACGCTACCGCCGGTGATTTAGCCGTGCACTACCCTTGGCCAAATCCGGACACCCTTGCCTCCTCGCTGTAAACATTGAGTGCCGGAGGTTTTGTGAGGGTATTAGCCTGTTCCTGTGTCGGCAGGAACAGTGCTGTCAACACATCTGGGACCGTACTTCCGTCCTTCATAATAAGATAACACGCCTCAACAACTCCAAATTATGCGGTAAAAGCTCCTTAATCTCTATTTTCAGTGTATACCACCACCTGCTGGATGTTTTGTTAAACTCTCTTGTCATTTTAATCACTTGCAAAATACCAGCTGATGCATTCAATTCACCTATGATTATGCACACATATGTATATATTACAAATACCAGAAATACACACAGCACAGGGTAAGATTCATAGTATAACTATAATCATACGTTAAATGTTCATTATTGAAGTGATCATTTTTTAAATCAAACGACAAATGACTAGGGCAAATTATTGAAAAAATTAAAACATTTATTAAATATACATATTTTGAAATAAGACAAGACAAAAAATGTCAAAATAAATATATAAATAAAATCAAACATCCAGACACCAATAACACCAAAAATGGTCATCGTCTAGCTCCTCCTCCCAGCCGACACAAATGGTGTGGAACCATTTGTGACAGTTGTCACACTGGACCCACAACACCAATCCCTCCAAAGTCTCCGGAGGGTCAAGTTCCCTGCACCGGCCACACCGCCAAACCATTTGCTCTGGTCTTCTTCCAGCGGTGTGACCTGCTAACAGAAAATTTTTTTTTAGAAAATTGCCTGATTATCATGGGTTGCAAAGATTGTTAACATTAAGTACACTACCGGTGGATGTCGTGGGTCCAGCAGATGAGGAGGAGGAGCTGGACAAGGTCCTGCAGCCCTGCTGAGGGTATAAATAACAGACAAAGCGTAGACATGTCTTGTTTATTGTCCTTCATAGCAAATGTTAATAATGTTAAAATGTTGTATGTTTTTACAGATTATAGCGTTTACATTGGGAGGGAGAGGAAGCTGTTTGGGATCCTCGGAGGCCACATCCTACCGCTGACGTTGAAGGCTGTAAAAGAAAAATCATATTTAATTATTACAACATTAAAATACATACGCCTTAATAATGTTAGTACTTAGTGTAATGTAGTTACAGTTTGATATTTACAGTAGTACAAATCTAAAATACGTATACTTTACCATCCCCTTGCCGACCAGGAGGTGGGGGAAGGTGGTGACGTCCCTGAGCAGGCAAGCTCGTTGAGGATGGTGTGCTGCAAGCACGCAGCCGGGGACCGTGGGAGGCACGTCCCACACCTCCTGAACCCAGCCACCACCACTCTTCGATCCTTAACTCTCTGGTAGGAGTCTCTTAGGATCCTTGAAAACTCCTTCTGGGAAACCAAGAAAGAGTGGCTCATTGCCGACAGATCTCCTGTAAGACCAGAGAAATCTGCCTTCAAGGGTCCGAAGAAACTCGCATCCAGAGGCTGAAGGATGTGAGGTGTGTGTGGTGGCAGGCACAGGAGAATGAATCCCTCCCTCTGTGCCGCCCGGACCAGCTCTGGATCCAGGTGTGACTGGTGGCCGTCCAACACCAGCAGCAGCGGGCGCTCCTGCACAGCGAACTTCAGGAAGTGCCCGACAAACCACTTCCTGAACAGCTCACAGTCCATGTACCCTGCCGGCGACTTCCCGTAGAGGGCATCAGGGACCCCTTCTTTATTAAATATCCCCCTGGATATCTCCCCTTGTAGATAATGAAAGGGGGGATATCCTCCCCAGCCGCGTTCAGGCAGGCCGGGACGATGATGTGTTCTCTGGTTCCCTGGGCCTGCCTGTATGCATGTTTGGTCCCCCGGGGCACGATGACCTGTCTTCTTGCCGAGTCCAGCTGAAACCCCATCTCGTCACAGTTGTAGATCTGACAGGGCTTCTCCCTCAACCTATGCTCCTCCAAGGTGGTGGTGAGGAGCCTGAAATATTCCTCGATGGGCCCCCTTTTGGCACAGGATGCCCTCCCACGGTCAATGATGTCTGGGGTCCGGGCAGTAAGGCGATGGTGGTGCCGCTCCCTGAAGTTGATCCACCACGTCTGGCCAAGCACGGTCTTGGGTGCATCCAGGTGGCAGTGGCAGTACAAACAGTACTCTATCAGGGAATTCTCATTTTCAGGGGTGAGGAGAGTCCTCTGACCTTGTACACAGCCAGAGGCCACCCTTCCACTGACTTGGTCACTCAGGCTGGACTTCGGGACCCCAAACTCCTTGGCTGCCTGCCGAAGAGTGAGCCTGCCTTCTTCCACCTCCTGTATGGCCTGTCCCATGGCCTCCGGGGTCCACTTCTTTGTCTTCCTCTCCCTTTTCTGCATTTGCCTGATGTTAGGCATCTGCAAATGCAGATAAATGTTTTTGCACAGTCAGAAATAACTTCAAAATTACATTTAAAAGGCACATTTCATGTCTTTGATCAGGTTAAAAAAAAGATAGTGCTACATTACCATGCATAGACACATAAACACGCATAAACACAAATATATTTACCTTTAACCAAAGCAGCATTACAATCTCTATATCCACCTTTTCATTTAACATCTTGATGCTCCTGTAAAGGAAATAAAAAAACTCCCTCGCTCACACACACACCTTACCTACCTTTCTTACTTAAGCTCCCTGTCTCTGTCTTCTATTCTCTTCCTTCTTCTGTCTTTGTCTTTATTCTCTTCCTTCTTCTGTCTCTGTCTTTATTCTCTCCCTTCTCTATTCTCCTTCTTCCTGTCTTTCTGGCTGTCTATTCTCCTTCCTGATAAACCACACAAGAGCACATATGATTTGGTTAACTTCATATAAAACCAGGCCAAGCAATGTATTATATTGGAGGTTGAACTAAAAAGTATTTCTGATAATAAGAGCGACTACTACTACTGGCCATTAATACTCTCTCTCTCTCTGATTATTTTCATTTTTTATTAGATCATGGTACATGATTATACTTGATGTGGCCTAGCTTATGAACAACAAGAAAAAACATTGTAAAGGCTAATGTGAAAGTATTTCAGCGTTTAGTCTTTATGTGTACTGTCATGCTTCAGAGATCAGAAAAAACAGCTGCATTTGTTACGTGATCCTTTGCCTGTCTTTCCCGCGGCTACAACTTTTTTTTCAAACATTCAACATTTCTGCCTCCCTCCCACTCGACTACAGATTATGTCAGCCGTGATCCTATATATTCATTGGCTAGATAAGGCAGCTAACGCTAGCTACGAAATGCATTCATGAGTGCATTTTATTAGCAGCACAGTAAAAATACAGACACACTTTTTAGGGGAAAGATCGTCGCCCAAGCACGACTTAAGCATTCTTACTACTTTTGCTCATCAAAGTCACTTTCGTATCATAATTAGACATGTAAATGTTCATTTATAAATATGAAATTTGACAGACTCTCAGACATGTACAGATTACTTACACATACACTTCGGTGGCGATCGTCAAATGAAATCCCCGCGAATAAACCGGAAAGTGCGTCAGGCCGGATGTCCTCCGGATTTGGCCAATAGTAGTGAGCAGTGTCCGGAATATGAAACAGTTCCACTATAGTAAGTTATTCTGTTCTCTTTCTGTTTCTAACATGAGACCTCAATAACTTCTTTCCCTCATTTAGAACATCTTATGTATAACTAACTACTAAGGATATACTTTTACAACGAGATGAATTACCATATATCACAACACAATAGGTATTTTAACATGAACAATTGAATTATTTATCTTTTTATACATCATTTTAATATACTCCATCTTAAACATGAATTGAATTATTATTTTACTGTACATTTATATTTTAATAACCCAAATCACTTAAATCACACTGTAGTTGTACTACAAACCATTTAAATGTGTTAACCTCACTAAAACCAAATGGCTTTAATGTCAACGTACTAAGTGCAATGCACCTTTAATAATTCACCACGCTTCACGCTTCATCAACTGTTCTACTAACCAAAGCTAGGAATTAGCTTAGGATTTGCGTTAGCTTGCTATTAGCGTTAGCAATCTTTTTAGGTGTCCTGAATGGAAGGCAGGTCAGCACGATGATTCTTTCTGCAGTCCTGACTGTCCGCTGTAGTCTGTGCCTGTCGGTCCATCTCCTCACAGTCTTTACCACAAGTTTAGCAGATTTTAGTTTCTGCCTTTAGGTTGGGATGAGATGAACCATACAGTGATCAGAGAGTCCCAAAGCTGCACGGAGAACAGAGCGACAGGCGTCCTTTAATGTTGTGGAGCAATGGTCCCGAATGTTTGTATCCCTGGTGGGACACTGAATGTGCTGTCTGAATTTTGGAAGTTCATGGCTGAGGTTTGCTCTCCTAAAATCCCCCAAAACAATGAGCAGGGAGTCTGGATGTTTTTGATCCACGTTCGTTATCTGGTCAGCCAGGTGTCGGGTCTCACTCACACAGGCCTCAGGTGGGATGTAAACACTGACTAGAACAAACGAGGAAAACTCCTGCGGTGAATAAAATGGTTTGCAGTTTATGAAGAGAGTCTCTAGAAGAGGACTGCATGACTTCTTCAACACTGTGACATCTGTACACCAATCTCCATTTATATACAAGCAGATTCCGCCTCCCCTCGTTTTCCCCGATAGCGCTGTGCGGTCTGCCCATATGAGTTGGAAGCCCGGTAGATGGAGTAAGCTATCTGGTAGTGCTCACCAAGCCAGGTTTCAGTGAAGCACAGGGCGGCAGATCTGTAATAATCTGTATTTGTTATGTTCAGAAGCAGCAGTTCGTCCATCTTGTTGGCCAGAGAGCGGACATTTGCCAGATGTATTGACAGGAGCGCAGTTCGTAATTCCCGCTGCCTCAGTTTAATGAGCGCTCCTGCTCGTTTCCCATGTCGGCATCTCCGGCAGATCCTGAAGAGAGCTGCTGCTCCTCCAACTAAAAGCTCTGTAAAACTGGTTCAGTGAAAACTGGATAAAAACTTTGACCAGCTGATAGCCCATTTTTAGAAGTTCCTCCCTGTTGAAAGTGACCAGAGAGGGAGAGCAGAAAACTAAACAAATACACAAAAACACAAAAAGTACTAGAGAGCGCAGTACCAAGGCTGCCATCCGCAACACCATCTTGGATCAATATAAGATTTGTGTTGAGTGATGATATTTACATGATTAACTGTGTGTATTTAAACAATGAGAATATACACTCCTGAACAAAATCTTAAGACCAGGGGAAAAATTACAAGAATTCGCATTTCGCACTGGTGGATCATAACCTTGTTGTAAGTAGAGCTTCAAAATGCAAAAAGAAGAAACAGGAGCAAGAGACAGAAAATAGAGTAGGCAATTTATTGAAAACTGCATTTAAACTCAAACAGGCTGTTCATCAGGTGATCAAAAGTTTAAGACCATTGCCTTAAAAAGTCAAAATGTGCGCAAAAATCTGGCTTTCATGTCATTTTCATTCAGGCATTCACACTGTCATGACCTCCTGATAGCAAAGGCAAAAAGGCTTTCTGTCTTTGAACGTGGCAGGATTGTTGAGCTGCACAAGCAAGGCCTCTCGCAACGCGCCATCGCTGAGGTTGGACGCGGTAAGACGGTCATTTTAAATTTCTTAAAAGATCCTGAGGGTTATGGGACAAAAAAGTCAAGTGGTAGACCCAAAAAAATTTCACCTGCGCTGAGCTGGAGGATCCGACGGGCTGTCCATGAAGACACAGGCCAATCCTCCACCCAAACTAAGGCCGTTACTGATGCTGACTGCAGCCCATGAATCATAAGACGGCATCTGCGAGAGAAGGGCTTAAAGAACAAAAAACGTCTTCAAAGGCCACGTCTCCTCCCACGCCACAAACTTGCCCGTTTGGACTTTGCAAGGGAGCACCATTTTGCATGGGACATTGAAAGGTGGAAGAAAGTTTTATTCTCTGACGAGAAAAAATTTAACCTGAACAGTCCTGATGGCTTCCAACGTTACTGGCATGACAAGGAGATCCCACTGGAGATGTTTTCTAC
>NTHP01000092.1:1182677-1194022 GCA_003416845.1 Oplegnathus fasciatus | reverse complement strand
AAAAACAAACAAACAAAAAAAAACAGAAGAAACATACAACTTTTTATTTAAAAGCCTCTAGGCTGTAGTTGTATAATAAATACATATTTTGATATTCACATTGCTTTGAGGTGTAGGGCAGAGATCGGTGCAAATTTGAACTAAATCCAAGCGATAGGTGAAAAATGACATGACATTAAGTAGCCCCCCCCCCATCAGATATCGTGATGTATCGTATTAGGATTCGGAATTGCCTGTATCGTGATATCATTATCGTGGGCAAAGTATCGTGATCGTATCGTGAGCATGTCTGTGATTCCCACCCCTAGTGCCTGTACTCAGAGTGTGCATACGTAACTAACGTTCCCGCCTATTCATTTTGAAAGAGCAACGGCCGATGAGGAAACTCCAACACTCAACCGACCAATCATGTAACTTAATCATTCAGTCACTCACTCACTCAGTGACGGACTTTTGTGTTTGTAGGGCTGGCCCTCTGTGGTCCAGCCAAAAAAGAGGCGAAGACACACCCCCCTGTCCACATCAGTGGAGCTGAGGTGGAGCAGGTGAATAGTTTCAGGTTCCTGGGAATCAGCATCACAAAGAACCTGTCATGGTCATCTCACATCTTCACCCTTATAAAGAAAGCTCAGAAATGACTGCATTTCTTAAGGAAACTTAAGAAGGCAAAGTTCCCATGCCAAGCTCCTTTTATAGAGGAGCAATAGAAAGCATTCTGACTGGTGTGGTATCTGGTGGTCCATATGGTTTACGTTAAGGGTACAGGTTAAAAGGTCATATTCCATAGGAAAGGGGGCCTCTCGGTCCCTCTCGTTCTTCCTGGTATTTCTNTGAGAGGTGAAACGTCTTCACAGACAAAACCAAAAATCCAGTTGCGTTCGATTCAATTTCCTTGAGATAATTATGACCTGGATGAATGAGAATATTCACAGGCTTAACAAGAAGAGGTAAACACAGACAGCATGGCGGAGAAAAAAGTGGTGGAGCTGCCATCTTCATACCAGTCAAACATCCTTGAACACTTCGGTCTCTACCACCGTGTTTCCGCTGGTTAAGTTGGCACCACAGCTAAAATAAAATCAGAAAAGAGAATAAAACGTTCCGCGATCAATCATCTCATCCACTTCATCAATACAGATGTGGTCGTTTTTGCTTTGCAACGCGTTTGTTACTCTATCGAAGCCAGACTCCGTGATTAACGTGATGGCAGATGTTACTTTTCCAGATCTGTGGCTCCGGAGTCAGGAGTAGTCAGGAGACCTCTGGTTTTATTTTAATTGACTTCAGCCTGGCTCGTAGCTGGTAACTAGATGCCGTAGTAACGTTGCATGAACAGACTTTTTATTTCTCTTTTGTAGCAGCGAACACAACACACAGCCTTTCAGTGACTATGATGATGTTGCAGCCTGAGCTCACCCAGACACTTTATGGCTGACTAAAGTAACTTAACTACCATTAAACGCATGAACTTTTCTGTGGCTGCAGCAAAACACTGGTACCTCTCTCTCACACCTGGAGAGACTCACCTCCCACCTAGGGGCGTAATTTACGGCGGGGACACAGGGGACATGCCCCCTGCAACATTATATTAAAAANTCAGTCACTCACTCACTCAGTGACGGACTTTTGTGTTTGTAGGGCTGGCCCTCTGTGGTCCAGCCAAAAAAGAGGCGAAGACACACCCCCCTGTCCACATCAGTGGAGCTGAGGTGGAGCAGGTGAATAGTTTCAGGTTCCTGGGAATCAGCATCACAAAGAACCTGTCATGGTCATCTCACATCTTCACCCTTATAAAGAAAGCTCAGAAATGACTGCATTTCTTAAGGAAACTTAAGAAGGCAAAGTTCCCATGCCAAGCTCCTTTTATAGAGGAGCAATAGAAAGCATTCTGACTGGTGTGGTATCTGGTGGTCCATATGGTTTACGTTAAGGGTACAGGTTAAAAGGTCATATTCCATAGGAAAGGGGGCCTCTCGGTCCCTCTCGTTCTTCCTGGTATTTCTCTCCTGTTTTTCTTCCTAGAATTGTTTTGGTCTATAGCTTACCTCATCTTTGCAATAACAACTACCCTATATAACTGGGCAGACAAAGCCGTTTCGACAGAGTGATCTTTTTGGCTTCGGATCCTCTCACAGGCAATCCATGGTGCTTGTTTTGATGCTGTGCTTTTTGTAATAAACCTTTTTATGCAAGTAAGTCGGTGTCAGCGGAAATCTCTTCAACACATCTTCACATCATCGCTGCTTCATAAACAACACTGGAAACATTAAAAATTGGCCTGGTGCACAGCCCAGGACAGGAGGGCTCTACAGAGAGTGATTTAACCGCCCAGAACATCATTGGTACACATCTACTGAGCATCAGTGATATTAGTGAGGTGAGGTGCCTGCGCAGACCCCAAAAAAATACTAAAAGACAATACACACCCCAGCCACAGCCTGTTGTGTATCGCTTGCCAGACGGCAGCAGGGTGAAGTGTCCACCAGAATAACCACCAGACTCCAGAGCAGCTTCTTCCCTCAGGCTGTGAGACTTCTCAATTCATCCCCCGAATTCCACCATTATTAATATTTTCTTTTTTGTGTAGCATAAAAATTGTGTAGCAAGCTGTAGTCCCTACAGCTTGCATTTTATTATAGAACCCTGTATTGTGTAATGATAAATAAATGAACTGTTGAACCTTACCTGAGTGCTTTCTTGCGTTTTTTCTCCTCCGCTTTCTCTTTCTGTGCCAAAGTCAGAGACTCAGCCTCTGCCAAATTATCAACGGCAATGGCCAGGAAGACATTTAGAAGGATGACTGAATGACAGGTCAGTCAAAGATTATGATAGTGATTTGCGGTTGCCATGGTTGAAGTTGTCACACACACACACACACACACACACACACACACACACACACAGAGAAAGGATACAGTTTCCACAGACAAAGAGGATGATGAAGTAGATGCTGACTAGGATACCGGGCATGCTGGGTCCTCCATGAGCCATGATGCCATCATACATGACAGCATTCCAGTCCTCACCTGTTAGGATCTAAAACACATAATTTACACTTCATCGTTGTCAGCATGTTTACGATTTTGTGCAGTTGCTGCTCTGTACTACTTATAATTTAACCAGGACAGTTTGGGACCCATCACACAGTACATTAAAAAAAATGCACCCTTGTACCTGGAACACAGTGATGAGGGCCTGAGGGAAGCTGTCAAAGGTGCTGCGGGGTTTGGGTTGGTTGGGAAAGTTGAATTTCCCTCCAAACACCTGCATACCCAGCAGGGAGAAGATGACAATGAAAAGGAAGAGGAGCAGCAACAAGCAGGCAATGGAACGGACCGAGTTCAAGAGGGAAGCCACCAGATTACTGAGAGATGTCCAGTATCTAGGGCAAACAACATCAATTAAATATCATCAGTTATTCCGCCAGTTACATTCAATCATAAAATCTGGCTCCAACAGAGGATTTTCAAACTTATATTTGAAATTATTTTTGTTTTGAAACGACAGTTTGTTTTCCAGTGGTAAAATATTCTGCTCACAACATATCTTGGTCACAACTTTTGAATAATACAAAATAAAGGGTTTATTTCTTATCAAAAATGTTTGTTTTTTGCATGTTCATGTAAAAAAAAAGCTGTATTATATAATTGTTATTACATTAGAATTGTTAATAAATAATAACTGCTCTCAACATTGTTATTAGATATTTTTGAAACTCAAATATTGGTCTTAAGCTGTGCTTGGGTTCATACTTTCCAGGCTTGACATGAAATCAGCACAGCAAGGACACCATTGATCACAGCCGCAGAGAGATCACACACCAGAGAGATGATGCAGAGACATCAACGCTTGCATCCTACACCAAATTATAGGTACATAATACGGGATATTGGCTTCCGAAGTCCCAGATAATTATGTCATGTTGACGCCTGCTCTTTTAACTTTTCTTACCCTTCCTGCTGGGTCTGCATGTCAAAGAACAAACTATATTAAGCTTTGGCGAAGGTTTAATAAGGAAAATCTTTTCCCTCACATTCTGCCTTTATTCTTCTAAGGGTGAATATCTGCTATATTTACCTCTTCTCATCTTCTGTGGCTTCCGCTTCACCACACTGTAAAATCCCTATATTCACAATTCCAGTGTCACCATATCTGTCCTATCATCTTTCTGCCCACATTCCTCAAACCAATCAGCCAATTCTGTCTTTCAGACATACTATTACGCAATCCACCTCCTCCCCATGACCACCATGACCCCCAGGATGTCCAGGTAGACTCTGCAGGCTTTACTCCACCACCACTCTGACTCTGGGGGATCCTGTCCTATCTTCATATGGTCACACTTTATGAAGATGCTTCACATCGATGGAGTCTAATAGCCAAAGTCTTTCTCTGTTGCTAACCTCAGTAAGTATTGTTATAGACTTCCAGTTGATCTCTCCTTATGAGCCGAAGTTGAAAGACACGCTAAAGCCAATAAATCATGCATTAGGTGAAATAAGAGATGATACTTGCTTAGAAAATTGTAATTTATACCACTGTTATACATATTATATATTGTGTTGCTCAGTATACATAAAAAAGTGTGTGCAGATTTAAATCAGCCACAGGCAATATAAAAGCTAAGGCTCTGTTAAAGATTCATTCATTCATTCATTCATTCAAGGGTGAAACACATCATCCATAAAGAGTAAAAATGGTTGGTAAACAGTTTTGCCATCAAATATTCTTGACTTTGTGATCAGTTCAGTAATGTATAATGACCATATTGCTAACTTCATATAAATTGCACATAATAGCTATACTTAATAAAAGCTATCTCACCTTGTGACTTTGAGCAGGCGGAGCAGGCGTATGCAGCGCAGCACAGAGATGCCCATGACTGACATGACACCCATGTGGACAAGGATGAGCTCCGTAATGCCAGTGGACACCACAAAGCAGTCAAAGCGATTGAAGAGAGACATGAAGTAAGAGGGCAAGCCGAGAGCATACATCTTCATGAACATCTCAAGGGCAAACATAGACAGCAGCAGCTTGTTGGCATTGTCTGTTGATGGTGGATGTGTTAGGGGCCAACAGTATGAAGAGAGACAGAATGAGAGATAGAAAAAGACAAACAGAGTTATTCAACTGTTTTAAGATTGTATCAGTAATCACCTGCATGGAAAATATGGAGTTTGACATTTTCAGTGGTTAATTATAATAATTTGTTACCTCTGAAAACAGTTTATAAAGCGATTAATTACTTTTATACTGCATTAGTTATATTTTACAGAATAAAAATTGAAAAAGTGAAGCAATGAAGAAGTGCACTAGTCTCAGGGTTGGTTCGATGGCATTTTATTCAATCTAAATCCATTACCGAAATCTCTTACTGAATCTATTTAGGTTCTGCTCTCAATATTTGTAAATTACCGCAGGTATGAAAGACTAAAACTCCAAAAATCTGCCGTAGCAGTTCTTAATTCCATTTCTGGCTAATTAAAATAACACACCATGTATTCTGTATGTATGTATAATGTATATGTTCTGGGGACACACAATGCACTCTGAAAACGAATTTCCCCTTTGAGGACAATGAAATCTCTATCATGATAGCTGGCTACTTTTGATGTTATAATTATTTATTATCTTACGAGAGGTGAGGCCACAGGAGTCGACTATGAATATACTATGAATACTTTGTTCACTCTGTCCCTGTGCCACATAACTGTGTAGCCAATGCTAGCTCACCAGATGTTTGTAGTACACAGGAACATCTGTATGTAACCATGATGACTTTAATTATTGATATAATATGCATAAGCTGATTGTCGAGTGACAACTTCCTCCAGCTAGTAGTTCTTAAGTCAACAAGAGGAGCAGCTTCTAAAACCGAGGAAAGTGGGGATATAGTTGCTAGCTTGTTATGAACACCAGCAGTGGTATAGTGCTTGTGACACCCAACCCCAACTTTCTGAGTACCAGACCACCTTCAGACCTAGTCTTTCCTAACTTGGAGGAACTTGTCAACGGCTACAGCAAGAGGGTCATATCGGCACACCTCATCGGAAATTGAGGAAGCAAGGCAAGAGGGGAGGAGTACATAAGTGAAAGATGTCAGCCCTTGTCTTGTATCCCTTCCCTCCATCATCTTGGCTAGGCAGATGTTCTTCATTCCTCAGACATTACCCCAGACCTTCCCTACATGGTCTACCTCTGATGGTGCTGATGCACACTCATGGTTTAATATTTTCCTGTCTTTTGCATCAGATTTTGGGACACAGAATATGCTTTATATTTGTGAGATTTAAACTGGTCATCCCAATTTTGACTGACTGTTAAACTAAGCAGTCTTTCACAGCCTGGAGCAACCACACACCAATCGGAGAAATACAATAGTAGCTGCCAGAGTACAGACAGCACAGTCAGATACAGTAACACACAATCTCGTAAAAAGTAAAATCTCAGTAAAAATAAACAAGGTTTACTGTTCATATAGCCTGGACATTTTAACAGCTTCTGGTTTTAATTTCCTGGTTACCTGGTGATTGTTTCACAGCGACCATCAAACTTGAGAGAGCTTGTAAGCGGGGTGGGAGCGCGTCTGATGCTTTTTCTCTGATACTTTGTTTTTACTCCATTCTGTCGACCTCCTACTGCAGGTGGAGCAGATGGATCTTCTATTAATTTACTATAACAAGACTTTAAAAGTCATTATATGTAAATGTAAAAGAATATTTATGTTAGTGGTACTTTTTCCATTGTCCCACAACTGAATTGCACTTGCCTACCAAGAGCGTTTGTAAAACATAGTGGAAAACAAGGCTGAACCTAGAACTCACTCGTTCTTGCAAGTTCAGGTTATGGAAAGCTACAGGTTATGGATCATTAAGTTCCTGTAAGTGGAAAAGAGCTACAAGTCTCTGACTACAGGCCAGTAGCCATGATCTCATTAGTCATGAAATCTTTTGAAAAATGTATCAAAAGTAACTACTACTATCTTCTGGATCCACTACAGTTACAGCTGTAGCTATAAAATAGTTATGTTTACATTTTTCAAAGACTGGGGAAGAGTAATTTACCATTGGGATCCAATATAAAGGTCCCTCTGACAGACAAAACTGATGTTAGGAGAACCGAGACAAGCTTTTATGTCCTGTCATATGTCCCATCAGATCATAAACAGTTAAGGAGTCACATACACATGCTTTGACTCACAAACAAACTCAATATGACAACATACAGCACAAAGGATTGTGTGGTAAGCTAATGATGAATTCAACAAATGACAAATTTTTTGAAAGATATGCCTGAGGAAGTGCACTACAAAATATTTACCACGTAATTTGCAACAATTTGTTGGCTAATTGATGCTTGGTACCAGCTACAGTGTTTGTTCTAATATTTACAAATGTTAAGTTGCACTTTGTGTTAGAGTTCGGACTGAAGGGCAGGATAGGATCCAAATGCAGACAGACCGGAGGGAGAGCAGATGCAGTTCAAAAGGTATTTAATGAAGGCTTACTGGCAGGTGGACAGGCAGGTAAGGCAGGCAGACAAGGTTCAGCAAAATCAGCAAAGGCATAAAGTCCAAGGGAACGTTGCAGGTAAGGAGTTCCAAGAAACAATGCAGGTAACAAGTCCAAAGAAACTCTGACGGTCTGACAGAGGAACAATGCATATGGGCTGGTATTTATACACACAAGTGGCGGATGAGGGAATGAAGTGCAGGTGGAGAGATGGGCGGGGAAGCTCAGGTGAAGGGAATGAGGTGATTGCAGAGATTGCACGGCAGATGGGAGTGGCAGGATCTGGTAAGCAGGGAGAAAAGTCTGAGGGCATCTAATGGACTGGTGAAGAATGGTAACTGAGGGACCTGGGGAAGTGGGAATGTGGCTGGAGGAAGGAACTGAGATGCAGACTGTGACACTTTATTTGTGGTGTTGGTCTTCGTTAATAGAAAAAGAGCGAGGACAGATAATGGGTTCAATGAGACAACAACTATTAGCATTAGAGCTTAACAAATCTGGGTATTTTGCTAACCAGGAACCCGATTTAAAATGGGATTGATATCAAAACCCAACCCCTCTCAGCAGAGAAGTGATCAGATCCTGGAGCTTATCATTAAGTGTAGAGAGAAAACAAGGCTTCTGGTGTCACTGATAAACTGAATATGTTGGCTTATTCTTCAGTTAAGAAATGAACTGTTGTCATTTTGATTTTCCTGTTGAATATAGGTTGGTCCAGTCACTTGTCAGATCATTGTCGTTTCTTTGTTGCCATGTTTCTTTTCTTTCGTGCCACCTGCACCTACCTGCCTGTCTGTCTGCTTACCTGCTTGCTTACATGGACCTCCTGTCCGCCTGTAAGCTTTTTTGAATCTTCAGCTGGTCATTAAATCATTGAACTGTACCTATTTCCCTCTGATGGATATGCTGTGTGTGTATGCATGAATAAATACTATTATTAGTATCTCGGTATCCTCATGGTTCTTATAGCAGAGTAGCGGATTCCTTCATGTACATAAAGGCCCTCTTGGTTTTTGTTACTCGAAGGACCCTTTGGTGACCTATGACCTAAATATATATTCAGGCCTACACGACATGAAGATGAGGGCATATTTAGGCATATATAGAATATGCCTGAATAAGGATAAAAAGAGGAGGTCTTAAGACTTGGATACCAGTATTTAAGTGCAACGATTGCTTCAAACTAGTCGATGAGACTGTATTTTATATACTGTTCTGCTTCCTGGCTGTAACAATAAATTCCAATACCCTACAACTCGACTATCTGTATTTGGGTCCTTCACCTGCTGCCTCATACTCACGTGCCTGACAACTTTGTAAATCTAAATATATTCAATGCATCAGTTAACTGATCATTATTTACCACTGGAAAAATTATTCCAGTGACACACGAGGTAGTTCATTTATTCTATATCAATAAAAATAAACAACAACAGTTATCAATGTTTTGGTCTTGGAAATCTCCACAATCTTCTCTGCATTTGATCCTATGTGTGGTTTGGATTCCAAGGCTGAGAAACAGCCATACTGTATTGTAGTCATTATTCTTCTTTCAGCTCCAGTATTATGGGTTTCTTTTGCTCTCACTAAATGGAGGCTGATTAATCAAAACTGTCACAAACTAAACACATGATTGTAATGCATGTAGGCATGTAAGATGTGTAATGCTCTGACCTTGCCAGTTTGTGAGTCTCTGTGACTGCTTGTGGTGCTCTGTTGCGATGGCCAGCGTATTGAGGAAGACAAGCATGATCACCCACCAGTAGAACAGTCGGGACTTCACATACACCCTGCATTTACGTCGTAACCAACGATTCCACTTACGAGCCAGCTTACTACACAAAAGAGGAAGAAAGACTAGGTGAATTAAGAGAAATGGTGAGTCCTCATAGTGGGCTAAAGTAAAATAGCATGACTTTTCAATGACTTCCATTATTTTTCCAACCCAAGCTTCTGATGTTTTATTTAAGTACAAATCCTGCTACATTTCTTTTCTTTCTACAGAGAACTTGTGTTTGAGTTTTCCTGTGTAGCATACATCTCTCAAAATTTAATGGTATTGGTAATTCCTGTCATCTGAAGAAAGGAGGAGGACAGTAGTGGGTAGGTAGACCACAGGAAGCAGGATAGTGTAGGAATTATGATGCAAAACTTATGGATAAACTATGCAATTCATGATTGAATCTTCCATTCCGCACTATCATGTTTTCTGAACTGAAATCTCTCACCAGCATTTACTGAACGAAAAAGCAGAATTGCAAAAGTTACAAAACTTGATGTTAACCACACTTTAATTATGAGATCAAAGAAGACATTTAAAATTTTGTCACTGACACAATCAGGCTTTAATAACACATAGGTATACATACATAGTTTGCAAACCATTTTAAATTAGAATATTATTAAATTCCTGAAAATAAATTTCTGCTAAACTTTAATCTTCCCAAAAAGTCTACTGTAAAGATGACAAACACACTACTGACTAGTAATAGATGATCAGCTGCATTGTGTCCATTTTGCTGACACTTCCGGTCTCTGATCCTCCATTTTCTGTGATGAGCAGGCCTGATAAAAACACACACACACACACACACGTCATAGGTACAATTCTATAGTTCATGATAGAAATTAGTGTACATATTCTGTGCTATTCCCTGTCATGAGATGTGTCAAAAGCTAAGCAGAGCAAATCTGGATGAGATTTAAATTGGACTGGATTTTGCACCAATGCACTAATGTCCCCAAGCACCCCCACCCCCCGGTAAAGCGCTCAGCCTGTCGACAAAAAATTAATCGCCAAATTTTTTTATTACTAATTAATCCTTTTCAGTGATTTATTCAGCAGAAATGGCAAACATTGTCACATCATTATAACTCAATAAAAATAAATTAATAAAATATATTGGGTTACGGACTGACGAACAAAACTGACAAAACAAGTCATTTTTGGCCTGTAAAAAGATTTTATGTGCTAGTTGTCCCAGCTAAGCCATGTGCCTCTTTCTTAACATTTCTTTTTTTCGAGCACCTCTCCCTCTCTCTGCGGCACTTAAGGATGGCTGGCAGTGAAACTCCACCAACTGCATCACGTAGCACTGCGTCATTGACCAACGCCTGGAGCACACAGTGACGCACCATACAGACAGAAGAAGTAGTCAAGGTAGAGCAGCCAAGATGTGTGCGGGATTTTACATAATAAGCAATAGGCGTGGGTATTTTGTCAGCTACAATGCTTTAAGAAGTGAGAAACTGGCATCTCACTGAAAATGAATAAGGGCAGCTTAGCTTCATGCAGCTTCACTACTTCACTGCTCTCGTTGCACCAGAAATAGATAAAGTTAACTCACATTTGACAAGTTAACGTTACTCAGTTAAACACAGCAACATTAAAATAACAATAACCGAAAACAAAGAGACTCATCTCAGTTTGCATCGCGAACCAAACCCAATATTCGGACCCCCTACAGATCTACAATAAGGTTACATTTGCCTTTATTAGATAGTTTACACTGGAGACTGAAAGGGAACATGGAGAGGGGACAGGGGTAGGACATGCAACAAATTCCACCAAGCTCCTATCAAACGGGGGGAATGGAGTTATACTGTATGTACCCTAATAAGACCATATATCGGCAGTGTATCATGTTACATTTTCTAAGTTAGGGTTTCCTGGTTTAAGAATAGCCACCATTTAAGCCAAGTAATAAGGCACTGGCAAAGCACTATACTAGCAGCAAAATGTTACTGACAATAATGATAATAATAATATATATATGTATGTATATATATATATATATATATATATATATATACACACTATGTATACTAAAT
>NTHP01000092.1:1164059-1182576 GCA_003416845.1 Oplegnathus fasciatus | reverse complement strand
TCATAACAAGCGTACAGGAAGATTCACATTAGTTACTCAGTTACAAAGGATGTATTGCTCATTATTGAAAGGCAGCAGAATAAAAGAAACGTTTGAAGATGCTGTATGTCCTTTTATTATGTCTGGCTTTTTTGTTTTTCTTTCTATCTGCTGTACTCAGGTCTCTCTTGTAAAAGAGATCTTGATGAGGGAATACCTTGTGGAGGAATGGTGTTCATCCCTCCAATAGAGTTCCACAGACTTGGCAAGGAGCACTGAACCTGTTCTGGAGGGTCGTGGTGGCCTGACTCCATACTAAGACACTTCATGTTGGTTTTTCCTTTAATTTGTCACCCATCTGTATATATATAGTATATATATAGGGATGGAATGGTTCAAGTAAAAAATCTGAACTGTTCAGTTCGCTAGTCGCGGTTCGTGGCATGTACACAACAAAAATATAAATGCAAAACTTTTGTTTTCGCTCCCATTTTTCACAAGTTTAAATAAAAAATCCAAGAATTATTCTGCATACACAATAGATATATTTCTCACATTTTGTTCACAAATTTGTTTAAATCCGTGTTAGTGGGCACAGCTCCTTTGCCAAGATAATCCATCCACCTGACAGGTGTGGCATATCAGGATGCTGATTAAACAGTATGATTAGAACACAGGTGTGCCTTGGGCTGGTCACAATAAAAGGTCACTCACTCAGCTGGACTGGGGCCACAGATAGGGTGCTTTGCATGTTGAAATTGGCAATGCCCTCCTCCCATGCTGTACCAAAAACGTACTGAACAGAAAATCGTGACCCCAAAACCGTGATATGAACCGGACTGTGAATTTTGTACCATATATATGTATACATATACATATACATATACACGTATATGTATATATAACTACCTGTTTACAGGCTGTTTAACCATCACAGTATATTTGTTAGTGCAATGCAAAATTCTGCTGTTGTCTTACCTGTCCATAACCTGTTAACATTACAGTTTATTCATGTTATCATTACTGTGCACCTGCCTACTGCAGTATTATATTTATATTTATATTTCATTTTATTTTATATATATTCTATTCTTATAGTTTAACTTCTGTGCTATTTAATGTCTTATGTCTTTTTCTCTTTTCTACTTCCATGATTTACTTTTATACATATTGTTTGAGCATTGTTGGAGGGAGCCTGAGAATTTAGAAATTTCATTGGCAATGACTGCTTCACTTTAATTGTTGAGCAAACTTGAATTATACAAGTCAATACAGGTCTGGTTTTGATAGGTAGCCTGTTATCTTTGCAATAATTTTTAATTGTAAAAAAAATTTAAAAAACCATTTTGAAACACTGTTTATATATTTCAGCATACTAAGGTCGGCATTAGTCGGTTTCTTGTCCTAATTTCTTGTCTTATCAAGTGTGTTTTACCTTTATTCACAGGTGTATATCCTCAATACATTGTATCAGCATGGTGATAGGGCAACATTCATCTTATACATACACACACACACATACAGTATATGCGAGAGAGAGAGCGATTCCTCCATTTTGTTTTTGTCTTTCCCTTCTTGTCAGTGGCGTTTTCTCCTGGAGGCCAAGGGGAGCCAGGCTTCCCCTGTTTTTTCAGACTGTAGATGTCATTTTAATAAAAACACGTTGTTAAACAGTTTCAATAGTGCCATTGCTGCCATCTCTCCCCCATTTCTCATTGAGTATTTTGAGTGAAACAGCACCCCTCTAAATGTTATGTGGTGAATGTGTGGTGAAACACTGTATTGCACTCCTACTGTAGGAGGCCAGACCGAAGTTGGCATCCCTTGGTGAAAAAAAATGAAGGATTAACCAATCAGATGAGGCTACTGTTATGCCACTGCCAAACTGTGATTAGTTAGGATATGTTAGGAATATGCCAAGGGAAGCCACCCGCCATTTGGCCTCACACCAATCAAATCATAGCATGCTATTAATATAATGATATTAATATTGCTGTTATCAACATTAGCAAGTGCAGTTATGGAGGGTGGAGATTTGGAGTTTTTATTAAAAAACAATTTCACTAAACCACCAAAACTAGAGAGAGGAAAGAAGGAAGGATTCGGACTTTCAATGAGGAAAATTATGTCCGCATGGAGTGGTTAGCTGGTAGCGCTAAATTTCAGCTGCTATTTTGCTGTCCATGTCTTCTTTTTGACAAGGATTCCTGCTCACTGAACAATCCTTGGGCCACTACAGGATTCATCAACCTTGCCAACACGGTAAAGGCACGGTAAATCAAAAAATCACATAGATTGTGCTGTGAAATTGAAGCTTTTTGGACGTGTCAGGATTGACGAGGCTCTGGACTTGGCAAGAAGCGTTAGCACAAAGAAGCATTATGAACAGGTGAAGAAGAACCGGGATTTTCAGATGAGATTCATTGTTGCAGCCTTATACCTTGCACGCCAAGAACAAGCATTCAGGGGACACAATGAGGCCACTGGCAGCTCAAACAGGGGCAATGTTGTGGAGCTGGTACATGCATTTGCAGAGTTTGACACTCCACTTGCAGAGCACTTGGGATCATCAACAGTCTTCAGCGGTATGTCAAACACCATACAGAATGACATAATTGAAAGCATAGCTCATGTTATCCAGGGTGAGACGGATAAAGAAATAAACATGTCTCCTTTCCTCGCTGTAGAAGTGGATGACACATCAGACATTTCCAACAAGTGCCAACTCACTGTCATCATCAGATATGTAAATGAAAAAGGCAGTGTGTGTGAACGTTTTTTTGGCTCTTTTAATGTCAGCTCAGATAGAGATACAAAAGCTATAACATCAGTTGTGATGAGAGCCATCGGGAACTACAGTCCCACAAATAAACTAATTTGTCAGACTTATGACAGAGCAAGCTGCATGAGTGGACAGCACAGTAGAGTACAGGCTTTCGTGAAATCCCGCTGCTCCAATGCGATATTCATCCACTGTTATGCCCATAAGTTAAATTTGGTTTTAGCACCAGACACAAATAACATTCAAGCAGCCAAACTGTTTTTTGCCAGTCTTGATGCATTTCACAATTTTTTCTCACGTTCATGTAAGAGATCGGATTTCTGTGTGAAATTGATCGAGCTGTGCGTGTACGAGGGGGTTCTGCTGTGAGGTGGAACTTCAAAAGCCACGCAGTACATGCCATCCATGAAGGACGCAGGTCGCTCTGTATCACTTTCGATAAGAGAATGACAGAGCCAGAATGGGACAAAGAGACCACTGCACAGAGTGTGGCCTTGAAGCAAAAACTTGAGGATTTTGACTTTACCTTCCTGCTTGGGGTCTTTCAGTCCATTTTCGGCCTCACAGACCCACTCTTCCAGGTTCTGCAAAGTAAGATGGTGGACATCAAAAAATGCCAGGATCGGATCAAGAGCACTCCCAGCGCTCTCAAAGCCACAAGAACAGATGAGATGTTCACTGGCATTTATGATGAAATAGTCCAGGCAGTTGGAGAACCTGTGCCCCGACGTAAATGTTGTCGGCGCGGCTGGGAGGACCTGGAGCAGGGGGTTAACCAGCACCAAGAAGAAGACGAGGCAACTGTTCCGACGTCTTTACTTCCAGATTGTTGACAGTATAGTACTGCACATGACCCAAAGATTTGCAGATATGGAGCACCTGAGCTATTTTCGGGTGCTGGATTACATATCATTTGCATCTTTCTGCAAGCCCGTTGCATTTCCTAGCAGTGAGTTGGCTCAGCTGATCCAGATGTATGCATTCTTTGATGAGCAGAAGTTAAGGAATGAGCTGCACACGTGTACAACAACAAGTTGTTTCAAAAGCCACCAGGAGAGCTGATACAGCTTCTTTTTGAGGATGATCTACAGCACACACTCTCTGAGGTCTAAAAGTTGCTCCAGCTTATGCTCACGATACCAGCCACCATCACATCAGCAGAGCGCTCCTTTTCCTTTTCCAGTGTTGCTCATCTGCTCTGTGCAGCTTGACATGGCCAGTCCACGACTTCCATCAAAAATAGACTAGCTGCATATTTTTAGTGGAATGGAGTGGAGAGATGCTCCTGAAACTGGTGAAATCACAAGGATTGGCTGGTGTGTGAGAGACAGAAAGAGAGAGAGAGGAAGAGTCGGTGTCGCAAATGTCGGTTAGATAACAGGCTTGTGCAAGTCCTGCATCTGTATGATACAATTTTATGTAAAATTATACCTGGCGCTTTAATAGCTCATCTGGTTACATTACATTGGCTGTTAAAGCAGCGACTTACCATAGCTCCATAGCTGCGGGGCTCTAACGGAAAACGCCTGGTTTCCTTTTGTAACGAGGCGGGTTGTGGGAACAGTTAGGAGGGTCCTACCTGAGGAGCGCAGGCAGGGTTAGGGTTAGGCTCATAGGGCGCGTGTAAATCTACGATGTAGGTAGGAGCAAGGCCCTGAAGGGCTTTAAAAGTGATTAGTAAAAGTTTAAAATCAATTCTGTACACAGGTAGCCAGTGTAGCCTTGCAAGGATGGGAGTGATATGGTCTTCTCTCTTATAATTTGTTAAAAGTCTGGCAGCCAAGTTTTGAACGAGCTGGAGACAGGAGATGGCCTGTCAGCTGAGCCCCAAATACAGACGTAACGAGATGAAAGCATGGATGACTTTTTCAAGGTCTGCTTGAGATCAACATTTTCACTTTGCAATGTTTCTACGTTGGAGAAGCATGATTGTACCACCTTGGTGATTTGTATAGCAAAACAAAGCTCAGAGTCAAAGATCACACTCAAATTGCGAGTGGAATGCTTTATATTCGAAGACAAGTTCCCGAGATTCTCTTTGAAGTAACAGGTAAGGTTTGAGGGGCCAAATAAAAGGACCTCAGATTTTGAGTCGTTGAGCCAGAGGAAGTTTTGTGACATCCAGCATTTGATGTTACAGAGACAAGCCATAACATGAGAAAAACTGTCAATGTCACTACCAGTCAGCGGAACATAAAGTTGCGTATCGTCCGCATAACAGTGGATATATACCCATACCTACAAATAATCTGGCCCGAGAATTGACCTTGGGGAACACGACATGAGAGGAGAGCTTGGAATGAGGAGAATTTTCCCATTACAACAGAGAAAGATCTGTCAGAGAGATAGGAGTGAAACCAGGCAGGAGAGCATTGTCCTTAATACCAACATGATTGACATGACGATTTATAGGGATATTGTGGTCAACCGTATCAAATACAGAACTCAAACAGAGGAGAATTAAAATTGAACAAGCCCCAGAATCACCGGCGAACAGTAAATCATTGGTAACCCTAATAAGAACTATTTCTGTGCTATGCTGGGCATGGAATCCTGATTAATTTTGCTCAAAAATATTACTGTTATTCATGTGTGAGATTAATTGGGAGGCAACAGTCTTGTCTAAAACTTTTGATAAAAACGGTAGGTTGGAAATTGGTCTAAAATTGTTTAAAACTAGAAGGTCGGATGTAGGTTTCTTCAGGAGGGGTTGAACTATTGCATTTTTAAAACTGGATGGGACAGAGCCAGTAGACAATGAGCAGTTGTTAATTTTGGGGCCAACAGTCTGAAATACTACTTTCAGAAAACTAGCGGGGATAATGTCTAATTGGCAGATGGAGGAATTTAAGTGGGAGATTAATTCCTCTAATTCTAGCAATGAAATCCGCTTAAAATGAAACAAACTGGCAGAGGGTTCAGGAGATTTCTGGTCACAGATGTGATATGGAGTCGAATGTCATCTATTTTATTGAAGAAGTGGAGGGGAAACTGCTCACATAGCTCAGTGGATGCTTCCATGTGCTGGCTAGGAAGAGGGTTAACCACTGATTGTTACTAGCAATCAAATTGAAGAAATAATAATATCTTGCTTCTTTAAACTAAACACCCAAACCACTTTTTTCAGCTGAAAACCAATCTATATGGGTATTTTGTAGTGTTGTTGATGGATCCAAGTCCAAATCTTGACATTTTAGAGCAACATATTTGAATTGTACCTATTGTATTAAAATATGCATAGCGACTGCCCTCTACTGTTTGAAACACGGCTTCTGCAACTGAATTTTGCTATTGGCTGATGTGGTGGCGTGTGATGTATGGTGGCGGCTTTCGTCACTAACCAACCGACGGTCCTCCAATCAGAGGTGGGCAGCTACAGCTCTCCCAGCCTGCACTTGAGTGGAGTCTGTACAGGGTGTTTCTCATTGTGTGTGTCTGTGTCTGGGAAGTCCGCTCATTTTCAAATACACGCTGATTGAGACTCCTCATCATAATTACACAGCTTTACAATTTATTCCAACGTTCGTTCACATTAGCTTTGTAAAGTAATGTTAACGCTACATTACGTTAACGTAACGTTACGTTACCACTGAGGGATTTATTGATTATAGTGGAAGTGGAGTGCAGCAGCCGCTCCACGAACAGACCCAAACGTTACATGTTCAGCCCGTCAGAGACCACATTGCCCGGCTTCAGGCAATACTCGGGCTGGAGCCAGTGACTCGAATTGATACGGCTCGGGACCACCATGGTCCTCCACCACGCTAATGTCCGCTTCAGGGGATCCACCTCTAAAGAGCCCTCTGTGAGCCTGTGTCGCTCTCTGTTGTTCTCCGGCCAGTGGATGTCACTGAGCAACTGAGCACACATCCACGTCCCCCTCGCTCATCAGCCCCCCCCTCCCAGACCCATGCCCACTTTTTACTTTTTAGCATTTTTCAAACTTATGCAGTGGGTGGAGTTAGGCTCAGACCTGGGGGTGAAGTTACACTTTAACTGCATGCCGATAGGCCAACATCAAGCTTTTCAGGATGTCAAGAGACACCACAGTCTTTTAAAGTAGCTGTAATTAAACCTCTTCTTAAAAAACCTCATCTTGATCCAGGGGTTCTAGACAACTACAGACGAATATCTAATCTTCCCTTTCTCTCTAAGATCCTTGAGAAAGCAGTCGTCAATCAGTTGTGTGACTTTCTGCATAACAGTAATTTATTTGAGGACTTTCAGCCAGGATTTAAAGTGCATCATAGAGACAGCATTGTTACAGCAAGTTACAAATGACCTCCTAATTCAATCAGACAATGGGCTAACTAACCAACTAATAACACATCCTATTACAGAGACTTGAACATTTAATTGACATTAAAGGAGCCGCAATAAGCGGGTTAAAGTCCTATTTATCAGATCGATCTCAGTTTGTACATGTTAACGATGAATCCTCCATGCATGCCAAAGTTAGCCACAGAGTTCCACAAGGTTCTGTGCTCGGACCAATTCTATTCACCTTATAGGCTATATGCTTCCTTTAGGTAATATTATTAGGAAACACTCCATAAACTTTCATTGTTATGTAGATGGTACCCAATTATATCTATCGATCAAGCCTGATGAAACCAATCAGTTAGCTAAACTTCAAGCATGTTGTAAGGACATAAAAACCTGGATGACCTGCAATTTTCTGCTGTTAAACAAAACTGTAGTTATTGTACTTACAAACATCTCCAAGACACATTATCTAAAGATATAGTTACTCTAGATGGTATTGCCCTGGCCTCCTGCATCACTGTAAGGAATCTTGGAGTAATCTTTGATCAGGATATATCTTTTAACTCCCATATAAAATAAACTTCAAGGATTGCCTTTTTCCATCCACATAACATTGTAAAAATAAGACACACCCTGTCTCAAAAAGATGCAGAAAAACTAGTCCATGCATTTGTTACTTCTAGATTATTACTTCTGGATCATTGCAATTCCTTATTATCAGGCTGCCCCAATAAGTCTCTAAAGACTCTCCAGCTGATCCAGAATGCTGCGGCATGTGTCCTGACAAAAAGTAGGAAAAGAGATCATATTTCTCCCATATTAGCTTCTCTGCACTGACTGAGACCAGCTGGCAGATGTGCTCACAACATCTTCAACATCTCCCTGAGCTAGGCAGTCATCCCTTCATGCTTTACGATCACCACCATCATCCTAGTGCCAAAAAAGTCAGCTGTGTCCAGCCTCAATGACTATTGCCCTGTAGCACACCAATCACAAAGAAGAGCTTCGAGAAGCTCGTCATAGGACACATCAAGTCCTGTCTGCCTATCTCACTTGACCCCCTCCAGTTTGCATATCGCCCCAACAATCCACAGGCAATGCCATTTCCTCTGCCCTCCATCTAACCCTGTCAGACCTGGATAACAAGAACACCCACGTGAGAATGCTGTTTATTGACTTCAGTTAAGCATTCAACACTATCATTCCCCAGAAGCTGGTATGGAAGTTGGGCCCCCTGAGCCTTAACATCTCCCTTTGTAATTGGATTCTGGACTTTCTCACAGAGAGACCCCACATAGTATGCTTTTGGAACATCATCTGTGCAGCCTCCACACTCAGCAATGGCGCCTCCCGGGGATGTGTGCTCAGCCCACAGTGTTCACACTAAAGAACACTCATGACGGCTTGCCAAATATGACTTGAATCATATGTTTTGTATTGTTTGTATCTTGTCATTGCATCTTATGTGTCGTCTGAATGTTTGCTTCACTCCCACTGAATGTTGCCTCATCCATCCTTTTTGTTTTGCACCGTGGACCAGGAGAAACACAATTTCGTTCCTCTATGTGCTGTACTGCACTGTATACAGATGGATGACAATAAAGTCTCTCTTATCTTATCTCTCTTTTTAAGTTATTCTATCGATGTGTATCATCGATGATAACCATGGTGCGATTTGTGAAAAAATCAGAGGGGGGGATGTTTTTGAAATGTTTTTATTCATGAAAATAAATCACAAACCACAGTGGTCCTATATAGACTATGAAGCCTGTTATTGCTATTTGCTATTTCTTGCAGCTGTTAAAATAACATTTATAGAATAATTATGAACTGTAATAAAACAATTTCGGAACTTGAACTTAACCACGGCATTTGCAGGAATATTTTAATCCATTTTTTAAAAATGTAATGTCTGTAGTCTCTGACACCCGGCCTACACTGTAGATGAGTGAAGTTATCGAATATTTTTCCCAATAAAAATCCCTCAAAACTATGCAAAAGCACATTTTTCCAAACTAAGTATTATAGTTTGGAAAAAACAGGAGACCACTGATGTGTGAAGTTATTTTTAGGGACACTACACTGTAGAAGAGTGAAGTTGTCTACCTTACTATGGTTGGAAAGAGGCTTTATTTGTGTTTTAACAACGTTTCACTTATGAGTTATTGATCCAGGAAGTTCGAATGTGTGAATATACAGTATTTCCAAGTTTACCGATGCAATCATACACAACAAAACAAAAGGTTAAATGCTAATCTAACATGCCAGAATTAAATCCCCCTTTCAGTAACATGGATAAGATCACGTAGCCAAGACACTGTGTCATCTCTATTGTCATACAAGCGCAAACGCTGACAGTGGAAGTCCATCTCTGATTTTATTGTTGTTTGCACTATAGACTGTTCTCACATTGCAGCACTTTACTCATATACTTAAAAAATATTTTTATAGGCATTTTATATGGTCTGTTGATCAAGTAGCATTCCCCAACGGGGACAAAAATAATTCAGCAGAGGCAGGGATATATAGACCAGAGGGGGGGAAATCCCCTGGCAAATCACACCCAGATGATAATGAACATTGTGTTTTTGTATGATGCGTCTGAGGGGCATTATATAAAGGTTAGACAAAGGGTTTAATCCCTTGGAGAGATGTACTAAAACAGGTAGTTTCGATGATCTTTTTTTTATTAGAGACGGTGTTAGCTTTTATCTTTTAATACCTTGTTTTTTTTTGTTGATTCCAAGCTTGATAAGGCACACACCAATCAGCTAACTTTAATTTTGGATTCATAAAGACTTTCAGTTCTAGCACTACAACCTATTCAGAGATCTGAACTGTACTGAATAATATTGCTGCAGATGAAATAAAAAAAGGAAACTTTTGTAGTGTACCAACATGCCACCACCAAAACATATGTGGACATTTATAGTGAAGTTAATCTACTGGGCCCAGTTGTTCAGAAGTAATCTGACCGGATTTCGGCTTTTTCATTCAAACCTTTTTAGTTTAGGTTTGGGATACCTTTGATCCAAAAAAATCGGGATTATCCTAATCCAAGCAGAAAGATGGATTCGGGGTGGATTTCAGGAACAAAATGTAATAAAATTTGGTCATATAATACAAAATTTTTATCATGTAGTATATATACATTTATTTATATTTTCCAATCAAGTTGTTTAAAACTAGGGTAGGCAATTTACTTTAGAAGCATTTTTTGTTATATTTGTTGAAATTCTCTTTACATCCTGACAGCAATCAATAAATCAAATGCAAATACTAAAAAAAGAAAACAATCCGGTATCTGTGGCTGTCGCAGGACTGTAATAAGCATAATAATAAGCATACCTGCCTGTCTACCTACCTACCTGCATTGTGATATGTAGTCCCATTTAGAGTACTGCTAATCCAGATTTGGTAACCTCGAAAAGTTTGTATCTGAATCAATCCGACGTTTCTTTGAAAAATCAGCACAACAGTAAGATGGATTAGCTGATCCTGGAGAGTGAAACATGGGATTTCCAAATCCGGATCATTTTGATCCAGATTAAATTTTTGGAACAACTGGGCCCAGGTTATATGAGTATCTTGAATCCATAAGTAGTAATTACAAGTTTCTGACAGCTGCAAAAAACATTCCAGGCATTTCACAAAAATTCAAAACGGAAAGTCTAGACAGTGAAAAATATCTGAAGATGAATAACAGGACTACACCACTTCCAAGTCTGTGTCCTTCATATTATTATTGACAAACATATCATATGTTTCAAAAAGGGCAGAAGCAAAGGAACACCTGTCCACCTACAAAACTACAGGTACACAGAAAGAGAAGCGCTCCAATGGGGCACTGAAGGTTGGGCTGACAGAACTGACAAACGTTGGAACAGAACTTATGCACAGTCCTGGAAAGGTCACAAGTAAGCGTATTATCTATGAGGAGTACAGAGCGAACTTTGAAGAGATGTCCAGAGAAAGAATGCCTAAGGATTTTTAAATAGATGGTGAGGATTGCAGAGGAAGGACATGCCAAGAGACAGCTAGGTGACCCTGGAAAAAGCACATCGTCAGATTGATGTTGGGACAGTGACTGCCAGACTTTTGAACTTATATGGATGACGAGTTTGTTTAAAGGTCGCTGTATGTAGTTGGGAAGACTGAGTACTCCTCCACAATGTGCTACTAAGACGAGAAGATGCAAGTCAATTAAGAAACATGATAAATTACGCTGTATTGTCTTCCCTTATGTAGCAAGCACAAGGCAAGTACTTCATGAGTGTTTTTCATGTGTTTGGCTTGTGTAAAACTGTATCCAGCATTTTCTCGTGTTTGCTAATGCCTGACTCAAAGAATGTTAAATATGAAATACTACGCGCAATTAGTGTGGACATAAATATTACATTGTACATGTTTTTCCTCTTCAGACAATGGCTTGCACAGCACCTCAAAACGGTTGAAAGAATTACTGTCATGGAAGATAATAAATAAACAATTTCACAGTCTCTCAATGAAGAAAGGAGCCAGACGTGGTGACGGGTGACCTATTGCCCTCCAGGCATTATCGGTCAGAAACCCAGCACACAGAGGACAATGGAGGATCCAAGCTGGAGAAGAGCTCCAGAGGTCACAGAGGCCACGAGCAGTTATGAGTCTGGAGTTTTATCATTATATATTTAACAACTGTTGCGTTTAGGAAGGGCACTAAAGTGTTTTTGGGTCCGGCCAGCTGGGAGCAGGAGTAGTGGAAGAGGGAAAGGCTCTATGGTGAAGATCGGTAGATTCTGGAATAATCCTTTCCACCCAGCCTGTACTGACTAGATCCCTGGGCAATTTACCCGAGGGCATTCATCAATGTTTTCTTCTTTTCAAAAGGTCCATAAGAACAAAATGAATGGGTCTGGGCCTGTATATTGTAGAAGAGGTGCATGTCCTCACCGAAATAAAGAGCACCTCGGCTAATGTTAGAGGAAATTATTTAAGTTTTCTGAAATGTAATATTTAGCTTCAGGGAAAGTGAGCACACGTCACATACATCACAAAACAAAGGCCACATATTTAATGGGTGAGGCGATTGTTTAAGCCATCATCTAGTCACTATTTACTTTGTGTTCTGTGTCTTGTGGCATACCTTGTCCCTCCTGGTCATTGTCCATGACCTCAGCCTGAGTGATCCACTCCATATAGCCCTTGAGGTCCTCATCCAGCTGCTGGGTTTCCCTCAGCTTCTGAAACTCTCCACGGGACTTGGCTTTCTCTCGCTCTTTTGTGAACTCACTAGTGGGAAACAAGACAACCATCTGGATTAAAAAGACAAAACAAACTGAGAAATAATGTGAAGAGCAGACACCAAAGATGGCTGGGAGAAATGGACAGAGCAAAGAGTAATGATTATCATGATTATGCTAAAGAAATGAATGGAAGGGTAGTAGTTAGGTTTAGGGTAGTCCTACCCACTGAGCACACCCAGAACCAGGTTGAGCACGAAGAAGGAGCCAACCAGGATGAGTGTAGTGAAATAGATCCATGGCCATTCCATTCCTATAGCATCATTGACCTGTCAGACAAAGCACACTTTTTTGTCTTTATCAAAGAAATACTGAAGTGTAACTGAAATTTTGCAATAACCAACAATTAAAAGAACACTGCCACATTTCCCATGTGACAGATGCCACAAAAAGTGTACATGGGAAATACACTTTTGTTACTCTCTTACACAGTCAGGCAAGAATATCTATAATCATTTCATCGTTGTGCATTCTGCACCATGCTGCTAGCCAATTAACATCGAAACAAGTCCAAAACTGCAAAAACTCATGACATGCTAATCTCATCTTGTGATGTCATCTGGGTTATCTTGGCTTGGGCATGAGAATGAACATTTCTAACAGAAAGCCTGGGCCTGTGAAGTTGGAAAAACATGGACATTACCAGGCAGGGAAGGTCTAACAAAAGATGCTATTGCTATTGTGTTGGATTATGGCTCATACTAGGGACTACAAGTCAGGGTATCTCTGCCTCTGCTGCATCAATTTTGATCATTCTTCTTTTTATCTGATTACAACTTTATGGAAGTACAATTGCTTTAACTTGCTTTATCCCAAACAGTTAACTTTAATCGACTTTGGACTCCTGCAGGTCAGGAGGATGATAGCTTTATCTTGGAGAAAAATGGATAAACCCCTCGATACATATATGGGTGAAGGAGACGGCATCTTGTATTGTATTGGAGAGATTGACTTATATAACCAGAGGAAGGGCAGGAAAATTTGAAAAAGTGTGGAAACCTTAATTGGAGTTTCTTAGCAACACACAGCAACTTCAAAACAACTGTACACCTTGATGTCTGAGTGTTTCTACGTTGTTGTTTTCTGCTTTCTTTTATCTCCTTTTGTTTTTCTTGTTTGTTTGTTTGTTTTAATTGTTATCTGATGTGTCTCTATTCTATTTTATTTCATTGTTAAATATGTGAAATACGTGAAATGTGGTTTCATTTCCTTTGATGATTGTGAAAACTATTGCAAGGAGTTATTATTATTATTATTATTATTGGGGCAAGAGCAGCGGCCGCTGCAAGGACCCTATTGTAATTGAAGGAATTATTCTTATTCTTCTGAGGGTCATTTTTGAGGGTCTAAACATACTCAAAAGTTACCAAACTTGGCACACACATCACAAGTGTGGTACATTGCAGTTTTATATGGGACTTGGCTTTGGGCGTGGCAAGGGGGCTTAGGAGCGCCCCCTACAAACAAAAGACACGCAAACTTACAGTGCTATCTGTGAGTTTTCGTCAGACGGTGTGGACGTGGCATGGCGGCCATTTTGCGCGTTTCGCCATGAAACATCAAGTTGTTGTAACTCCCCCATACATTGTCCAATTTGCCCCAAACTTCACATGTTTGATCACAGTCCCGACCTGAAGACATCTACATGCTAATATTCTGTCATAGTCATAGTGCCACCTACTGGCAACAGGAAATGACATGTTTTACACTTTGATGCACTCCTCCTAGAGGCCTAACCACATCCACCTCAAATGTGGTCAGAAAAGCCTTAAGATGTTGATGATGCTTTATTGTGACGATTGTGAGTTTTCATCAGACGGCGTTGCCGTGGTGGTAAAATGGCTCCATAGCGCCCCCTACAAAATTTCAACAAAGCAGCCCTCGCTCGGGACCAGTCTAGCCTGGTCAAACAAGCACGAACTGATGAAGCCTCTTGGATGAGAGGTGAAACGTCTTCACAGACAAAACCAAAAATCCAGTTGCGTTCGATTCAGTTTCCTTGAGAGAGCCCTCGCTGTACGTTTCACCTTGATGTATGAAATTTGGTAGGCACATGTAACATCCCAAGATTGAAAAAAAGGTCTCTTGGTGCCATGACCTAAATCCAACAGGAAGTCAGCAATTTTGAATTTCATTTAAAATTTAAGTGTATTTTGGCCATTTACAGGGGTCATACTTTAACGAACTCCTCCTAGAGAATTCATCAGATCAACTTCAAATCCAAGCAGTGCAATCTAAAGACCTTTGTGATGAAAAGTTGTGCTAATCGTTGTAGATTGTTGAAAAGCGTGGGCATGGGCGTTGCAAGGTGTCGAATTTCCATGTTTTGCCACGAATCCATTTACAGGCTCCATACTTTAACAAACTCCTACAGAATTAATCAGATCGACTTCAAATTTTGGAAATGCAATCTAAAGACATTCACGATAAAATGTTGTGCTAATTGTGGTAGATCGTCAAACGGCGTGGGCGTGGCAGTGCACGAATTTTGATGTTTTGCCATAAAACAGGAAGCTGTTTTTGAGGGGCTAGGGATGCTCTTAAACGCAAGAAATTTGGCACACACATCAGAAGTGGTAAAACTTTTGATTTGATGAGGGTCATTGGGTTGGGTGTGGCAAATTGGCTCGATAGCGCCCCCTGCAAAATTTCAATGAAGTAGCCCTCGCTGTACGTTTCACCTACATGTTCACAATTTGGTATTCGCAAAATTTGTTAGGCACATGTAACTTCCCAAGACTTAAAAAAAACGTTTGTTGGTGCCATGACCTAAACCCAACAGGAAGTCGGCCATTTTATATTTAATGTCAAATTTTGGTGTATTTCTTGCCATTTCTTGTCATACTTTAACAAACTCCTCCTAGAGAATTCATCAGATCAACTTCAATTTTGGGCAGTGCAATCTAAAGACCTTCGCGATGAAAAATTGTGCTAATCTTTGTAGATCGTCAAACGGCCGTGGCGTGGCAGCCATTTTGCATGTTTCGCCATGAAGTATCAAGTTGTGGGAACTCAAATATACATGTCCAATCTGCCTCAAACTTCACATGTTTGATAAGAGTCCCAGCCTGAAGACATCTACATGCCAATATTCAGTCAAAGTCAATTAATCAGATCAATTTCAAATTTGGCCAAAGGTGTTTATAAACTGCAGCTCGGAAAAGATAACAGCGTCACGCGTGAATATGCGTTCATATGCGTTCATGTGCATTCATATGCGCGTGCACGAAATGAAACTCGCGCTTTCCAGTAGCAGCATCTGTAGGGACCAGTCCAGACAATATAATATAATAAATAATAATAATAAACTTTATATATGGACGTGATGGCACTCCTCATAGGCGCACATCATTTTAAAACAAGACAATGATTATNTCTGCTCGAGGTTTCTGCCTCTTAAAAGGAAGTTTTTCCTTGCCACTGTCACCAAGTGCTTGCTCATGTTGGGAATTGTTGGGTCTCTGTAAATAACATTATTAAGAGTACGGTCTAGACCTGCTCTATATGTAAAGTGTCATGAGATGACTTTTGTTGTGATTTTGCACTATATAAATAAAATTGAATTGAATTGAATTGAATTAAAGTAACATTAACGTAACGTTACCACTGAGGGATTTATTAATTATAGTGGAAGTGTAGTGCAGCAGCCGCTCCACGAACAGACCCAAACATGACGTGTTCAGCCCATCAGAGACGGCATTGCCCGGCTTCGGGCATTACTGGGGCTGGAGCTGACGGCTCAAATTGATACGGCTCGGAACCACCATGGTCCTCCACCACACTAATGTCCGCTTCAGGGGATTCAGGAGGGGAAAAGTCCTCCACCTCCAAAGAGCCCTCTGTGTTCCTGTGTTGCTCTCTGTTTTTCTCTGGCCAGTCACTGAGCAACTGAGCACACATCCACATCTCCCCCTACTCATCAGCCCCTCCCCGCCCCCCGCTCATCAGCCCCATGCCCACTTTTTAGCATTTTTCAAACTTATGCAGTGGGTGGAATTAGGCTCAGACCAGGGGGGTAAGTTACACTTTAAATGTGGAGAGGGTGTCTGCCCCCCGAACCGAAACTGGGATCTTATTCCACAGAAGAGTAGCTTGATAGCTGATGCTCTGGCTCCCATTCCTAAGTGACCTTGCATTTTGAGAGCACAGTGTTCTAGTAGGGTAAAAGGGGAACTATGAGCTTTCTAAGATACAATGGTGCCTGACCATTAAGGGCTTTGTAGGTGAGGAGAAGGATTTTGAATTACATTCTAGATTTTAAAGGGAGCCAGTGCAGAGAAGCTAATCTATGTATATGATCTCTCTTCCTAGTTCTTGTAAGTACACGTGCCGCAGCATTCTGGATCTGCTGGAGAGTCTTCTGAGACTTATTGGAGCAGGCTGATAATAAGGAATTGCAATAATCCAGCCTCGAAGTAACAAATGCAAAGATGACTCCAAGATTCCTTATGGTGGTGCAGGAAGCCAGGGCAATGCCATCTAGAGTAACTATATCTTCAGATAATATGTCTCAGATGTTTTGGCCCAAGTACAATAGCTTCAGTTTTGTCTGAGTTTAACAGCAGGAAATTGCAGGTCATCCAGGTTTTTATGTCTTTAAGACATGCTTGAAGTTTAGCTAACTGGTTTCATCAGGCTTGATCGATAGGTATAATTGGGTATTGTCCGCATAACAATGAAAGTTTATGGAGTGTTTCCTAATAATGTTCCCTAAAGGAAGCATATATAAAGTAAACAGAATTGGTCCGAGCACAGAACCTTGTGGAACTCCTTGACTAACTTTGGCAGGCATGGAGGATTCATCGTTAACATGTACAAACTGAGTTCGAACTGATAAATAGGACTTAAACCAGCTTAGTGCGGTTCCTTTAATGCCAATTAAATGTTCAAGTCTCTGTAGGGTGTGATGGTCAGTGGCGTCAAATGCAGCACTAAGATCTAACAGGACAAATATATTGTCTGATGCAATTAGGAGGTCATTTGTAACTTTCACCAATGCTGTCTCTGCCCTCTAAATCCTGTCTGAAAGTCCTCAAATAAAAGATCCTTATGCAGAAAGTCACACAATTGATTGGCACTGCTTTCTCAACGAAGTTGCGTAGGGCTCCGCAAATTACCTAAGGGCCCTGCCTCCCCCTTGTGTCTAAGCGGGTGTTAGGGTTTACAACTGCGATGAGAGGATGAAGCAGAACTATCCTTCTGGTCACAAAAAGAGAAAAAAAAAACACCATGAGAGTGAATTGCAGGAACAGCAATCAGGTTCTCTCTAAGTTTGATGTCAGCAGATAACAGTAATGTTAAGTTGAGCTCGCAGTGTATCTCTGTCTGTCTGTCTGTCTGTCTGTGTAACCCAGCTGGGCAGTGCATCTCATGGTCTGTTAGTGTCTTGCTTGCTTGCAGCTGTTCTGTGACTTTGTGCCTGATGAGTGAGAGTGAAATACAACTATTCATTACGTTTGATAAACACCAACTGGCAAAGGTGTTTATAAACTGCAGCTCGGAAAGGATAACAGCATCGCGCGTGAATATGCGTTCATGTGCGTTCATATGCGCGTGCACGAAATGAAACTCGCGCTTTCCAGTAGCAGCATCTGTAGGGACCAGTCCAGACAATATAATATAATAAATAATAATAATAAACTTTATATATGGACGTGATGGCACTCCTCATAGGCGCACATCATTTTAAAACAAGACAATGATTAATTCTCTCAGTCAAGGTTTAGTTACAATTCTGGACCAGTGCAAGATGGAAAGCAATGGATTGACATTGACTATTGATTAAATATTGAATTTAAGCCAGCCAAAGTATAAATAGTACTTTATATTTGAAAATGTATAAAAGGAAATCCGGGGCAGCCAGTTTGAATGGGCCTGATGCAGCTGATAAAATTAATAATAGTATTGTTATCTATAATTTATAGGTGCTATGCTTAAGTTTGTCAGTAGAGGAGTCTATTTTGTATCACCATGCCTAACACCATACAGTCTGTTCTGCAGAACTCAGAAAATGCAAATGAGCAGAAAATGTTAATGAGCTCAGAAAAACGGTCAGGGTATCATCGGATAATCCGTAATTCATTTGGAATTCCAAAAACGAAAAAAAAACCCCGTAAATCTCTTATTTTTTTTCAAAACCAAAAATGGAAGTCACATGGTTTTTTTGTTTTTTGTTTCCAAACAAAAAATGAGAAAACCAAAATCAAAC
>NTHP01000092.1:1111987-1149921 GCA_003416845.1 Oplegnathus fasciatus | reverse complement strand
GAAGACTGTGAGTTTTCATTGAACGCTGTTGCCATGGCGACGCATTATTCGCCATGAAACAGGAAGTTGTTTTTGAGGGGCTAATGATGCTCAAAAACGCACAACACTTGGCACACACATCACAAGCGATAACCATAGATATCTGATATGGTTCTCAGCATTGGGTGTGGCAAATTGGCTCGATAGCGCCCCCTACAGTATTTCAACTAAGTAGCCCTCGCCGTACAATTTTCCTAGATATACAAAATTTGGTAGGCACATGGAATCTGAAGACCTTCGNTCAAATTTCCATGTTTCGCCACAAAACCATTTACAGGCTCCATACTTTAACAAACTCCTCCTACAGAATTAATCAGATCAACTTCAAATCTTGACAGTGCAATCTCAAGACCTTCACAATGAAAAGTTGAGCTAATCGTGGTAAATCGTCGAACGGCATGGCGAGGCATCAAATTTCCATGTTTCGCCACGAAACTATTTACAGGCTCCATACATTAACGAACTCCTCCTTCAGAATTGATCAAATCAACTTCAAAGCTTGGCAGTGCAGTCTAAAGACCTTCGTGACGAAAGGTTGTGCTAATCGTTGTAGATCGTTGAACAGCGTGGGCATGGCGAGGCGTTGAATTTCCTTGTTTTGCTACGAAACCATTTACAGGCTCCATACTTTAACGAACTCCTCCTACGGAATTGTAGGAAACGTCGCGGGCGTGGCGGTGCTCGAAATTTGATGTTTCGCCATGAAACTGGAAGCTGTTTTAGAGGGGCTAAGGATGGTGTTAAAGTCATGAAATTTGGCACACACTTCAGAGGTTGTGAAACTTTTGATTTGATGTCAGTCTTTGGGTTGGTGTGGCAAATTGGCTCCATAGCGCCCACTACAATATTTAAAAGAAGTAGCCCTCTTTGTACGTTTCATTAGGTTTACGAAATTTAATAGACACATGTAACATCCCAAGACTTTTAAAAAAGTCTCTTGGTTCCGTGACCTCAACCCAACAGGAAGTCAGCCATTTTGAATTTAATGTAAGATTTTGGTGTATTTATTGCCATTTACAGGGGTCATAATTTCACGAACTCCTCCTTGAGAATTCATCAGATCAACTTCAATTTTGGCATTGCAATTTAAAGACCTTTGCAATGAAAGGTTGTGCTAATCTTTGTAGATTGTAAAACGATGTGGCCGTGGCGTGGTGGCCATCCTTGAGCGTTTTGCCATGAAACATCAAGTTGTGGTAACTCAAATATACATTGCCCAATCTGCCACAACCTTCACATGTTTGATAAGATTCCCGGCTCTAAGACATCTACATGCCAGTGTTCAGTCATAGTTGTAGCGTCACCTACTGACAGCAGGAAGTCAGACTCAAAGACCATCCGATTTACATGAAATTTACATGGTGTGGTCTACAAATGATATCCAGCAACATGATGTATAATTAGTGTGTGTTCTCTCNCACGGAAAGTGACATTTATCTCATTCAGGCAGTGTCCAACGCTCACTAAAATTCAAAGCCATGTCGACCGGCCTCCTGTGAGGACACCGCAGCTGCCTCTCCCCCCGACATGCGCAAGGCTGCGAGGGCCCGTTTAACGCTGCTTGCAGCTTTAATTATTATTATTATTATTTATTTTATTTTTTTTAGTCATTGAGCTCATTTTTGAGGGGCAAGGCATGCTCCAAAACGCATTAAACTTGGCGTGCACATCAGAAGTGGCGAAAATTGCAATCTGATATGGGTCTCACGGTTGGGTGTGGCAAGTTGGCTTGACAGCGCCCCCTACAGTCGAAAACCAACCGCTTAGTTTCACCTACAGGGCTGAAATTTGGTAGGCATATGTATCATCTCCAGACGTACAAAAAAGCCTCTTGCAGCCATGCCCTAAACCCAACAGGAAGTCGGCCATTTTGAATTTTGTGGTCACTTCTGGCGATTTACATGTTCCATACTTTCACGAACTCCTCCTAGAGAATTAATCAGCTCAACTTCAAATTTGGCCAGTGCAATCTTAAGACCTTCATGATGAAAAGTTGTGCTAATCGTTGTAGAACTACTCATGATGCACAGCATCTCAACTGTCAAATGTCAAACCAAATTACCATGCCCCTCTATTTTCATGGTAAAACTGTACCAAGATACTGTACCATCATGCCCCTGTATTTCTATGTGGTTGTGGAGCACCTGCTGTAATACTCCGCACTGGGCAGGAACCACTGTACCAGTGACGTATTGTTACCGGAGTAAATAGGGAGCGCACCCAAAGTTAGCAAGATGGTGGAAGGAGAGGCCTTCAACTAAGATTTTGCTGGTGCAGGAATGGAGAACAAAAGCATAGGTAAGTAAACTTAAGTTTGGTATGTGTATCGTTTAATGTGGAAAATTATGGGATGCTAAGTTAAGACTAAGTAAAAGGTTAGCCCCATTGTGACTGTCTCATTGCTCAGGAGACAGTCCTAACGCTAGCAGTTAAGTTAAAAGGTGGCATGTTAGCGACGGCAAGCCAGGCTGGCTCGTTGAGAGAACTATGTTCCAAAGGAAGAATTACATTTTCCTTCATGAACCAACAGTGAACACACCATGCCACACCAGCATGTTAGTAAAGTGAAAGTTCTGTGTAATTTTCAAAAAGTCAATACTACTATTACATGTGCTGTATATCATATAATCAATCAGAAAAACCTGGCCAAACTGTTCAGTCAAATGGAGCATGGTCCTGCCAATTACTGACTTTGCTAACACTACATGCCTGTTTTTTTTAAAGATATTTTAGAGAGGTGTATAACGTTACTGTAAATGTATAATGTTTAATAAACCCAAATGTAATATCTATGTCAAGATAATAGGCATATAGCTAAGTTTCAGAAAGATTTTATTTTGTGACTTAGGTAAATAACTGAAAAATATGCACTATTATTTCTTCAAGGGCAGACGGACAGTAGCCACACAGGGAAAGAACAACAATAGGACCAATGGAAAGGTCCCAAAATATTGCGAATTTCTTCCTTGTGAAGAAAAAGGAAGAAAAAGTAGCTACAGAAGCAGGAAGCAGTGAAGCAGAAAGGCATGTCAGGGATGGGAGGAATGAGCAGCAGTCATCACTGAGTTTTCTGCAAATCAAAGTATATGTGTATCAGTGCATGCAGAGACCAGAGGGAGGTTGAAACTAATACGTAGCACAAGAGGTTTAACTGTACTGAATATATCACTACAATGACAGCCACCCTTTTCTTTAATATCCAGGAATACAGGAATTTTTCAACTTGGTCATAAAATTTGGATATGTATTAAGAATAAAGTTTTTAAATTGTATATTTAGCTGCATTAAGACATTTTGAATGACTACATTTTCCTAGGAACTCCACTTAGTGACGAACATGGAGATAAGGATGAAGCCCCATCATCTGCAGTTCAGCATTCAGCAAGTAAAGGCATTATCTAGTTCTATATGTATTGTATCTAGTTCATGTTATTGCTTAATCTTAAGCAATTAATATATGTAATATGTGTGCTTACACATATTAAAAAAGACATGGCAAAAAAGAAAAACCCCAATTTAACTAAATGTCTAAGTTTTTGATGCAATAATGGAATATTCCATTGTGTAACCAGACACTTCACCTAGTAGTGACCCGTCAGATCACAAAGATGTGGACCAAGAGGAGTCTGCATGTTGTACCCCAAGTTGCAGTGGCAGTGACACAGAGGAGGCTCCCCATTCTTCACATCCCACGCTGTCGCAACCACAGGGTATTTAATCTCTAATCTTACATTAGAATTAATAAGGAAAGCCTCAGCACACATTAATGCTGATCTAGTGTATTACCAAAATATGAGACCCAGCTGTAGTTTACAACATTTTTTAAAAAGGAATTCAGCATCATTGCTAGTGTGACTTAATGCACGATGTGTTATGAATTAACAACCATTTATCACTCGTAGTTTGAAAACTGAATCCCTTTTTCCCTCCCAGATATATCCCAGTATCCAGCAGATGGGCCAAAACAGGCACATTTGAAGGTATTTAATGTAAACCTGTAAAAAAAAAAAGTATGTTATATTCACATGAAGTGAACACTTAAAGAGAAATTAACAAATGTATGGGCATTATAGTGTTGTATAGTGTATACTGATAAAGAGTTAATAAGAATCAACTTTTAAACCCAGATCCTATAATGAGGAAAGATGCATCATAATGGACAAATTCCTGAGGTTTACAAAAACCTGTAACCTGCATTTTGAAGGGTAAATAGGAAAAAAGATCAACAAATTAAAAATGGTCAACTTATCCTTTAAGGTTAACCATACTTTCTTGCCTCTGTTATGTGTTAAATTCTGAATGCTGCTGAATCATAATTTGTACAAGGTACCTATTAGTAGTAGTATTTCATATTTGAATGTTTAAAACTGTTAATACAGGCACTATGTTATGTTGGGGAAATAATTTGGCTGCTAGTTTAGCCGTAGAAATGAGCCAATTTCTACCGCTGTCAATGAAGTTGTCCTGTCCTGTGCACAACTACAGTATATTTGGTGGAAAACCGTATTGCTTGTTGCATTGCATCTACCATAGGCTATGTGCTTCTACAGATGTAAGTAATTTGTTACTGCTACTTCATATCACATGTCAAGTTGCTTATTTTGCATTCCTTTTTACACAAAATAAGCAATTTTGTTTTTAATAATGTACAGTTTATTATGACCTAGAATCTAGGGCTGTAATTTTTACTGGTTTACTTTTTACATGTTATTTAAATGTGCCATCCTTCTCTGAGTCGGTGCCCCAGCCTGGCCCCCCATCAAAGATTTTCTAGACCTGCCCCTGAACCAGAGTACAGGGGGACCTAGAATTTGCTACTGAGCTGAACCTATTCTTTAATAGGTTCATCACAACCCCCATCCCTGTGTGCTCATAGTGTGTCTGGGTCCCCAACCACCATCTCTACCCCCATTCACACCTCTGCTGGAGACTCCCTTGCATTATGAACATGGCTACTTCCTCCCCCTCGCTCAGTAAATCCCAAACTTCAGAGGACAACCCCAACCCAACCCCCCACCCTCCCAAGCAACACTTACAGAAACTCACAACCTACTGCATCTCCCACCCAGGCCCTCTCCTTTACTCAGACCCAGGTACAAAGGGAGCTCTCCGGGCTCCAAATTAATAAAGCCAGTGGGCCTGACAAAATCAATGCCAGGATACTTAAAAGGGGACATATTATGAAAAACTCACTTTTTCAGTGCTTGTGCACCTACATTTGGGTATCTGGAGTGGCTACCAACCCACAAACTGTGAAATTTGACCACCCAGTCATTTTTTTGTGGACTGCCTAAACATGGGATTCAACATGCTGTTTTGATTTTCCGGGTCCTATCTATGTAAATAGGATGCATAACCCCACCCCCCATCTCGGTCTCCCCACCCACGGCTTGAGAACTAGCTTTGCAAAGGTCCGTCATTTTTTTCCCACAAGCACCGGACCGCTAGCATTATGTCGAAGCTAAGAGCTAAGAACTATTAACTGTTCTGTTGTTAGCTGCACAGACCATCACAAATCCTTACATTGGTCCCCAGCCTCAGAGGACAGCAGAGTTGACTGGATAAAGTTTATTTTTGATGGCAACGTCCCAGCTACAGTCGGCAAAAACCTGTACGGTGTGCTAACCACTTTGTGTCTGACTGCTTTTCCAGCCTGGGTCAGTACAACAGCAGGACTGGGAACCAGAGCCATTGAAAGAGAGAGTCACGACAACGGAAGTTCAAAATGCTTGATCGTCACGTGATTCACGGTGACTTCAGGTAGTTCCAGGAAGTTCTTGCTGGGCATTTTGAATGCGTATATACAGAGAGACAGAATGCCAATTTTTGGTAATTAGTAGTCAATAAATGCATTGAATTATAATATTTATATAGCGCACCAACATGTGTATGTAGTTACATCAATATGTTTTTTAAAAAAGTAAAATTTGCTAATATTTGAGGATTTGTGTGTGATTTGTGTGGGCTAACAGCAGCAGCATGATGATGTTAGTGTGTTGTCTTAGGAAATCCATTGCAAATATGTGGAATTAATCTTTCTGTTTACAATTATTATGCAGCCCTGAACTTATTTATATACATTGATACATAATATATTCAAATTTAAAACAACTTTATTGTCCACTTTTTGCATGCAAAAGGCAGAAATATCTCTTTGGCTTGCATGTGCTGAAATCTGCTATTAAAAAGAGTACGTTAAAACACATCACATCCAGACAGGACACATTTAAACACATATATATTTATATATGTTTATACACATATAATCATATACACCAATCAGCCACAACATTAAGTACACTTGTACAACCTAATGCGATCCAATACAACAGCTCTGCCATGAATTCTACTTTTACGAAGCTTATAATTTTTCAGTTTTTGTTGACACTATCAGAAAGGTAATAATTGTACTTTATGTTTATTATCGAGGTCGTAGTGGGTGGTGGGGTTGTCCTGGTGTGCATTATATTGAAAGTTGACGAGTTCGGATTGCAGCTGGCCCTCCTGGTGGTCCTAAATGCACAGGCTCTACAGGACTTATAAGGTGAGGGTGATCAGCTCCAATTAACAGCAAGGGTGTAGCTTGGCTGAAGGTGTGTAGAGGAAAATCTTTGAGATGCTTGTACCTTTTCTTAAGCATGGTTACTGGATACGTATGTTCAGCTAGCCCAAGGCACTGGGCGGTGAAGGCATTGACTATCTGGAAAGATTTCTGTGGCTGTACTATGGGGGAGACTTGGAAAGAAACTGAGGCTTCATGCAGCGTTTGGATGTCCTTCCAGATGGTTCTCAGGGAAAGGTCTTCTGGGGTGCCTGTTAGTCCCAGTTGCTGAGCTGCAGCTGGGAGCAGCATGGTGCGATCTGAGCTGTCATCTAAGACCGCATGTGTCGAGTGTCTTTTCACCATGCCAGAGGGGGACTCTGATGACTTTAAGGAGAACGCGGGTGGAGTCAGAAGGTTTATCTAGGTGAAGGGTTTTGGTTGCTGAGCTCACCAAGCAGGTACCTTCCTTTACACCTTTGCTGTTGACTTCATGCAGTACCTGAAGGTGTTTACCTTGACATATGCTGCAGGCCTTTTTCAGGGTACATTGTGCTGCTTGATGTGATCTCCCACACCTCCAACAACACCTGTTTGTCTTAATCCAGTCTATGATTTGAGCATTATTGAAGCATTTGAAGGTGGCACATTGGCTTTAGGTTGGCCTGTCTTCTTGCTCTGCACAGGAGGCTTACCGGTTGCCGACTCAGCAGGGTGCTTGTCTGACACATCCCCTGAGCCATGGGGAATGGTGGCCGTGCAGGGGACTACCTTTGACTCCCGTCGATGCTCTGGCTTCTGGATAGTTTTCTCTTTCTGCCCTTGGTCTCCGGAACTCAGACCTCATCTCAGCTGGCAGTTTGCTGAGGAGTCGTGACACATGAAAACCACATCTGAATTCTACCTCTCCAGGATCCTTCTAAGTTAGATCAGGGATAGTAGGTGTAGGGCCCCTGCAGGTTCTCTCTTGCGCTATAGCATATAGCTGCTGATGGGAAGGGACATCAGAGTTAATTCTGTACTGGTTGTGGGGCTTGAGTGAATGAGTTTCGTAGTGAAAAGATGTTGTGACTGGCCTTGGTGTGATCCCAATTGGCTGCTGGTCCCAGGCTTACATAGGTAATGGGGTTTGATAACTGGGATAGGCATGGGTGGCTGAGTGACTGTGCAGGAAAGGCATTTGGTCATAATGACTAGAAGGCAAGGGTGCGATCTGAGGTAGAGGCCCTCTGTTGGCTGTTGTCAGTGGTGGTTGGCTTGATGAAGCTGCCAGTGGTTGCTCCTTTAAAAGCCGTAATTCACCCATCATCTTATCTGAGGTGTCAAGCATCATAGTTTCTTTAGAGTAAGCACTCTGGTAAGAATGAAGGAGTGGATTGAGGGTTCTGGTAGTTTAGCCCCCCACTGGCTCCTACTGACTGCTTATCTTGAAGATTGCTATTGGAAAGGCTCCTGATGTACTCTGGTGGTCCTCTTGTAGACCTGGTGCATACTGTGCTGTGTGTGAATAACTAGGGGTCTCAGTGGCTTGCCTGTGGCCGACAAAGCTCACTTCATAGTCTCTAAGGTAGGGAGGAGGTTGCACCTGTCGCCTTGGATGTGTTCTTTCTGATAAGGCTTCACCGTGTGTGAAACTAGGCTGCATCCTGGGATCCAAGGAAAACGCCACATCCGGCTCGAAGGACCAAATATTGAATATGCAATTCCTTTGGACTGTATAGGTAGTGGTTGAAGAACCACTACCACCAGAGGGCACTGTCACAACTGCTAACAGCCTTTCCAACACAGGCAGACTACAAAAGGGATGAAATGGAGTGATGACACAGTTAAGAATGCGTTCCAAATTTCCTTTGCTGCCCGTCCAACAGGTTACAAGACCCTGCAGGAATTGTAGATTTCCTGCCAGGAATAAGAACCTGCAAAGAAGGATGCGATGTGTGAAATTTGAGCCTGGTGTGTTGACAGAGGTCTTTGATTTCCTAAAACTGAAGGTAGATGGATTGACAGAGCTTGAAAGGGGGTGTGTGTTGACCTTGGATGAAATGGCAATCACACCAAGTGTGAAGTTGCACATTCTTACAGGCGAACTGTATGGTGATGTGACTTTACTAGGTCACACAGGAGTAGCAACACATGCATGTGTGTTTATGTTGGCTGGAAACACAGGATGGTGAAAGCAAGTAGTGGCATATCATTTCAGTGGCAATTCTACCAATGGAGTAGAGTACAGGCAAATAATTATTGAAATAATACTGAGGGCAGCATCCATAGGGCTACGTGTGCTTGAGGTCACCACCGACATGGGTAGCCCTAACCAGGCCATGTGGAAATCCTTTGGGGTCGACCACATCAAAACATCAGTGCCACGTCTGGCAACACCAGACAGGCAGCTCTATTTCATGCCTGATGTCCCACATCTGGTAAAAAATCTAAAAAGTGCCCTGGTCTGTGGACAGGTGTTCATAATTCCTGAGGATACTGGAATATCCTATCCTATTTAGGACCAAGACTGGTTCCTCCTTCATGGCTCCCCAGCACAATGGGTGTCTTGGAGACAGAAGCTCAGGCACTCTCCAGCAGGCTTCCATCATGCTGTGGAGTACAGGAAAAATATAATTTAAGATTCATACAGCTGAGATTTAGAATTGAGGCAATAAAAAAAGAAATGACAGAAAAAAACAACACTTAAAAGATGGCCATCTTGGCCAACATCACTGCTCCTCTACCACATAGCACCCAGTGCTCCTACAGTACGTTACTGATATACAACAGATTACTTATACAGTGTATTATTTGTAATAAAACAAATACAGTAATAGAATATATTCAGTATGATTACTTATATAATACAGTAGTATGATACTTTTAGTATTTAGTATGATTCCCCATTTAGCCTAGTGTGATTCATTTTTCAAAAAGGCCTATTTTAAACTTACCTTGTGTTTTCAATCTCACTTCCAACTTCCCTTTCCCTTTGCCATCAATCCAAAATCAGCTGAGCTGCAACATAATATAGACAGGTAGTAGTCAACAGAATCACAAAGCCTAAAAACACTCAACCCATAACTTACGCTTTTGTTCACTGTTTAGGAGTCTCAAGTATGCACTCTAAATTCATATCAATAGCGATGTATCACAAAAATAGCTCTCTTCCTTATTATTGTTTAATGTTAATTTTATTATATTAGCTCGTACTCCACTCGTATATCCTCATTTCACCATTTCAAACGTGCGCGAGTAACTCACAGCATTGGTTTGTCCTGTGCATGAGCATGTGTTGTGACATATTATCCTGAAGTGTTTCGTGGAAACGCAGCTAAAGTGTTGATATTTGACGACCTGGGTTGGTGGCTTTACCCGAGTCACTCTGTTTGTTTCCCGTTTCCTGAGCAAGGGCTGGACTTGTTTTTTCAGCTCACACACAGAACGGAAAGCTAGCGGACTGTGAGGAGATATTCACTAAATATCTAAATAAAGTTTTGGATTACAATCGTAGACTACATCTTTAATAGGCTGTTTGTGGTTAGCGTTATGTGTTGCTAACTTTATCCAGTATCCTAGCCTAATCTGTTACCTGTTAGCCTTCCCTAAATCTACCAATTTAGTGGGGGATAATCCACTAACATGCTTTAATGCACATGTTAATTTGATTCAGATGTGCTGATAATAAACAGATTATTTAAACGTCTTACCTTATAAAAGTGCATCACTAATGGACTATTCTGCTGCAACTCTACTGCGCTGCTAGTACTGGCTGCTAACTCCCGGGAACTATTGAGAGGCTCCACTATCTGCCATTGCTGTAAAAAAAAATGGTCCAACGGAGAGAACGAAGATGACGTGACTCTCTCTTTCAAGGGCTCTGCTGGCAACGAAACTTTTCCTAAAATAGGGATTAATACTGTAATAAACTTAAGTTATTAAAGATTTTAAAGGTAGCGTAAGGCTGCCACCACCTTTGTTAACCCGGTCTGGTCCGGTGTCAGAGGCACAAGAAAAAAATACAAGCTTTTATTAGGAATATAAATTCATTAAAAATACATGGACGCTCTCTATTTTTTCTGTTTATTTTGCTTGGTAAAGTTAACGTGTAACTTTGATTAGCACTAAGCCGCTAGCTTGCTCATACAGCAGTAGTGGCCCACTGCAGTGTGTGTACAGTCACGCCGAAAATAAATACAACCGGTGTGATTTGCGTTACTGCAGTACTAGTATTAGTGACGCACTAATGCAGCTCTGTTGCAGTTCCAGTGTAACATACATATAGAAATACTGCCAACAACCCCGAGGCCTGTACTACAAAGCAGGATTTGGGGTTAGCAAGGTAATTACAGGTTTAACCCTGGGTTTTCAGGACTATGACGGTGGTTAACTTCTTACCAGGGTAAATTGCCATTGGTAACTTATGCTGTGAACCTAACCTGCTCCCGGTTATGTTCGGGATAAGAGATCAAGCACCGCCCAATGGTGGTTCTAAGAATTTTTAACTGGGGTGGCCCAGGTTGTGGCTAAGGGATGTCTAGAGGTGGCCATAGTGAGTAGTCAATATGCTACATGCACATAACTGCTGATGGTCAGTCTACTATTTTTGTAAAACCTTTATAGTCACCATGTTCACACGCAACACTGTTATCTTTTCCAAGCTGCAGTTTATAAACACCGTTACCAGTTGGCATTTATCAAACGTAATAGATTTCATATTTCGCTCTCACTCGTCAGGCATAAAGTCACAGAACAGCCCTGGAAGTGGCTGCAAGCAAGCAAGACACAGACAGACCATGAGGTGCACTGCCCAGATGCACAGACAGACAGAGATACACTGCGAACTCAACTTAACGTTACCGTTATTTGCTGACAATAAACTTAGAGAGAACTCAAGTTTACCTGCTTGCTGTTCCTGCAATTCACTCTCATGGTGTTTTGTTTTTTTCTCTTTTCATGACCAGAAGGATAGTTCTGCTTCATCCTCTCATCAAAGTTGTAAACACGAACACCCGCTTTGACACGAGGGGGAGGCGGGGCCCTTACGTAATTTGCAGAACCCTACGCAACGCAGCTCTGGTAGAAACAAACTTGCTGGCCAAACACTCGCCCCACAGTGAGGTGGAAGCTAATGACGTCACAGAAAATTTGGGATGGCATCTGGAAACCGTGCACTACTACTGACCAATCAATTTTCTTGGAAAATGTCACAACCAATCATAGAAGATACTGTGGAGTTCGGCTTGTGAGAGGGTCTCTTAGGGCAGGAGTGTTCAGAGACTGGCAAAGCCTTTTGGCTTTCCCTCACGATTTTTTATATGAGAGATATAGAGTCTGGTTGGAGGGAATGACTTGTCTGTGTCAGCTTCTTCAGCCTTATGTTACAGTCCTGCAGACTGGATGCATTGCCTTACGTTACTTTGCTCATTTAATTTTTTTTCCCTGTTGGCTGTCAAATGTCAAAGCCATTTCATTGTGGTTTCACAGACTAAAGCACTAAAGCCTTGTACTTGTTGTACTTGGCTCAGATGAAAAAACATTTTTTAAACGGTCTTCAGCATGTGCAATTTTAGGGGGATTGGTATGATGTCAAAGTAGACAATATGAAAATACTTGCATAAATACGCATAAAACGCACAACAATGTCGACTGCACAAGAAACAGTCATCCATATGCATCACATTCATAACTGCAACACCATATGTCAATCAAACAATGCCAAAATCACATCTACTGTAGAAAGCACCACTGCATGTCAGTCAGCCCAGGATAACAATATCCAATATCGCTGCCCTAAAATATGACAAAATAGAAATAACTGAAGGAATAACATTAACAACATTAGCTAAAGATAATAAATCAGCCTTACCTTTAGATGTTAAGTTAAACTGCCTTGTTGTGTCAATGCTGCATACGTTTTTGGCAGCACCACGGAGGGCCAGCCCTACAAACCCAAAAGTCTGTCAGTGAGTGAACGGGTGGGTGACTGACTGATGAATTTACATGATTGGTCAGCCGAGTGTAGGAGTGTCCTCATTGACTGTTGCTCTGGATATTGGGGGGGGGTTAGGACCCACTCTTCTTGGGAAAAACATGAGTTGTCCCCCTCAATATATCATTGTAAACATAACTGTATAATTTTAAATAATATAATAATATGTAAGGAAAGCACTTGCGCTAATTATAGATGCAAAACAGTGCGTTTTTAAGTTTTGAAAGATTCTGTCCCCCCTCATATGCCTCACAGTGGTTTGGTCCACTGGCTCCTATCCGCCAAATTAATAGTGATGCACCGGTCATGTTTTTTAATACCCACACCACCCAACCCATTCTGAGAGCCAATCCTCACCGCCAACCTGCAAAAATATGCTTTAATCAACCATCCGAACCTGACCCACAAACTGCCAACTTTATGCCTTATAGTAGCACCATTGTCATAACTGAAACGTGGACATAGACAAGGACTGAATGCTGTAGTGTGTGTTTGAGAGAGAGAGGGAGAGAGTGACAGAGAGAGGGGAATAGAAGGTGGAAGATGGACTATTGCATGCAATGTTTCTGTAAGTTATTAATAACTTCGTTTTGACCCGCCCGCTCAAACCCGTGATATTCCACATCACAAAAGAAAACAACATTCTGCGATCAATCAGCTGATCCACTTCCTCAATACATGCGTTTGTTTTTATAATTTCTCTCTCTTGCTCTCTCTCTCTGTCTCTCTCTCTCTCACTCGCATGCTTTACAAAATCTACCCAGTTCAAGATTCAAGATATTTATTGTCACATGCACAACAATTACAGGGAGCAGTCGTTGGCAATGAAATTCTTAAATTCTTAAATTCCAATTCTTAAACATAAAATAAAGTAAAATATAACACACTATAAAAATAAATATCAAAATAGAAAATAGAATAGAAATAGAAATATATACATATATATATATATAAATATAAATACAGTTCAGTTCAAGTTAACAGCACAATTTGAAGAAATGAGCGTAGTTAGATATTTATCAAGGAAAAGAAAAGCAGACGAGGCAGGTAAACGGACACTGGGCTGGAGAATGACGTGCACAGTCAGCTAATAGAAGATGATTTATTGACCAACAGACCCATCACTCTGTTAATTTGTTAAGAGGGAAAGCCCCTCTGCACCGTTAAGATTTTTTTAAAAGCGACAGAGGGTTGCAACTTTTAGGTTTTCAAAAAAACAACAAATCATCTTTGGCCGAGGCTACAGATGTTCCACAGTAAACACTGGTAGTAATTCGTATTTCCTCTATATACATTTAATATATTATTAACTGTTACAACAGTGCTTTTGGCGAATTTCTCTTAAGAAATGTTTATGTTTATTGACCCCCCAACAATGAACTGAAATATCCGCCCTTGGTCATGTGATATGCTACCCCAGTACACTTTAAGAACAAATATTACTGGGACCACTACAGAAAATTGCAGATGAACATTTAATATCCAGGAATTCACATTATAGACACGACCGCAGACTGCCTGTAACAATTTGGCCACAGTGTAGCACACTGACCATACATGGTCCTGCCATATACTAGGTTTTGACCTAGTCTTGTTAATGTTAGAGAAATAGAGAGTTCACAAGAGTTCATGAATCAAGTTTAACGAATCATGACTCAATCTAAGCATAAGGTGAGAACGTGAATTAAACTGGAGCAGGGATTAGATTATTTCTATTTATTTATCCATATTAATTTTAAAACAAACTCAAATCATTTTTTTGTTTTTTTATTCATTCTCTTAAAATTCTGCACAATTAATTAATACATTTCACACGGTTAAACTCAAATACCACTATAGGTGTCATTTACACTGAGAATGGAACTTGGAAAAGAAGAAACTGTGTCAAAAAAGTTACTGATTTTGGAGTAATTTTAGAATCAGTAGGCTAGGGCGGATTCTTTTTTTTTTTTCTTATGTTATATATTTACATTGTATTGTATGTTTTCTTGTTGCGTAAATAAACCTTCTCAAAGCGTTCTCATTTGTTGGTTAACATTTCTTGGTCAAAAAGTGGTGGGGACATGTCCTCAGTGTGCAATGATACCTGCATCGAAGCAACTGGAGTATTTACTGGAACACATAAATGTAATTATAGTGAAAGTGCCCTAATGATGGGGATATTGTAAGCCTATTAACTTACGCATTCACACAGTCAGTGATTTTTTGGCAGCTGCAACTGTGTTGCTTTTAACCTGGATTATGCGTTTAACTTCTCTGTATTTGTCTAATATTATAGTTTGCTCTTCGTTTGTAAAATATGGTGTTCTGCTGCCAGACTTATCTATGTTTGTGATTGGTCATATGCTGCAAAAACTGCCCCCTTTATGTGAACATGCTCATAACTAGATTGGGACACCCTGGGTTGACTTATCATGTTGATAACCAGCGTCGTAGGACCTCTTAGCAGGATTGCCTTTGTTAGGTTAAGTGAAGCTAGATGACGAAACAAAAAGACACCCTGGGTATGTTGAACTCGCTTCGTAGTACAGGCCTCTGGTTCTCTCCTGCTACGGTCATGTCGTCTCACATTGTGTTACCAACAACACCAAACCTCATTTGGAAAATGTCATCGGGAACTGAATTTACAAACTTTTGGTATGTACCTATGCAAGATATACTCAAAGTTAAATGTACTGTGTAATCAGTTTCTTTCCCCGTACATAAAAAAGCACTGTTTGTAGCTGTTGCCATAACTACAAATATGAAATGAAGTTCGTGTAACCTCCAACTGTTTCCTGCATACAGGCCATAACATCACTACAGTGAAACAAGGGATGTTGGCTGCCAGACCAACTCACCACAGAGACATGCTGTTGGCACACAACTTTCTTTTAGGACTCTTCGTCAACAGTACAGGTTTGTTGCCTGACATGTTAGGACTACTTTTGATATTAACAATGAGCTGTTGCAGCCTTTAGTAGCGGTACTTATAATATAATATTGCTATGTATTTGTTTTATGTCATATTACTTAGTTTTCATAAGCACATACAATTCTGTTACTGCTGTCCAGGCTACTGTGCAGCTCCTCAGCCCTTTCTAACATCCACACCAAAAAAGAGACTTTGAAGAGACCTCGAGGATTAGGAGGGCTGGATGCTACATATGACCCTGCAGACTCTATCACAGCTTTGACAAACTCGACAGACATGTTGTGAGTTACTCAAATATCCCTATGTGTGGGTGTGTATTAGTTGCCAGTTTATTAGCTGAAGCTAATGGTTCTAAATAAACAGATGCTAGGGGCATTTACTGAGAATAGTCTCAGGAACAGAATATGACAATGTAAGAAAAAAGGAAAAATATTTTCACTGCTCAAAATAATGCGCATGAAAGTAGATCGGGCCTATGAGAATTACTATAAATAATAAAATTAACATACTAAAAAAAAACGTGTCAACATTTTTATCACACTTATCAGGCTTCATCAACATTGGGAGTGATCCTTATAGAAAGGAAAGTACAGAAGAAAAATATTTGTTTGTCAGTAACTATGGTCGGACCACCCAAAAATGAAATACATAGTATGCTGTAACAAGCTAGATTCAAGAATTACACAATTACAATGGGCAGGTCACTTCACTGGTCATTTTGTGGGATTAAAACTTTTGTTTTGTCATTTTGGTTTCCTCTTGTCACACTGTAATCAACATTACCACTGTGATCACTACACACCCTGTTAAATATGTGCTGCTCCTTCATTCAAGACCAAATTTATCTTCAGTTGTACATACTGTAGTTGGTCCTAAATATTACTGTATAATGTACAAGTAACACTAAATCTGCCATGTTTTACAGATCATTTTAGTGACTTGATGAAGCTCGTGTTTGAACCCTGGACCTGGACTCTCCTCACTGTATGAGAAACCATCAGAGGAGAGAATTATTGCTAGGCAGGTGTCATGCGAAGACAACACGGCGGCCAGCAGCATCAGGAAAGTCTCAGTATCCACAGGAAGATGGATCAGGATGACCACTGTGACCTGAGAGCTTAATTACCAGCTGACACAACTTCAGTATACAAGAAACCCTTTACCCTAATGGAGGACATGATCTAGACAGTCCACAGAAAAATTATGGCTTTGCTACTTTGTGCATCATATCTGTCCAATTTATGTTTCCAATTCACTGGCTATGAATAAAGTGTTTTATTTTTAAGGAGGGTTTTGGTCATTTTTAAATGTAGTAGTAAGGGTCCTGTGGTATTAGATAAATACATCATGTTCTTTCGCAAAGGTTTTATGTCATTACACTGTGGAAACAGGTGATGAAAAACGTATGTAGAAGGGTAAAAAAAAACTGGTCCATTCAACATCCTGTCTACGAAAACGTGAGTTTTGCTAGTAATCCTTTACTACAGGTGGTAAATAGCGACTGTATGCAACACAAGGTATTTTTTTGACAATCAAACTTTATTACGATGTTGACAGATCACAATATAAATTATACAATATTCTCTACAGTATTTTGAAAGGGTATCAAAGATAATCTGCAGCTTTGACAAACATTTCACAGCATAAATGACAATAATTGTCTGTGAAATAAAAACTTTTCAAGTGAAAAGATCCAAGTTACTCTGAAAGATGGACACAGTGCAGTCCTCACAGTAGCTGCAGATACTTACTGAGTAGTTTCTCAAGTGCATAAGCAAGTTACTTTATACAATAATCACTATACTACTGTTACTTTGATGACTTTAGTGCGCTTGTGAGGTGTCTTTTTTACCAGAAATAATTACTTGACTAATGTTTCACGCAGTGTTTCATGTCGTACTTTCCATCCCACATCCTGACAATTAGTTACTGTGAACTTGTTTACATTACATACTGTGCTACATGTACATGCTCCCACATTACTGCTGTATCTTCACGACAGATGCTTCCTACTTCACTGGACTCTAGGTCACTTCCCACAAATGTGCGTCTAAAGACAAAGAGTTTATGCATAATTACTATGGTTACATTAGGTGACAGATACATGTGAATAGCAGTATTTACCTGAGGCAAACGTCAGGGAAACCTGTAATCTTGGTTGCCGATGTTGTTAATTTCTCCCAGATTTTGGATCAGATTCCTGCTCAAATGTGCGGTTGTGAAGTTCGTGGTTTAGAAGCAGTTATTGTGGAGATGTCCGCGGTAAAAGTGCAGCTATACTCGGTTACAGTGGTTCCCAGAGTCTGGCACAGCTGATGCAGAAGACCGGTGGAGTTTGTGGGCAGTGCCTGTTCAGGCCTGTGGGAACTGGCCAATCAGAGCAGTCACCTTTAAAGCGTGCACTGGGCAGCTTGCAGGAGCCTTCCAGCATCTCTTCAATCTCTCCTTGAGGTTGAAAAAGGTGACCAATCTATGGAAGACCTCCTGCATTGTTCCAGTGCCACAGAAAGGACGTCCCCGCACTCTAAAGGACTATAGACTTGTGGCACTTGCGTCACATGTCATGAAGGCACCTGAGGACCCTGCTAACTGCTTTCCTGGACCCACTGCAGTTCGCATACGAGCCACACATTGGTGTGGAGGATGCGATCATATTCATGACACACAAGGCCCTTTCGTACCTGGATAAGCAGGGAAGCACTGTGAGAGTCCGACATTGTCTTTGCATATGTACACACCGATTCCACATTCATTTTAGTGACCTCCGTATATGTGTGTGTGTATATACTGTGTAACCTACAATTTAACATAAAGTATTTATTATCAATATTATTAATACAAGCAACTCTTAAGTATAATTACACAAAAATATTATATAATATTCTGGTAATCACCGTTATAGCTGATGGTATCATATTACTGAATGTATACTATAATTTGCTGACTGTGCTGCTACTACTCACACTATCACTTTGTCTGACATGGTATTGCACTCAGTTCATGTACTACACTAGTTGTGGGTGCTGTATGTGTACTGGTGTTGTCTGTATGTTTGAGTATTGAGTTAATTACTCTTGTATAGTTTCTATTTTATTATATTCTTATTTCTTTTATATACTTATAATTTATCTTTATCATTAGCCTATTTTAGTTTGAGTTTCTGTTTACCTGTACTTTTATCTGACTTTGTGCTGTTGTAACACCTGAATTTCCCCTCTGGGGATCAATAAAGGAGTATGTTATCTTATCTTAAATTTAACAGAAAAATCCAGTCAATATAAAAATTATTTGTTAATGTCTTACAGCAATACCTCAGCATGTCAGAGCTGATACTGCCAGCATCAATACAGTTGCAAACTGTTTACACAAGAAATTGTTCAAAACAAATTCTGTCACTCATCTTGAGTTTTTTAAATGGCCTAATCTTTGGTCTTCCTTGTTATTGTAAGGCCGAGTGTGAGTCTCAGCCAAAGGTTCAGCATTATCATAGATGTCTATCCATCCACGTTTTATACCAGTTTATACACTTTACAGTTAGTAAGGTCGTAAATTATTATACATGATAAATGTGAGTATTACGTAAAGTAGGGACACAGTACTCTTACCAGACTTTGATGTGTTTCTGCTGGTCCCAGTTAAATTGCCAGACTGACTGACTGCCAGAACTTCCTGGAGGACAAGAGTTAACAACAAATTTGACATCAATTTTGAGAGAGACAAACATTTAACTACTATGTGCAGATATAAGTATATATTAAAAAGCATATGTATAAAAAACAACAATGACAGTAAGACAATGGTGCAATGGCACAGAGTGCAAAGGGTGCTGGAATAAATATGGAGTGACTAATGTAACAGTTGCTTTATATGCATGAGATAGGTGGATATACTGTATATACAGCATGCTTAGATTTATATTTGGCAATGATATGTATATGTTAAAAAGACAGTGTGTATTTAAACTATGAAATATAAAATCTATAATTTATAGGTACAGTGGATATTTTAGTGTTACAGGGATATTGCACAGAGATAGTGCAGATGGTTTAATGTCTGAGTCGGAGCAGGTGAGGGGTGTGAATGTGGGCTTATCAAACCTGTAGTAAAACATATTCATCTCCCGCAGGCTTTCCCACACTGACGGACGGTCGTTTGCTGAAAACCTGTTTCTCAGGTTTTGTGTAGATTCCATTTGCAACCCTGATCTCCTTTTGCCTTGATGAAGCTGCCTGAGTTTAGATGTAAACCAGGGTTTGTTGTTGTTGTATTGCAGAAGGTATTAGTCTGCACACACATGTAATTACAAAAGCTGATGTAAGATGTCACAGTGTCAGAGAGTTCATCCAGGTCAGTAGTAGCAGATTCAAAAACACCAGTGCAGTCAAAGCAGGCCTGTAATTCCAGTTTTGCCTCATTGGTCCATCTCCTCACAGTCTTGACCACAGGCTTATCAGATTTTAGTTTTGCCTATAGGTCAGGAGAAGATGAACCAGGCAGTGATCAAACACCGACCAGAATTAACAAGGAAAACTCCTGCAGTGAATAAAAGAGTTTAGTCAATGAAAATAGTCTCTAAATGAGAACTGCATGATTTCCTTAAAACTGTGACTTCTGTATACCAACCTTCGTTTATACAGAAGCATATTCCGCCTCCCTGTGTTTTACCGGATAGTTCCATTATGTGGTTCACTCAGAGGAGTTGGAAGCACGGTAGATACAGTGTAGCATCTGGGATGTGCTCACCAACCCAGGTTTCGGGCAGCGGATGTGGAAATGTCTGTGTTTGTTGAAAAGCAGTCAGAGAGTGGACATTTACGAGATGTACTGATGGTAGCGCAGTTCACAATCCCTGCTGTTGCAGTTTAACGAGCACTCCGGCTCACTTCCTTGATCTGTGTCTTCTGCAAATCCCATAGAGAGCTGCTGCTCCTCCAACTAGAAACTCTGCAGAACTTCCCAGCTGGGTGAAAAGATGTGAAAAAGTTTGACAAATTAATTATTGAATGTTGCTGGGGTGGGTATTGTCTTTTAGTAAGTGTCTTTTAGTAGGGCTTTATGCAGGCAACTCATCTCACCGATATCACTGATGCTCGGTGGATGGATACCAGTGATGTTCTGGGCGGTTTTAATGACCTGCTGCAGAGCCCTCCTGTCTGTCTGGGCTGTGCTTTTGCTTAGCTAACTATGTATTTTCATTGAAAATAGATATAGCATCATAAAAAACTACATCTTGAAGTATCCATTGTATATATTAAAAGTATTATATGTAACGATTTACATGTATTAATAATTTTTTATTGTCAATGTGTGAACGGATTGTAACATAACTTAAACAAAACAGGAATGTGACCAATGTTGGGGGAAAACTCGGACCAACATATGCTGAAACATTAGCACATCAATTCAGCGACATGAGAGTTGCAATGGAAACTATCACGTCAATAATGAAGTGTGGCAACACATGTTATTTATGATATTCCGTCTCGTTCACTGTTATCATCTAGCAAATGTAGCTATGCTGACGTTGCTGAGTCTCGGTGAAAGCTAGACAAACAGCGTTTGATAAAGCTGGCTAGCAAGCCATCAACATGATGCCTGTCAATCACGCGTATATTACGTCACTGTTTGGCCAATGCCCAGGATGCTCGCTCGCACCACCACCAGTGCTCCTTCAGAAGCCCCCCTCTCCCTCCCCAAATTCATGGGCACGCATTGCCAAGGCAACGAGCCCTGCTCAATCCGAACTCCATTCAGAAAACAAGCAAAACTTGTTTGCTTGTGGTCTTGCGGACAGACAAAGCATGAATTCAGACTTTTTACAAATCTGCATCATGATGTAGTTATTTCGGCAGCCTTCTGATCCGTGTATTGCAATTAAATCACAGTTTATTTTGGGATTATACTGCTGTAGTAAGCCAGATTAATTCAGCTGACATGTGACTTGCTAGATACAGTGAATATTTATTATTTATCATACTCGTGCGAGTAACGCACAGCACTAGTGTTGTCCTGTGCACGAGCATGAGTTGTGACAAAGCGTTGGTATTTGATGACCTGAGAATGAGAACGGGTTGGTGGCTCAGTCCAAGCTGTGCTGTTTGTTTCCCATTTACAGAGCCAGGGCTGTGTATGAACACCGGACTTTTTTTCAGTGCACACACAGAACGGACAGCTAGTGGACCGTGAGGAGATATTCGCTGAATTTGACAAAAAGTGTATTGGATTAGAATTGCACTAGTGTCATTTTTAACAAGCATTTTCTGATTGTAACATATGGCACCTTTAAGTGCTATTCTACACCTTAATCCAGGGTGACAGGTGACGTGCTGTCCAATCAGGTTTCTTGTGGGTGAAGGGTTTTTCATACTACAAAACTAGGCATGCTGAACACAGGAATTTGATATGACTTCATCATACATCATATGATTTAATAGGACTTATCATGCCAAACACTTCTGTGGCAGACAGAACTCTGAATTGGGGGACACTGGTAAATTAACACCATAAATGCTTAACAAATAAGTAATAAGTTAATTAATTCCATTGAAGCCAAGTAAATTTCAGGGGTGATGTTTTGATTTGTTGGATGAAAAAATGTTTTTAAATATGAAAAAAACCAATCTGTGGATTATTTTCTTGACTATTTGACTAATTGTTTAGTCTATAAAATGTCTGAAAATTGTAAATTGGAATGTAAATTGTAATTGAAATTCCCATCACAATTTTCTTGAGCTTAAGGTCATTATCAGATGTCTCATTTTACCCCAGCAGTCCAACAATCCGAAGACGTGCAGTTTAATATCACATAGGACAAAGACAGCAAAGCCTGAACCTGGAACTAGCAAATGTTTGTCATTTTTGCTTAAAAAAATTACTTCTGTCAATTAATTGACTTCTGAACAACTTTATTAACACCACTGTCACTCAGTTCAATAGAGCCATAATCCATAGTTTCATTTGAGAGTATACTGTATTATACTGTATTTAATTTATACTATACCCTACACAAATACCATGTACCACTGTACCATGGAAACTGTTATATTGCTGCACCATGGAACATTTTTGTACCATGGAGAGTACCATTACTAGCACCATGATGTACAAAGTTTACCATCACCAGTACCATGGTATGTTACTCGTACCATGGACATTACCATGGCCCATATCATTGCTTTACCATGGTACTACCATTTGAAGTACCATGGTAAAACTGAAAATACTATTCATTACCATCAGAATACAACAGTACTTTTTTGTAAGGATTTACTGTCCCATCAGATCAGCTGACCAATCAATAAACAGATACCAATCAAAGAGGTATTGCTGTCTGGTAAAAAAATTCCATATAGGATACACCTGTGCTTCCTTGCTCAAAGCTCCTCCAGGAGTCTTCTCTCTTCTCGTCTCCTCCAAAATACTTTTATGGGACTGGAAATTTCCTGGTCACCGTCTGGAGGACGGAGGTTGTAATTAACAGAATGGAAAACACCACATCTCGGAACAAAGACAGGGGTTACCATTTCCCTCCATAGAAGATCTGTTATCATGTGACTGAAGTTCCATATTTAGGTCACGTGATGACAAGTGAGCAAACTCCATCCACTGATGAAACCTCCAAACCTCCAAGTCTCCAAGGTCAAGAACAAACTGTCACACATACAATTTACATTTCTTAAAAAAACTACAATTTTGTACATCAAACTTCATCAAAACAATGTCAGACAGGCTTTTACTGTGCTTAAAATGTGTAGTATAAATGAATTATGTTCGTTCAGTAGGTTGTTCTCTGTCTGAAAAGCAGAAGCTTCACACAACACTATGCTACTAGGGCTGCCTTTACCAGATACTCCCCCTCGTGGCAAACCCTGAGCAACTGGTCTTTATTGGAATCCATGAACAGGGTATCTGCAGGTCTTCAAAAATCTTAAAAAGCACTGCATTCAATTTCCTCAAGAGCAGGCCTTATAAAGTATTAAAAAGACTTCAATTTCATTCACAAAAGTTTGAAATATTTTCTCTTGCAGGCTCTCGGGAGATATTATACACTTATTTTCAGTCAGTACCATCAAACCTATAGCTGGCCCCTTTCGGGACTGCTTCATCCACTGCATGGGAGACAGTCCCTTACGGTGGTCATTGACACATTTAGTGAAGCAGTTGTGAAGCACAAGAGGCGACAATGAGCCCATTCCACACTCGACAACAAACATTGACAAGTGAGACAAAAGTGATATTGATGCTTTTAAACAGTACGTTTCAGTTTTACAAGAGAAAAGGCTGAAGACTAATTGGTTGGTTTGACAAATCTACGTGTGGTTAACTTCCCCACCTCCAATAAAAAGCAGTGCACAGCTGCTTCCCTAAACTTTCTATGGGAACCATCTGAAATTGTCTCCCATGCAGTGGATGAGACAGGCCCAAATGGGGCTAACCTGTGTCACTACTCCTAGCTGCATGAGCTAGAAAGCTCCTCATCGAAGGTGTCAATTTTAGCCAAAAAGTAAATGAACTTGAACAAAGTCATTGTTAATTGGCTCTATCCATTTTCTGCCACTTATTCGAGGTCCAGATCGTATTAATTTAATGTAATCATTAGGAATTATAGTCGTATACTGCTAGGATGTACTGAAAAATACTTTAGTCTGTATGACAGGTATATCATTTATTAAACCCTGATTGAGGTGATCTTGACTGTAGCCCTGCATCTCACCTGTCTGTCTTTCCCTCTCACGTTGTGGTTCAGAGGCTGGTATATAAAGTACCAGGAAGGAGCACTTCGTGAAGTGGAGGTCCATAAGAGGGAATGGACCAACTCAGAACTAAACTTTGACAACATCCTCAATGGCATGCTGGCTCTCTTCACAATTTCTACCTTTGAAGGATGGCCAAAGTGAGTCATGATTTGCTCTGTGTCAATTCTTTGATGGTTTCAACATTGACAGCTTTCAATTCAGTAATCTGCTGTATATGTAGTTTAGTCAAAGGTATGGAATAAGTCCGCAATCCACTTTTTTATAGATTTTGGGTATGTTGATTTTTCTGTCTTTCTATTGTCTGTGTGGATTTGTGTGTGACTTTTTTTTTGTTATTTACTTTTCTTATTTACCTAGGATACTATATAAAGCCATTGATTCAAACTCAGAGGATAAAGGCCCGGTGTACAACAACCGAGTGGCCATCTCAGTCTTCTTTATCATCTACCTCATCCTCATCGCCTTCTTCATGATGAATATATTTGTGGGCTTCGTCATCGTCACTTTCCAGGAGCAAGGAGAGCAGGAGTATAAGAACTGTGAACTGGACAAAAACCAGGTAGGTTAAAAATGACTGGAAATGAAAATGTCTCTGTGTCTGCCTTTGTACTAGGTCAGGACTGAGCTCTTCCATACACACACACACACACACACACACACACACATACACATACTTAACAGGGTTGTGATGACACTGCTCATTGCCACAAGTGCAAGGATGACCGTTCAAGCAATTTATCAAAACACCTGCTGAACAGGTCCGCGTGACATAAATTTCATCTACCCAAGTCCTGGAGGGTTCGCACCAACCCCTGTGAGGACATCTGTGTGCATCCCAAGATTTGTGATCAGACTGTCCGCACTACAAGCACATAACTGTTCACGCGCAACAAACGCAAGCTCAGCGTTTATTTCGTGTACTCTATGTATGTACTCTGTTCCCCATCTTTGATCCTATTATGGTTAAGCGGTTGCACACACCATTTTTCTTTTTTGACTTTTTCATGTCGTTCATCTAAATCCAACAAAAGAAAGAGGTCTTCTTCTTGCTGTAAGTAGGTCGCCTTCATGTTTTCTAGTGTTTATATGTGGAACGTGTCTGTGTACACAGACCCCTATTGTAGTGTGGTATGTCATAGAAGCACGTCAGCTGTCCATGTGCCCAGCGGCTGTCATGAAGAGAGAGAGGAAAAAAATGTCACATTTCAAGAGTAACTACACCCAAAAAATGTTTCTTTATTTCTAATTATATCTATTAATACTAGTTGCACGCATGTCGCAATCCATACACTACGCAGTGGTCATACTGTGTCCCTGTATCATACTGTGTCCCCTCACCCCCACGTAGTCACACACTACTTAGTCATGCTTCATACTGATGCTTACCCCTTCTAGCAGGGGTTAAATTGGGATATGCTATGTTGGGGGGCTCTGTGTTTTCAGGGTTACCATGAGTGCACGTGTGTGTGCATAGACTACAAAATCTGACTGATATAATTTGACAAACTGTAAATAAAGTATAACAAGGCAAGATAACCCTCTGCTCTGAACACTAAAATGTCAGGGGGGCTTGTCTTGAAAGCGACCCAAGAGCAGAACACAGACCAGGAGACAACGGATAGATAACAGGTTTATTTGCAGAAGACTGTGGGAAGGGAGGACCCGGATATGGAGATGGCGAGGCGGCTTGGCAGAGACGGAGAGGGGAATGGGTAGCGAGCAGGCTACTGGTAGCAGGCAGTGAGCTACGCTGGCAGGCAGACAGGCAGGCGAGCAGGTCACTGGTAGCCGGCAGTGAGTCGGGCTGGCAGGCAGACAAGCGAGCAGGTTTCCTTAAGTACAGGGAACAGAAAGGGTTAGACAACAATCACAAAGTCGAGATAGCTTCTAGTGGAATAACAAGAGTTGGGCTGGAGCGTAGGTACCACAAGGACTGGAAAAATGAACTGGCGATGAGTGAACGGAAAGCCAGGGTAGATAATTGCAGAGCTGATGAGTTGATTGTAGACCGGTGTGTGATTCAGGTGAGCGGGGAGGCGGAGGCTCGACACAGACACACACAGACACAGAGAGAGACAGACTGGGGACAAACAGAACACACCAGGAAGGGGAGCTTGGGAAAACACAAGGAAGTAACGGGAGCACGGCTGTGGCCGTGACATAAAATGCTACTTAAAGTCATTCTAGATACTGTTGGTGGTGTGCAAAACCAGTGATGGAATGTAACTAAGTACATTTACTCAAGTACTGTGCTTAAAGTTATAATCTCAAAGATTTTCATTTCGTTGTCTTTCGCGGGTTAGGGTTAGGGCACCTATGGCGATAATCGGTAATTGCAGGTTTGTTTTTGGACCTCACTTCAGTTTCAGTTTCAAGCTTCATCGTCTGTAGTTATCGATCTTTTCTTTGTTTGTTCGGCCATAGTATCCGTTTATTCGCAACGCTAGCAGAGACTGGATAAAACAGTATGCCGCTTCACACACAGGTGAGTTCAAGAGCGAGTCTGTTGTGTTAAAAGCCTTGTTAAAAGCCTAACTGTGTGCCGCTTGTGATTTTTCCAGGAAAGTCGCTGCCAACACCCTGGCTGTAATACTGCAAATGCAAGGGCTTTCATCAGTGGGCCATAAGCTCAGTCACCATTGTGTTACCTCATAGTGACTTAACAGACATTTATTTAAATGAAACTCTTCAAGATTATAACTTTAAGTACAAATTCGAGGTACTTGTACTTTACTTCAGTATTTCCATTTTATGCTACTTTGTACTTCTACACCATTAATATTGTACTTCTTACTGCACTTGCAGATTACAGTTTTTCAGACCCTTCCTGTCCAGTGAAAACCACGTATCTCCGTATCTCTTTTTGATAAACTGAAGGATGAAGTGTTCCTTTATGTGTTGAGAAAATTCTCCTCCTTCTTAAGCTAAATAAACCATTTAAACCCTCCTTGGATTAGCTGGAAAATGCATCCTCACAAAGCTGAAAACAGGCTGTTTTTCTGACTTTTTACAGATACATGGTTCTCACAGGACAGCAACACTGCAAACATGATGATGTTATAGACCATGATGCATTGCTGTAGATTAAACTACCTAACAGTATATAAAATAGTTAAAATGAGCTTGAACATCTACAGCAGTAGATCATAGATCAAAGATCATACATCAGATTATAGACAGGCAAAATGTTTGGTCTGTCAAAATAAACTATTTGGTATATTTGGAAGAAGCAGGAACCCACTGATAAACTCAGAAATAGCAAATGACCTGGAAGACCACAGAGACCACTATGGTGGATGACTGAACAACACATTTATTTGTGAGACAATGTATTCATTTATTTTATAATACCATAAGAGGAGATAATATGCTGTAAAATAATACTAAGCAACTGGACATTGATGGACATTAATCTGCCAAAGGCTTGGCTACTCTGTCCTTCATGAGAGGTTTATTAATACATAAATATTTTATAAATTATAAAATAAATCTAATTTTAACCTTCGGTCCAACATCTCTTAGGAAGGATGGGGCTGCCTAGCCTTTGGAAGATTAATTTTCACCAAGCTATCACATTTTGGTTGTAAACACAGTACGATCTGATAATAACAGTACACACATTAGCCAACGACAACTTATCTGCCTCTGGGGAAGTCTGGGGTATCATGAATTGAGCAACTGAGTCTCCGTAACCAGGGCAACGATGACGTTGAGTGACAGACAAGTTGCTGTCATTCTCTTCTGATTTAATAATTCTGCGCTAAGTCTCTGAAACTCTTTTGGTTTTATTATTTCTCATGTCATTCCAAGCATGTGAAAGCATAATGTATGCTTCAGAGGAGCGTGTGCACAAAGAAACGCAGGACAAATCGCATCCTGTAGTGATTCAGTAAGGGACAGTACATTTTATTTTTCCGTACGGGACAATCCTGTATCATACTGGACGAGTGCCAACCCTGTGTCATCTGTTGGGACACTGTTGACTTGACAGTCAAGGTGTGTTGACCCTTGATTCCTGTGAATTCATAAAGATTAGAAACATGGTTTAACATGAAGAATTCACAGGAATCAGGGCTGTCGAGTCAACAGTGTTCCTGCTGATGCCACACCTCAAAACAGTTACCATCTGATGGGATATGAGGTCTTCTTCCAGGACAGAATAAGAAAAGAAAACGGTCCTATCTGCATCTCAGATAAGTCAAAAGTCAGATCCTTCAGTCAGCTAAAAAGCTCACTTTCAAAACTAAACTGTCACGTTACCGTCCACCGGCTCAATTCCCTGAATAAACAAATGTTTGTCACCACTAAAATGACTTTCCATTCCGGATCTGTCGTCACACTTGTCAAAAAATAAGATGAGAGCTTCATCAGCTGTCAAATTACATTTTACTGTTCCGTTTTCGTAATTTTCTGCACAGCACAGCACGGAACACAGATGGTTGGGCTAACTGAAGAGCGGCCTTGATGAGAGAACTGACAGATTTCATTTTCATTTGAATTTTGTCCCTAAAAGAGCGTGGTGACATGTACATGTAAATGCAATGGACAAGGGGTGCTGTTTCGCTTATTACATTTGAATATTATCCACTGTTTTGCAGCTTAAGTCTTTGAAAATGAAATGTCAAATGCCGTTTTCACTTTCATTTTCAAATTGTTAGAAAATTGCATTTTAATTGTCATTGTGACTTAAATATTGCTTGCATGAATTTAAATTAGGTTACATTCTTTATATTGCATTTTAATTTTCAAAGTTGAATTAACATTTGAATATTGTCCACTGTAGAGCAGGTTAAGTCTTTGAAAATGAAATGTCAAATGCTTGTTAGAAAATAGAAAATTAGAAAATTGTTAGAAAATTGCATTTTCATTTTAATTGCGTCCCCAAAAGAGCGTGGTGACATGTAAATCTAAATGCAATAGACTGGGGGCACTGTTTTGCTTATTACATTTGAATATTGTCCACTGTAGAGCGGGGTACGACTTTGAAAATGAAATGTCAAACAGCTTTTCCATTTTCATTTTAAGATGGTCCTAGAACACCCATATGAGTATGTGAAAATGAAAATGCAAATTGGATTATTGCATTTTCATTTTCACTCAAATAATGCATACATATTTGGAAAACTATAATGCTATTGTGGAATTATATTTTTATTTTCAAGTTTACATTATCATTTGAATGAAGTCCACTATAGGCTTCCATAGATCTGAATACTTCCACCACTGCGCAAAACTACTTTCTATTCCAGCACTCAGGTAAGTTCTCACTTGCTGCTCCTTCACTGCTCCCCTGCCCTGTCCAAGCTCCTCTGCTCCTCTCTCCTCCCCAAGTGTGTGAACAAATTTATTTAAAATGTAACATTAAAAAAATCTCATCTGAGATCTTATCTACTCATCGTGACTCTATTGCTTTTAAGTCAAAAAACAAACTCAGAAAACTTTGCGTCAGATCTCAATTATAACAGTCATATGAAGTCAGTAACAAAGCAAGACTTCGAGGACACATGTCTAAACATGGTCTTTTCGCAGGTCTCTCCAAGAAAGCACAAAGGCAGTTTGAGCTCAGTTCTATTTTGATGCTTTTTTATGGTCTCTGTCACCTTATTTACATTCAAAGTACATGTCTTAATCATTGAAAAATGTAAATGTGTAACTCAAACTGCCCAGATGAATTATGAATAATGATGTTGAAAATATTAGTAGTTGTTAGTAATTAGTATTGAGTAGAAACAGAATACTTCACAACTGCCATCATTAAACATTTATATAGTTGGAAAAACAGTTCAGTGTATTTATGTTAACATTAGTTTATTGGAATATTAAAAGGGTTTTCTTTCACTTAGACACACTCAATTTTCAGATACAGTGCATGCTGTGTAGTGTGTGCACTGTCTGTCTTCTCTCTCTCTTAATCATCTGTTGCCATCTCTCTCTCTCTCTCTCTCTCTCCGTTATCTGCTGCTGTCTCTCTCTCTTCTCAATTCCATTCAGAGGGGCTTTATTGGCATGAAAGTTTCCAAAACAGTGTTGCCAAAGCATAAAAATTATTTATAATCATAAAATTCATTATTTACATATATATAGTATATTCTATGTGTGTGTGTGTGTGTGTGTGTGTGTGTGTGTGAATTAATGGTTTATGTTCAGGGATGGATGAAGGGGTACAGTGGTGAGGAATGAATCCACAGTTAACAGTAATGTTATGGATTGTATATAGTAACAGAGTAATTCACTCAGTAACCATCTCTACAATTACATTTCAACAGACCACATCACCCTGTGCGTGTGTGTGTGAATGCATACGTGTACTGTGTATGTCTCGGTCATTCACTGTCCCTCAAGTTGTGGCATGTTGATATTGGGCAGCAAGATATGCCCTGTCTCCTTCTCCTAGGAGTATTTTTAGTTTTGAGAGGTCATTTAGCTCTTTGAAATCTGACATTACAGAGTTGAATTTGTTAAAGTAAATGTTTCTTTTATCATTGAATGTTTTACATTGTAGGAGGAAGTGCATCTCTGTCTCAACCTCACCTGTCAAACAGTGACCACATACTCTGCTGTCTTTTGGTTGCCATGATTTTTTGAGTCTTCCTTTTTCAATTTCCAGTTTGTGGTCACTGAGCCTATACCTGGTTAGGCTCTGTCTCTGCTTTCTATCTCTGACAGTAGAGAGATATTCTGCCAATTCATAATCTCTTTCTAGAGCCAGATAACATTCACACCTACTTTGGCTTTTAGTCTCTTCTTTCCAATGTTCCAAATAGGTTTCTTTACATTGTGTTATAATTTGGTTTACTCTGATTGGTGTTTGGAAAGCAGAGTTGTTGTGAGACTGGTCAGAGTGTGTCTGAGAGGGGGCAGTTAGTCTCAGCACCAACTGACATAGGGGACTCTTTTATGGGCTCAGCTCTTGGGTTTGAAGGGCTTTTCAATGGAGGGTGTCTTGGGGGCTGGATTTAAGGTGATTAAAGAATCTGAGTGCTCTCTTCTGAATGTTAATAATTAGTGGGTATCTGCCTAATTCTGCTCTACATGCATTTGTTGGTGTTTTTCTCTGTACATGTAAAATGTACCTGCAGAATTCTGCATGTAAAGATTCTGTTGGATGTTTGTCCCAACGGGTATAGCTCTGATGACTGAGTAGACCCCATACAGCGCAATGGGCTGGATGACACTATCAAATATTTTAAGCCAGATTTTAATTGGAATTTGGAAATGATACAATTTTCTCTAAATTGCATTTAGAGCTCTTTGAGCTTTTTCTTTTAGTGCATTCACTGCAATGTTGATGTCATATCTTCTCACTCTCTCTCTCTTCATCATCTGCTGGTGTCTCTCTCTCTGTCTCTCTCTCTCCATCATCATCAGTCTGTCTGTCCATCTGCATTTCTCTGTGGTTTTAGTTAGTTTTGGAGCCACACCGTAACGTAAAGTAAGTTATGCAATATGAGGTTTGTAAAATAATTATCAAACCATTTTTAATGGAAATTTGATTTATTTATGAGACAAACCTGCTCAAGGAAAATTAAAGTATGCTGTGGGATCAGACGAGTATGACCTGTGAGCTAAATAACGGCACCTACAATGATGATGAAGAGAAATGTTTTTTAGAATATTAATCAACAGGCACTTTCAACCACTTCGTACCCTTCCTACTCTTTTAGAAAACTCTAAAAATATTTTTTTCCACCTGCCCTGGACCTGTACGCTACGATTTGCCATTTTTCCTCTACTCTTCCCGCTGTCAAGTTGCAATGCACACGCACTCACACAGAGACAGACAGACAGACACACATGCACGCACACACACACAGAGTTGGACCAAAATACATTTCTGACTTCCTTCTGCCATATGGATCCCCAGGCCTCTTCACCTGGAACAGGTCTGCTCACCGTTCCTTGAGTTAGAACAAAACATGGTGAAGCTGCATTGAATTATTATGCTGTCCACTGATGAAACAAACTGCCAGAAGATCTCAGATTTCCCCCAACTGTAGCTACTTTTAAAAACAGGCTAAAGACTTTTATGTTCATTATTGTCTTTAATTGAAACTGCACTCTCTGTTAGACTTGCACTTTTTAGGCTACAAATTGCAAACAAAAATTGTATGTTCTTTTATTCATATTACCTGTGTCTTTTTAAACTCCTTTATGTAAAGCACCTTGAGTTGCCTCTGTGTATGAAATGTGCTATATAAATAATCCTTGCCTTGCCTTTAAGGGTTGTCGAAGTTAATGAGTAAAATCTGAATTATAGCTTGTAACATTCAGTGTCATGTTTCTGTTGTGTCTACACCGGTCAATTAGGGAGGAGCACCAAAGTGTTGGCAGCAGGCTAGTAGCTGTGTTTTGGTATTGAGGTGTCTCCAAATACTGAATTCATTCCTTTATACTAATAGTGTTAGGTATTAATATACTCCTGTCAGTTAACTGCACATACAGTATACCCCCTGTGCCTACTGCAGGGCAAATAAAACAGTTACAGTTGTCAGACTATCGATCTTATCCAAATGAGGCACCTGGATTTAATGCTGTTGTTTGTCTGTTGAACATTGTATATATTTGACCCTTAAACATATTTTAGAATGCCAACTATTATTTAACGTTATGTTCTGTTCATTCATGCTCACCAATTATTAATTTGGCCGCGCAAATTAAGTAATTTTGCGCTCTCAGTTTGTTATTTTGAGAATTGTTATTTTATGTGCAGTAATTATATTTTTTTCTACATGACACTGGGTTCTGTAAAAAAAAAACTACTGGGAAAACTCCAGGCACTCCAGATGGCCCTTGTGTATAATATAGTATGTGTCCAAGTATATGTGTATGTGCAGATGTACAGTATCTATAAATTAATGTGTGTGTGTGTGTGTGTGTGTGTGTGTGTGTGTGTGTGTGTGCGCGCATTTACGTCCATGTATGGGTATATACTTTATGTATGCATGATTTATTATTATTATTGAACTTAGTGGGTAATATATATTTTCAATATATATGGGTAATATTTGTTAAGTTATAGGTTGCTGGGTTGATCTTTTATAATAAAAGTTTATTGTTCAACCAACAATTTCCTGCCTCAATAGGGAGTTTTATCTAATAGATCATTGTTAGATTTTGTTTTAGTCTCAACTGTCTGTTGAAGCTGTTGGCCTCAAAAATCATCCTGATTGAAATCCTGATGTATCACATGTTTACAATGTCTAAACCCTGCATCTCCATCTCTCCTCCAGCGCCAGTGTGTGCAGTATGCTCTTAAGGCTAGACCACTGCGATGTTATATTCCCAAGAACCCCTACCAATATCAGGTGTGGTACATCGTCACCTCCTGCTACTTCGAGTACCTTATGTTCCTCCTTATTATGCTCAACACCATGTGTCTGGGAATGCAGGTATGAATACAACACACGTCACACACAGTACATATAACACACTATCTGTCTATCTGTCTGTCTGTCTTACGATAGGCAACAAAAATTGTGGTGTGGCTAAATATTCAGTATGTTGCTGACAGAATAGAGTGAGAGAGAAGAGAGAACTTAAATACAAGGTTTCATGTCATCCTGTCCTTTTTCATCACTGACTGAAAATTACTTATAAAATATAATTTCTCATACAGTCTGTTTTAAGCCCAGATGTGCAGACATTTTATGTCATGATAGCATCTCTTGAGTTATTCTGATAGAATGAGTTTTTGTGTGTAGAAAACTGAAGAAGTCAAAACTGGTGCACTCTATCTGTTGCTTTCAGCTCTTGATTCTCACAGCAATTTTACACAAAACGCGCGAGGTAGTTCGTTGAATGAAATACAGAAGGTAATTGCAATGCTGTGCACTACACTGAAATGTAAACAAACACAATATTAATTTTCTAACCAGGTGTCCTCGTCCTCTCTAATATTTTCTGCCAGGCTTTAGAGTTCTTACCCAAGTCCCAGATCAGAGTATAGAACTGCATACAGTAACTTTGGGAATTCAGAGATGCACAAAATAAACTTTTTTGAAATTCTGCTTTCAAACTCTGTTTTGTAAGTTTGTGCATTCAGCTCTAGCATTTTTTTTTATATCAGTGAGTAATCGCATTCCCATTTCATTAGCAGCACTGAGAGTGAAAATTGGCGAATATCACATTACTCTTGTTTCAGATATAATGTTATGGCAGTAAGAATCAGTATATTCCCTCACCACATGCCTCATTTCACCAGTAAAGAGCAACCTAAGCACATTGCTACATTGCGGCACAGGCAAGACATTTTCTCCTTCCATTTCCATTATTGTCCTCTACCTTCACTTGTGTCCTAACTGTGCCAGGCGCACAACCAGGCTCCCACATGGATAATTGATTCTGTCCCAGCACACAATCATGGAAGGTTTCTTCATCCAAATGTAGTATCAATCTCCTGTTACTTTTCTCCCGTACTGGAGAGGAAGTGGCTCCCCCTCTATTTCCACTTAAGACATGGCTGATGCTCACAACCAATCCAAGACCTGACAACAGCACTGTTTCAAGCAGGGGTTTCTCTGTCATCTTGCCCCATCTATGAACATCGCCTCATGCTTTGATGGAAACACAGGAACCTCCTCCACTCCCAGGGCGTATGGAGCGCTTTGGGTGTGTGTTCACAGGTCGGTGCTAGACAGTTCCTTCGACCTGTGTCCTTGCCTCCAGCAGGATGTGTTACATCTGTGCAGGTGGCTAATATCAATAGTTAAATGCTAACAGAGCAGCTTGGACTGCTGTCGGAGGTGAGAGGAAAGAAAGGGGAAAGACTGGCCTCAGTTTTACACCGTAAAAAGACTAAAGGAAGCTGATAAAGCACATACATGGTTGAAGTAAAAGCCAACCACGTTTCTTCAGTAGCAACAGACAGCCTTGGCCAGCCAGCCGCTGTGGTGCAGTTCACAAAGCAGTCCTCGGTGAAATACAGATAAAGAAGATCAATGCTAGGGTTGTACATTTGTATGAGATCCAAAAAATACAAATGAAATACAATTAAATAATAATACAATAATTGTAGCAACAACAGAAACACTTTCTTCTTGACATTGCAGCCACTGGCATTGCAGTCCCTCACAGCTGGTACTTTGTGGGCAACATAAAGAGCAAAATACAAGCAAACCCTTCAGAGCAGTGTGGGAGCTGAGTTTTTTTACTTACAGAGCTCATTTCTGCAGACGTTCATCTCATGTTTTGCAATTTTGACCATGTTTAACATGTACAGTATGTCCAACAACATAAGACTAAATTAGTGCTTTGGAGTACCTCTAAAATACATCTTAAAGATTCAAGGTTGAAGGTATTGTCATTTTCTCCATATACAATATTTAGTATACAGGGGAATGAAGTTGTGTTCTGGAGCTGCGGAATACACAACTTACTTGTTTTTTTAATTTTCATTGTATCTGTTTTCAAAGACAGGAAAATGCAAGTAGTATTAAGTAGTCCATGTTGAGTGAAGTGCGATGAATGGGTACATCGTTTTCTTGTTTTAATGGATAAAAATGTACAGAAACAATTCGGCATGTAACAATAAAAAGAGAGGACATAAACGTGACAGCAGTAATAGAGCCATTAGCAGCATAATATTAGTCACAAGTCTGTTGCTGTACTACATGTGTGTCTGTCTGCGAGTGTTTGTGTGTGTGACAGAGGTTGGAGTGGGAGTCTGCAGCAGTCAAAACTCAAAAGGTTTTAGCTCCAACTCAGCTGAAAGCACTTCAAACCGCATACCCATTCTAGCTACAAGATAAAGGGACTTCAATGAATGGAAATGAACTTCTTCATTGTGCGTGTGTGATTATAACAATTACAAGCTGAGAGCTACCATACCAGTACATTCACTCTGTCTCACTTTATATTTATGCACCTGTCAATCTGTACCTCTTTAACCCACAGCACTGTAACCAGTCAGACCATGTTACTCACCTGTCTGACATGCTGAACGTGATTTTCACTGTGCTCTTCACTGTGGAGATGATCCTTAAACTCATGGCCTTCAAAGCCAAGGTTGGTTAAAATTCAACATATTATTACATTTTCCAGATAAATTATGTAAGGGCTGACTAATAGTAAATTTACCAAAAATGTTCAATCACTGCTCTGATTAATTAAACACAGTCATTCAGGCCACATACACATGCATACTTTTGTGAGTGTAACTCTTTTTGCATAAAAGTGTTTTCATGATTACTGCAGTTCTGCTACCACAGTGTATGTACGTTTCTTTGCCTTTTTGTCTTTTTTCATTTCTTCATTGCCTGGGATCAAACAACACTTTGAATAAATACATAGTAGGAGCACCTATTGTCACAGTCACAGATTGTCATTTTTCATTTTTTTTCCCAGTTGTGTAATATGACCCAGTCTGCCAGTCTTGGATAGGGGAGCACCTTATGAGTGGATTAGCTGTTCACCCCAAGTATACTCACATACAGAGTTTAGAGTATGGCACACTATTTGTAGCAGTAGCATTAGCTGCAGGACACTAGTAAGCAGCCAGAGAGGATACACTGCTTTAGGTTTTGTTTGAGGGAGTCATTGGTTATCTGTCTCTATGTTTCTTTTGAGTGAATAGTTGGCGGGACTGAATAAGCCACACTGGTGGTAGTATGTTGTTTGTGTCTTGTTGGAGATCCATTCGTGCAGTTGGGTTGGTTTCAGTTCAACTTTGGTAACGTTAGTGATTTTTGCATAGCCTTAAACACGTGGTGGTTTTAGTGTTAATGTATCACCTTCTGATTTGAAAGAGTTGGGAATTGAGGATATAACCTACACAGTTTAGACTGCTCCAAAAGGAGGAATCTGAGCAGCTTAAAGAGGCAAGTGACATACTTAGGACATCAGGTGTGAGCCCAAGAGCTAGATTGCTCAATTGGGTCTTTCTTGGGTTTTAACAACAGGGTGATTAACTGCTGTATTCATGCTAAGGAGAAGTAGGGGTGTGCCATATCATATCGTTCATGATAGCACTGGTGACGTGATGAAAATTTGTCACACGTTATGACTACAGACTACGTGTGTACAGCCGCATACACATGGCTGAAAGCAAATGTAATGTTTCTGTCTGCTCTACTGTGGAGGAGTTAGTTCCAAAACTGGAAGTGGTTTATAACATTAATTAAGAGAAAAAGAGAAGGGCTCTATATTGCACAACGAATACCACACACTGTGTTAACTAGCAACTATACTGACCGTGAGACAAATCGTTGATTATTTTTATTTTCCGAAATCATGTTTTTTTTGGTGCACTCAAGGGAATATCAATCAAACTGGCCTTGGTTTATTCATTTTAATCTGTTTTTTGCAAATGAGAAAAGAGGTACCCGAATGAACATGTGCATGCATACATGCATCATGGCGAGTAAAATCTGAAGACACACAAATCCACACGTTCTGTTTTCTCAAAGGGTTATTTTGGAGACCCCTGGAACGTCTTTGACTTTGTCATCGTCATTGGAAGTGTTGTGGACGTGATGCTGAGCGAAATTGATGTGAGTACCATACTTTTCACACACACACTTTCATATTTTCATATGTTCACGTATTTAAACATACAGATTATAAATACTTAACACACGCATAGGATTATTATACATTCAGGGGCATTGCATTGACTTAACATTAATTTACTGCTTGACCTAATCTAACCTTAATCATAAACTGACACATACATATATATATGTATGTATATATATATATATATATATATATATC
>NTHP01000092.1:1042284-1105865 GCA_003416845.1 Oplegnathus fasciatus | reverse complement strand
TGAGGAGACTGTTGCACCTGATCTGGAAGAACAGATCTGGAAAGGATCCGGTTGTCGCCCTCTCACTTGATGCCAAGAAGGCATTTGACCGAGTTCAGTGGGAATTTCTATTTGCAACGTTGTCACAATTTGGATTTGGACCAACTTTTATTAAATGGATTAAAATNCTACCTTAAATTGCCTGCGGATCGCCAAAGTGCTTCTGTATTCTATAGGAGAACCAATCAACTTTTGAGTGATGGATGTAAAAATCTAAAATTGGTATGGGAGAGAGACTTGAGTTGTAGGTTTGAGGAGGAGGAATGGCTGGAGATTGTAGCCAAGTGTGGAAAATACATTAGGGAAGCCAAAGGGAAATTCACGCAGTACAAAATATTGCACAGGTATTATTGGACGCNAAAAAAAAAGAAAGAGTGGACATGGCTAGTGAGGAGAAACAGGGAGAGCTGACACCACCCAGTGAGCCAGCAGCCACTCAATTGGATCTATTGAAAAGAAAAATCCCCCAAAAAGCAAAAGGCGGCACGAAGAAAAATAAGGAAGGAAAATGCAGCGATCAAGAAGACAGTTAAAATTAGGAACAAAAAATTTATTTTTCAAAAGACCAAATTAAGGCATTTGGCAGACTAACCACAAAAGGGATGAAATGGAGCAATGACACAGTTAAGAAGGCGTTAAAAAATCAATCTGCTGTCCGTCCAACAGGTTACATAACCCTGCAGGACCTGCAAATTCCCCTGCAAGGAATAAGAACCTGCAAAGAAGGATGCAGTGTGTGAAATTTGAGCCTGGTGTGTTGACAGAGGTCTTTGATCTCCTAAAAGATGGATTGACAGAGCTTTCAAGGGAGTGTGTGTTGACCTTGAATGAAATGGCAATCAAACCAAGTGTGGAGTTGCATATGCCTACAGGCAAACTGTATGGTGATGTGACTTTACCAGGTCACACAGGAATAGCAACACATGCTTGTGTGTTTATGTTGGCTGGAAACAGCACTGTGGAAGCACGCAATCGCATATCATTACAGTGGCAATTCCACCAATGGAGCAGAGTGCAGGCCAATAATTATTGAAATAATACAGAGGGCAGCATCTCCAGCAGGCTTCCATCCTGCTGTGGAATACAAGAAAAAATCATTAAAAGGTTCATACGTCTGAGGTTTAGAATTGAGGCAAAAAAAAAAAATGAAATGACAGAAAAAAAACAACACTTAAAAGATGGCCATCTTGGCCAACATCACTGCTCCTCTACCCTGCAGCACCCAGTGCTCCTACAGTAGGTTACTAATATACACTAACAGGATTACTCATTAAATACAGTAATAGAATATATTCAGTGTGATTACTTATATAATACAGTAGTATGATACTTTTAGTATTTAGTATGATTCCCCATTTAGCCTAGTGTGATTCATTTTTCAAAAAGGGTTAGGTTAGGCCTATTTTAAACTTACCTTGTGTTTTCAATCTCACTTACTTCCAACTTCCCTCTCCCTTTGCCATCAATCCAAAATCAGCTGAGCTGCAACATAATATAGACAGGTAATCAACAGATCACAAAGCCTAAAAACACTCAACACATAAATTACGTTTCCATTTACTGTTTAGAAGTAAATATGTACTCTAAATTCATATCAATAGCAATGTAACCCCAAAATTGCTCTCTTCCCTTATTATTGTGTAACGTTAACTTTATTATATTAGCTCGTACTCCACTCGTATATCCTCATTTCACCACTTCCTCCAATCACTCTACAATCACACGTCCCAATGTTATATTAAACTAATATTTAACTCCCCAGACCCCGCAAAAAAAAAAATCACGTTTAGAAGCCTTTTTCTCTTAATTCCACAACGTTGGATGAAATGGCATTCAGCGAACGGAATTTACAATTAATAGGCTGTTCGTGGTTAACGTTATGTGTTGCTAACTTTATCCGGTATCCTAGCCTAATCTGTTATCTGTTAACGTTCCCTAAATCTACTAATTTAGTGGGGGATAATCCACGAACATGCTTCAATGCACATGTATAATAAACAATATGATTGTTTAAACATCTTACCTTTTAAAACGGTCTATTCTGCTGTAACTCTACTGCGCTGCTAGTACTGGCTGCTGAAGGCTGGATTTTCAAAATAAAATTACCCAGATGGTAACAGGAGCTTACTGGGGGGCCACGGACAAGGCTGGAATTTCAAAATAAGTAATTAATTTCAGATTTCTGCATTTTCAGCAGTGCTTTGTAATTTATTCTTTTTCCGTATGTTTTCTGGTCAACTACTACTTTTGCATATTTTAAAGCGTAACTAAACCCCCAAACCACTTTTTTCAGCTGAAAACCAATCTCTATAGGTATTTAGTAGTGTTGTTGATGGATCCAGGTCCAAATCTTGACATTTTAGTGCAACATATTTGAATTCTACTTATTGTGTTAAAATATGCATAGCGACTGCCCTCTACTGTTTGAAACACGACTACTGCAATTTAATTTTGCTATTGGCTGATGTGGAGGCCTGTGACGTATGGTGGCGGCTTTCGTCACCAACCAACCGACTGCCCTCCAATCAGAGGTGGGCAGCTGCACCTCCCCCAGCCCGCACTTGAGTGGAGTCTGTACAGGGTGTTTCTCAATGTGTGTCTGTATCTGTGAAGTCCGCTCATTTTCAAATACACGCTGATCGAGACTCCTCATCATAATTACACAGCTTTACAACTTATTCCAACGTTTGCTCACATTAGCCTTGTAAAGTAACATCAGCAGCTCCGCGAATGGACCCAACCGTTACGTGCTGAGCCCGTCAGAGATCACATTGCCCAGCTTCAGGCATTACTGGGGCTGGAGCCAATGGCTCAAATTGATACGGCTTGGGAACGCCATGGTCCTCAAACACACTAATGTCTGCTTCAGGGGACTCAGGAGGGAGAAAGTCCTCCACCTCTAAAGAGCTCTCTTGTATTCTGTGTCGCTCTCTGTTGTTCTCCGGCCAGCGGATGTCACTGAGCAACTGAGCACACATCCACGTCCCCCCCCGCTCATCATTTTTTTCACATTTCTGCATTTTCAACAATGCTTTGCAACTCTCAGCTCTTTAGGCCAATGCAATTTTTGTTTTTGTTACAGAATTACAGTTCAGCCTTTCTAGCAATGTAATTCAGCTCTTAGCTTCTTTGGGTAATGCAGTTAAGCTTCCAATTCTGCCAATTTTATATTTCTGTTTCCAGATTTTTCAGCAGTGCAGTCAATGCATTTGAGCTTTCAGATTTTTCTGAAATGTGCAGTTTTTTTCGCATAGAGTTGACTGTGGCCTGTGGAATGTTGGCCCCCTCCTCAATGGCTGTGCGAAGTTGCTGGATATTGGCAGGAATTGGAACACACTGTCGTACACGCTGATCCAGAGCATCGTCCTCGCCAGGGTCTGGTGAGGGTCTGGTAAGGACAATATTGGAGACGGCTCATGGTAGTGAAATGAACATTCGGTTCACGGCCAACAGCTCTGGTGGACATTCCTGCAGTCAGCATGCCAATTGCACGCTCCCTCAAAACTTGCGACCTCTGTGGCATTGTGTTGTGTAATAAAACTGCACATTTTAGAGTGGCCTTTTATTGTGGCCAGCCCAAGGCACACCTGTGTATTAATCATACCGTTTAATCAGCATCTTGATATGCCACACCTGTCTGGTGGATGGATTATCTTGGCAAATGAGAAGTGCTCACTAACATGGATTTACACTAATTTGTCAACAAAATTTGAGAGAAATATACCTATTGTGTACTTAGAAAAAGTCTTAGATCTTTTATTTCAACTTGTGAATAATGGGAGCGAAAACTTAAAGTGTTGCATTTATATTTTTGGTCAATGTAGTTTATGGTAAATCATATGATGGGCTGCTGTAAGTATGAAGGTTTTTGTTATGGACAACTTATTAACTTGTCTTTATATTAGTGTGCGTCTTTTATCCAGAGGTAGTATTTTGTATGTATGTTTTTGAATGTATTTCGAATGTAACAAATTTCAGATGTACAAACGGCGCGATTCATTGGCTAAAAATAAGACTGTATTGTGTGTTTTCATGTGATGCTAAGATACGGTGACCAGACGTCCCGGTTTGTCTGGGATTGTTCTGGTTTCAAACTGGGTGTCCCAAGTCCCGACAGATCTGTAAAACACTAATATGTCCCAGTTTTCAACATTCACTACCAAATTGTCCCGGTTTTCACCACAATTAAAACAATAATTATAATATTATACTTCTTTTCAGCGCTTACATAGACATTTACCATGTTCTGCCCACTCATTATTACCTAACCCAATATAAAATTGGGTTAGGTAATAATGATAATAATAATAATAATACTATAAAACAATGCACCACGTGTCTGAATTCAACACTGATTTGTCTGTATGCGTGTCAGTCAATCACTGTGTCGTTTCAAGTAGGGCCGCACGATGTATCATTTCAACATCAACACTGCGATGTGCACACGTGCAATAGTCACATTGCAGGACGCACGATGTGAAGTAAGGCAAATTAACTTAAACATGTCATTGCTGCTTGATTCAAAAGGAAAACTCGCACACACAAAACTTACAGTATTTCCTGTATTTTTTCATATCGCAATATATATTGCAGAAAAGAAAGATATCGCAATGTCAGTTTTTTCCCAATATCGTGCAGCCCTATTGTCAAGGCAACGAAAATGCTTCGCTCATGGCTTCCATGGTGTTGAAAGGTGCACTCAGTAGGTGTCCCCCATCCTGATGAAAACGCCTATGGTGCGTTCATAAATGCAAACATGGAGGGTTATTATTATTTCGCCTTTACTGGACAGAGTGACAGTGAAGAGGCAGACAGGAAGTTTTGGGAGAGAGAAGGGCACAACATGCAAGTGGGATTGCCAGCTGGAGTTGAATCGGCAATGTTGCGGTTATGAGGTATGCGCTGTAACCATTCAGGTACCAAGGCGCTCCTTTGTGTGGATTTCTTATTAGCGCTTGTTCTTGTTTGTAATAAATAAACATGCAGTACCTTTACTATAGAACTGTTAATATGTTTTGATTTTAATGTCTGAAAGTAAATAAAAATAAATTTGGATTTGGATTTGACTAAATTTTTTGTGCGTGCATGAATGCGCGGTACGCTTAAGGGTCCCGGTTTGGGGGTTTGAAAATATGGTCACCCTATGCTAAGAGATCTGCTCCTCAGGCATTTAGATCCCAAAGTATGTTCCATATTCTAAGACTGGTATTTGTAAAGCCCGTGTGGAAGGACCACCCCAGGATTTCTGGGGTCTTAGATAATGGGCAGCAACTGCTATAATGCCGGAGTCCACTGCCACACAGTGAAGAGGTCAAAAGCCTGTTCCTGCTTGTCCATCAGGTCACCCCCATGTTACAGATCTCTCAAGGCTGTGCACCTTTATTTGTTCTTAACTGTTTTGGAATTGTTGCTGAAAAGGTTCTGGGGCCTGTACCACAAAGCAAGTTCAGCGTAGTCCGGCTCTCTTTGGGTTACCTGGTTTCACTGAGCACTGAGCACTGAACACTGGTGATCCTGGATAACCGCTATCATGAAAAATAAACCGGCTCTGGGTTTCCAATTCAGCATTACAGGCAACATCGTCAGAACCATGAATGAACTACTTAATATGACGCGACATGAAATGGTGATACCCACAGGAAAATTTGGTTATACAGTAGTGACAGCAAAAAGCGATATTCAACAAGGTGAAATGAAAATATAATCACATCTAGAATAGAATAAGAACATGTAGAAACACTAGAAATTATTTCCTTATGTCAAAAGTAAGGCTATGAATAAGTGTGTCAATTATTATATACGTCCTAAGTGAGGTTTTTTTTTTACTGATGATGAACAAACTATTATGAATATGTGGTACACATTATGAAGTTACATACATAAGTAATGTAAGACCGTTTCTGAAAGGAGAGGAGAGAGACGAAGAAAAGTAGTTAATGTCTGATAAGGTGTACCTTACTACTTTATAATCATGGGAACTCATTAACAGTGTGTGGATTTTTTTTCTCATAAAAGACAACAAAGAGTTTATTACTTTATGTCCAGTTATCATCACAGAGTCTCGTCGTGTTACTCTGATCTGCAGTGATGGAATAAAAGTGTAAAAGCATCAACATGAAACTGCCATTCTGGAATTAAAGAATCTTTAACAATTGCTCTTTATTATTACTTGTCACTTAATTATAAACTCTTTTGTCCTTGTCAGGATCCTGTAGGAATAATAACTAAATTTTTCCAGTGATCTGATTAGTCAGTGGTCGGGCTGATGACAGGTTTTGATCTGATCCTCTGGAGCCGGTATTTCAAAACTTGTGATCTGGATCAGAATGATCCGGATAATGAAATCTCTCTTTTCTCAGTCAAGGATCAAAATGATCTCACTGAGTTTATCTGAGTATTTCAAAACATTAGCAGGTTGGATCACGGTTATCCCGATATGACCAAATAGGGATTTCCAAATCTCGAGTCCCAATCCCTGGATCTGAACAGAAAAAAAAAACATGGCCATCTCACGAAAGGTGCAAGTGGTAGCACAGCTTTCACGTCCAAATGTAAGTATACTTTTGTCTAATATGTGGCATTTGTAAGGCTATACGAATGGCAACCAACATGTTGTGCTAACCAGCTACTTGAATTGCCACGTACTTAAAACGAGGGCATGACAATCTCTAATTAAGCTTAGGTCATGCTTACAACAGCTGTTTACTTCTATGTTAAGTAGCTAGCGGGCTAGTGAGCTAGCTGGCTTTGTTGGTGTATGTGGCGATCTATGTTTCAACTTTTAAAAGGGAATTAATTTATAATTATGTCATACATTGACTCTTGAAACAAACACAAACCCATTCACAGCGTGAAAATCTATGATTTAGCTGCACTGAAGCTAACGTCAGCTAGCTAGCTAGCTAGCTAAAGTTATTATGTGCCTGCCGACAGCAAACTTTCTTTAAGTGGGCTACATGTGTACAGACTCCTGAAGTACTTTGGAAACAACGTTACGAACTATACGGTTCATTCAGTAGTGCACTAGTTTGGGAGTTGAGTTTCAGTAGGCCGCAGTGTTGTCGTTGATGATATCGTGCTTTTGCATACATAAAAAACAATTCTATTTTTGTGGCTACTGTGGACTACTGACAGAATCATAAAGATAATCTCATACCCTCTCACTACTTAAAAGAGTATCCTCACTCCCACGGTCCCCACTCAGCAATGCCACTGCTAATAAGGACAACCGTAGAACACAAACCATCACTAATAAACCTTACCCCTACAGCAAGGTAACATTATACTGAAGTGAGCATGTAAATGCGTATTAGAATTTTTTAGAATCTTCACAATGCATGTCCCATTATAAGTCAATGGCCATTTCATTCTCAAATAAGGGGCTGTCCCTTATTATAAGGGGCAGGTGGCTTAACCCTAATTGGTTTGTTTGTCTCCCCAATACCTCTAGATGGACTCCTCTGGGTGTGGGACCTCTCACCAGCCGAATGCTTCCAGACGGGCCAGTCAGCAGTATATCGACAGAAGCCTGCTCCCACCTCCTAAACCACTTTTGGTGATAGGAGGTACATCAATCTGTTCAGACCATCTTCATGCCCACTGTGACTGTATCATGTATAGTTAAGTTATCAAATAGCTCCAGCGCCATGTATTTTGTGTGCCTGATGTGCAAAGCACATTCATACACTAGTTGTTATTCTGCGGGCTTTTTATTATTCATCTTCCTTATAAACTTTGGACTGCTACTCCTCTCGCAGCGTTACCAGCACATACATAAACAATACATCAAAATGTACGGAATGATCAGGAATGGTGTGCTTTGTCTTTTCAGAGAGATTCACCCGATGATTTTTGCGTAAATCGCAAAAAACGGCGAAAAAATTCCCCATTTGAATGAATGGGATAGAATGTTAGGACCTACAGTGCGTGACATCATCGCTAGAGTGGAGGGCAGCTGTAAAATCTTTGAAAAATGTTATCTTAAACTTGCTTTTGTGCCCACAATTTTCACTCCTCATACATAATTTTACATCAGAATGAATGGAAATTTTGTGCTGGTCGCAGAAATAGTTATGAAAGCAAATCGACTTACACTACTGGCTCGAGGAACCTCCAAGTGACAGGAACAGCAACCAACTGCCACATTTACTTCCATATTAAATGAGACCAGAAAATTTAGAGGAACAAACAAAGTGCACAAGTTTTCTAACCTGCTCTAGTGATCACATTTTTTAACCCTACAAACATATATCAGTGCCTTCACGAGACTCTTATCTCTCTGATGGTATCATCATTTAGCGGATACGAGTTACGGTCATTTACTTAGAAGCAGGAGTTTGGGGAGTGTATTTCGGCTTCATTTCTATTAAATCAACTCTCCTAGCTGTCTTAAGAGTGGTATGTGTTTGTGTGTGTGAGGCACCAGTCACCATAGCAACCAGTGACTCAGCAATCGCTGGGCGGAATTGGAAAAAGCTGATTAGCTTTGATTGGCTAATCAGACTGTTTAACTCTCAGTCTAATATCCATACTGGCCTTTCTCATTCAGCCATTTTTAAAGTCAGCCATCTTGTCCTTTCCAAGCAGGACATAACAAACAGCAGTGTGTGTGTGTCACTGTGTGTGTTCCCTTTTTGTGTGTGTGTGTTTGGTCTGTTTGAATGTCTATATGTCGTCAAGGTGGCCGGCTTATCCGCCCCTTCTTTTTTCTTTTATTTTTAAGTAATACTGGAGTCTCTGTGACTATGATGATGAATATTACGACTGATATTTGTATTATCATTGCTCCTGTCAGTTACGCAATTCCGTGTATGGCGGTGGCATCACTTACTGATCCTTAGCAGTTTTATTTCATACCGCAGCAGAAAGCTCCGCTGTGCTTGAGCTTCAGAGATGCTTGGGGAAAATGTAGCTTGTGTGATCACTACTTGATCAATAAAAGAGCTAAGCTACTGAAAAGCTATTTGATACCACCACCATGTTACTGAGAAATGTAGTTAAACTAGTAATGCCGCTACTTGTAGCGCCGCTACTGCCCAACATTGCCCAAATGTTGTATTTACCAAAAGGAATTCGTAAGCATACAGTCAATACTTGGGTGATAATTGTTGGATTGATACCCCTTGAGGTAGGCAACTCAATGAATTTTGTTACACACACACTAAATGAGGGCAACTTGCATCCAGGTGCCAGATGATTTTATTATTATCTTTTTTCTGTTTTTTAACTTTTAAAAAAGCCTCCTGTGGACAGGTGTTGTAAATTAGGAATTCGCTACAAACACTAAACGCAGTGCATCTGGTCCTTGTGCATAAATGTATGCTACGATTCTAATGCTACTGTGATGTCCATATCAAATAAAATAAACATAACATTACACTGCTAACCCAGTAAAAGTACAGTCTTAGATGAAAAATGGCTTTCTTGTTTGCTGCTATCCTGACTGTCTAAGTTCTGTTAATTTCTGTTGAAACTGTCAGTTTTGTTCACGGCCAAATTGTTTAAATTGTCATTGTTTTGTTATTGGTCAACTATGTACTTATAAACAATAAAAAAAAAGAAAACTTTGTTTGGAGCCTGCATTCCTGTTGTCTCTGTGAGCCTACTGTGTGACCACAAACAACACACACACACAACACACAGTATGTTGGATGTTTTGGTTACAATGTTTAAGTGAAACTAGACTTAGAGAAATGTGTTGTCTGTATTTGTTACACTTGTATTTACAGCAGTTTTTCCATGTGTTTTCAGGAGGAGGTGTGGCCTAACAGTATTTTGTAATGCTTTACGTTTCTTTACTTACTTGGTTCTGTTAGAACTAAAACACTTTCACATTTGAAGGGCACATTCAATTTAGAGTTTAAATGGAATGTGAAGCCTAGGTTATTTGTCAATCTAGGTCAAATCCACCTTTGAGGTGGGATACAAATGATCCTCAACTCTGCCTTACATTTTGAAATACCCAAATGCAGCATTTTGTCTGGAAATACCCAATTTTCAGATCAGATCAGAATTTAATCCAATCCAACCAATATAATCCTGTGAGATCATTTTGAAAAGCCGGCCCCTGAAGTTAACCTGCTGTGGAGCAGGTTGATATACTGCAGAGGTGATGAGCAGATTGATGGCAGGTGTCTAGGTTGATCAGGGATCCAGGAGCCAGGAGAGCGCCACACCCCCACCACACACAGACACAGAGAGACAGACAGGGGAGCACAGGAGACACAGGGGAAATGGAAAACACAAGGGAAAATACTGGGGCACGGTCGTGGCCGTGACAGTACCATTCTGGAATCCCATCTAGAGGAGTAGACTGAAAACAGACTGCACACTGATCTGAGCCCTCAGTTTATTGACCAGATTTTATCTCTGGTTATGAGAGGTGAAGCTACGGGAATAGAGTGAACAATGTGCAGATTCTACTTCATTCAGTCTGTCCCTAGCTATCGCTATCTAATCAGCTGTCTGCAGACACCATACGCTGTATGGTAATTCTGGCATCTGGTAGTGACAGTCCAAATGTAACTGTATGGGAAAGCCTATATTTTATTTAAAGTTGTAATCTCAAAGATTTTAATTTCTCTGTCTTTCACGGCACCTATGGCAATAATCGGTAATTGCAGATGTGTTTCTGGACCTCACTTAAATTTCAGTTTCCTCATCTATAGTCATCGACCTTTTCTTTGTTTGTTCGGCTATAGTAACCGGTTACTCACAACACTAGCAGAGACCGGAAAAAACAGTACACCGCTTCACACATAGGTGAGTTAAAGAGCGAGTCATTGTGTTAAAAGCCTTGTTAAAGCCTAACTATGCGCCACTTGTGATTTTTCTGGGAAAGTCGCTCCCGACACCTGGGTCATAATACTGCAAATGCAAGGGCTTTCATCAGTGGGCCATAGACTCAATCACCATTGTGTTGCATCATTCGGCGATAGATAGTGACTTAACAGAGGTTTATTTAAATGAAAATCCTTGAGATTATATCTTAAAGTATGCATGATGACAAGGATGACAGCCCATTCTTTTGTTATTTTGATCAAATGTTTTGCACATGTAGACCTAATAAATATATATAAGCTTAATGTTCTAGTCTTTTTGCATTTGCTCAACGATGAAAGAAAATCTCTGAAAATGGTGATTCGTCCACACCTTTTTTTTTTCCTTTTGGCCATGTCATGCCCAGTCCTAGTCAAGTACAGTAACCTGCACTTTAAGCAATATTCAAAATCTGAGAAGCGCTTCATGCAATGTTGGTATTTATCTCGTGTAATTAAATCTTAGAAAGTCTTGTCAGACATTCAGGTATGGCGCCGAGAAATGGTGCAGAGACAAACGGCAGCTGAGTGCTCCTAGACAGTCTGGCGTTTCCCTCAACTAAAACCAGTTGCATGTCCAGTTAATCAAAAATATCATGGAGGGGGATATACAAAGGAGGACTAGGGGTAAATTACCTCAAAGACATGACAAAGACAAGAAATTGACGACAGAAACAGAAGAAAGCAATGCCACCACAGACGAAAATGGTGAACACATGGGAGTGGACTACCTGCAAGCTAGCATAGTTGCTATACATTCTGAAATTACAGCTGTTCGCTCCAATGTTAAGACAGAGCAACTTTTGTGACACACATACAAGAGATATGAAGGAAGAGTTGGGGAATTTCTGAGAAGAAGTTAACCAGAAGCTAAGTGAAATCGTCACGGAACTGAAAGATGCAGTGGACAGGGTGGAGGAAGTGGAACAATGGGTGAAAGACTTCAAAGGATGTGCTTTCCCAAACTTTATAAGTTCAAGAAAACATCCAGGCCAAGCTGACAGATCTTGACGCATGTTCACGTAGAAATAATATGTACATACACAGGAAAATCTCCTGGGAGATAACCGGAGCTACAGGACGTCAGAACCGATCCGAAGCTCCGAAGGAGCTTGGGAAAAACTACGGAGATTCCACAGAGCCTCAGCGGACATCGCAGATGACAACTGAAGTCTCTGTGAGTAAAAGGATGACTGACTGACAATAATAGCTGCAGTAAGGATCTAAAGATGAGAGACCATAGTCCATATAACTTTAAGTTAATCTAATGACCAGCAAGTCTGGGAGTCAATTACAGTGAAGAAATGTATTATCTCAGGATAAACTCCTTGAGATGTATCATCTCATTTTCAAGGGGGTCCCAAACAAACAAACAAACACCCAACAGGTGGAAAACAGAACAGTACAAGATACAATAATATAAAACACATCAATGACAAAACAGACAACAAACAACCAGCAAATAATCAGACAGACAATAAACTAAATAATAAGACAAAAAAAAGCACAAAACAACCATAGTTATAACCTAAGACTAGACACAGTCAAAAGAAAATGAAAAATGATCAGTCTATAAAGAAATAAATCAAGGAAGGAAGGTAGCATTACTGAAAACATAGGAAATTTGTTTTAAGATGAGAAAACAAAACATTTTTAAATTTGCACAATGATGAGAAAGAACGAATATTTAGTAGTCCAGTATTGGTAGTATAAGTTGTGAAACAATGTTTGGAATGATACAGAACACCAACACCAACATTTACTTTTTTCATGACATGATCGATGTGTGGTTAAAAGTTAAGTTCAGAGTCAATCCACACACCTAGATATTTAATTTTTTCGATTTTCTGAAGAGATCTACCATCATTACAAGTTAAAACCAAAGAGTTGGATTTGGAGTTGAGGTTCTGCCTCACATCAAGAAGCATTGAATAGGTTTTTGTTTTATTAAGCAGTAATTTGTTAGCTGACAACCAGGTTTGTAGGATATTAAAATGAGATAGCAGAGCCTCTTGAATTTGGGATATAGAAGCTTCTGATGTATATATAATGGTATCATCTGCATATAGTTGTGCACAACATTCGGGAAAAAAAGAGTGGGAGATCATTGATAAAAATAGAGACAAGAAGTGGTCCTAAAGTAGAACCTTGAGGCACACCTCTCTGCTGAGTGAGTAAATCTGATTTTCACCCTCTCAAAATAACACATTGCTTTCTGTTGTGGAGATATGAATTAAACCACAGCAATGCATGTTGGGAAAGACCAACAGCATGGAGCTTGTCCAAAAGAAGATAGTGATCCACCAGATCAAAAGCTTCGTTGAGATCAATAAATATTGCTCTGTGAGATAGCCACAATCAGATGCAGAGAAAACATCGTTCGTGAATTTTAAGAGAGCAGTAGTTGTGGAAAAGTTAGATCTGAACCCGAACTGATATTGAGAGAGGATATTATTATTGTTAAGGTACTGTGATAATTGATTGTACTTTTTTTTCAAATACTTTGGCAATGGAACAAGTAATTGAAATAGGTCTGTAATTATTGGGATCAAGTGTGTCATCACCCTTAATCTCCTTAAGGGGAGTTATATGTGCAGATTTCCAAATAGCTGGTATTTCCCATGAATACGGTGAAAGATCAAACAGATCAGCCAATGGATGCAGAATTACTTTAACAAAAAGACACTCAAAGTATTTTGGATCAACATAAGGTGTTATTAGTTCAGAGGACCAATTTGATAAAACATATGTAGCCACACCACCGCCTCTGGTGCATCTGTCAGCTCTATATAACACGTAATTTGGTAGTTTGATTTCAGTGTCTGCAGTCTTGCTATTCAGCCACGTTTCGGAGAGTGTAATGATATCTGGTTTGTGAATGGCAACCCATGCTCTGAATAAATACATATTTGGTACAAGGCTTCTAATATCCAAATGTAGAATTATGTAGATTTATTCACTTTTAATCAAAAATAATGAACACTGTCCCTGTTCAAACGTAAGCTAAAGACATAGTTGATCCAAAGAGATATCAAAAGGTTGTACAAATAAGACACATTAAAAACAGATACACAAGAAAACATAAACCATATCACAAACACAACTAAATTAAACACCAGGCCAAAAACCAGTAGGTCAGGGCATCTCAAGAGTCACACAAAGTAGATCTCTGGAGATCACTGTATAGCACCATAAAGCTGTCAAACCCAGTAATTGTGTGTACTGAAAATACTCATAAGAAGATAACATCAGTTCGCACCTGGAGGGGCCCTTCGCTAGTTGTAGGCCTACCCTCCCTATTTAGAAGTTACTTTGAAACTTTGAAAATGAAAGTCTCTTCTTTTATGTTTGAGGATTTAAACTTTTGTTTGGTTGCACAGACAGAAATTCACGTGTTAAGGTCAATAAGGGAGAATAAAGTGGACACACAAAAGGTTTTCAAGAACAAATTTCACATCAGGGATATAGCGTAATTACTCTAAATGTTAATGGGTTGCAAAATCCAATTAAAATTAGTAAATTAATAACTAAAATGAAAAGAGAGAAACAACATAATTTTCTGGCAGGAGACCCATCGCTCCCATAAAGAACATAAGAAATTAAAAAATCTGGGATTTAAAAACACTTTTTATTCTTCCTATAGAAATGGGCATGCAAGAGGGGTAGCAACTTTCCAGCTCTTCACACAGATTGTGGATACAGAGGGGCGTAACATCTTGGTAAAAGGATTCCTTGATCATAAACAAGTAACACTATTTGATGTATACAGACCTCCAGGAAATGATGAGATGTTTATTAAAAAAATATTCAACATAATAGCTGCAGAATCCTCTGGTGTCCTGATTTGTGGCGGGGACTGGAATGTTCAGCTACAACCTACACTTGACTCTACTAATTTGATGAAGAGGATAAGCTGTGAGACACTGACAGTCAAAAAATGACTTAGAGAGATCGGGTATGATGGACATATGGGGTTAGAGATATATCTGATCATGCAGGTGTATATTTGTCATTACATTTGGATAACAAAGCTAAAGACACCACATGGAGACTTAATACCAGCCTCCTAAATGACCCTCAGTGCAAATAATACATTGAGTTGGAATTTAAGGACTACATAAAACACAACAATAATGAGGAAACGTCTCCTAGTACTATATGGGATGCTGTCAAAGCACTAATCAGAGGGATACTTATAATGTGGTCTTCAATAAAGAAAAAGGAAAAACAGAACCAATTACAGGATTTACTGGACGAATTGAAATATTCAAAAACCAAGCATTTGGAACTCAACGCTCCCCACTTGTTAAATCAAATAAATACAATAAAAGATAAATAAAATATATGACAGCCAAGTGGAGATGAAAGTAAAATTCCTTAAACAAAGATATTACGAAAATAGACCGAGAGCCAAAAAATGATTGGCATGGAGATTACACAAAGAACAGGCTGAAAGATCCATCCATAAAGTTAAAGATCCCCATACTGGCAAGATGTATCATAAATTAGAAGAAATACAGCATTCCTTTGAAAAATATTATAAGGATTTGTACACCCAGCCCAAAAGCTCCAAACCTTTAGACATTACTAGTTTTTTAGAATCATTAGATTTAGCGTCAATTGGAGCCGAACAAAATAAAATGACACAGGAGATAACGAAAGAGGAGATAGACAGTTCCATGTTGAGACTTAAAACAAACAAATGAATAGACGGGTATCCAGCGGAGTGGTATAAGACATTTAGACTTATTGATACCAATACTCCTGAAATTCTTAACTATACACTTAAAGGGGAAGGTCTCCTGGAAGCAAGCAGTAATATCTGTAATTCCAAAGACAGGCAAGGATAAGACAGAATGCAGCTCATACTGACCGATATCAATACTAAATATAGATTATATGCTTCAATAATTGCAAAAAGACTGGAGAACATAATTCCAGATTTAACTGATACAGACCAAACAGGATTCGTTAAAAATATGCAGACACAAGACAATGTGAGACATGCTTTATGAATGTATGAACAAGGATAATGCAGAATCTGTTATTCTTAGCCTTAATGCCGAAAGGGCTTTTGACTCAGTAAGATGGGAATACTGGTACTGCAACACTTTGGCTTTAACAGTGCAGTAATTGGATGTTTGAAATGTTTGTACCACTCTCCCACCGCCAGGATTAAAATAAATGGCAGTCTTGCCAAAACAGTCTTGCTTGAAAGGGGATGCTGCCAAGGATGCCCCTTAAGCCCTGCCCTTTTCACCCTATTTATTGAACCTGTTGGGAATCTGTCCATGAATGTGAGGCCTCAGATACTCAACATGGAGACTGAGCACATGGTTCTTTGTTCGGAGAACAAAAGGAGCCATTTGAACTCAATTTCCCAAGATCCTTCAAGGTTTTTCACATCTCTGTGAGAAACCCCGCCCATGAACCGAGCTTTGAGCTACGATTGGTCAAGGTGGCACAGGACCCATGACCTCATTGGGTCATATATAAAGCTCAAAACCTTGCACGTATTTCTCTCTTTGTTCTGTAACTCCCCTGAGGAGCAGCACCGCTGTTCTCCTCGTCCTCTGGAACTCTCTCCCTGGAGGGTGCGGCCCAGTTGCCCACCTCTCTTTTCTCTGGACTTTCAACAGGGGTGCAGCCCAGCTGCTGACTCTCTGGCCCCTGAGGCCTGCTCCATTGTCTTCTACACAAGGTAGACACACTCTCTGATTCAGCGACGTGAGGGCCTGCCTAAGATTCCTGAAACTAAGTTAAACTTAGACCTGAAAGTCATTTAGCGCCAGCAGCTACAACACAAAGTCTGCTAGCTAATTCTACAAGCAACAGGAGCCACAAACCAAGTTAGCACAGAGCTGCTAACTCTGCCAGGACTGGATTCCTCCGGCCTGTTTGGAACAGTGCACAGCAAAGACTGTTTTGGACATCAGAACCACAATTCTTCACAGCCTGGCTCATCAAACAGGATCGCCAGCTAACAAAGCAGCACACCAACCGACCCCTTTCCCAAAAGACTGGTAACGTTGACTTCAACTGGGCATAGCACAGCATAACACAGCTAAGCATAAGGCTATTCAACTTTTGTACGTTGAGCTTCATTGTTGTGATGTGTTTTCATAGTTCATTGTGTTTATAGATGATTGGTTAGCCACTCAAATAAGTTGATTAGTTCCACGGTTCAGGCTGGTGTTTCAAATTCTCCCACCTGTTTTGCCAGTTCCTTTGTGTGGCTCCTCATTTTCAGTGCCCCACAGTCACTGAGTCCACCATTGTTCTTTGTCTCTCAAACACATATGGGCGAATGTGAACCCCAGTGGCCATCTTAGACTCCGCCATCTTTGCTTTCTTTGTTTACCTTAACACATAGTCCCACCACATGGCAGTCACCTTTGAGTCAGCCATTTTGTAGTTTCTTTTGCCTAAGCACCAGGCCTGAGTCTTTGTTCCCCTTCTTGCATCTCTCTCTCTCTCTCTCACACACACACACACACACACACACACACACACACACACACTGAGACCCCTCTCGAGGCTGAATAGAGCACAGAGGGGTGACGGTGGTCTGGTTTGTTTTCCCTCAGACAGTCTGTTTATGTGACTGTCTGTCTTATCAATGAATGGCTGTCTTTCATTCAGCTGACTGACACTCAGTGTTCTGTGTGTGTGTGTGTGTGTGTGTGTGTGTGTGTGTGTGTGTGTGTGTANCCAACCGACCCCTTTCCCAAAAGACTGGTAACGTTGACTTCAACTGGGCATAGCACAGCATAACACAGCTAAGCATAAGGCTATTCAACTTTTGTACGTTGAGCTTCATTGTTGTGATGTGTTTTCATAGTTCATTGTGTTTATAGATGATTGGTTAGCCACTCAAATAAGTTGATTAGTTCCACGGTTCAGGCTGGTGTTTCAAATTCTCCCACCTGTTTTGCCAGTTCCTTTGTGTGGCTCCTCATTTTCAGTGCCCCACAGTCACTGAGTCCACCATTGTTCTTTGTCTCTCAAACACATATGGGCGAATGTGAACCCCAGTGGCCATCTTAGACTCCGCCATCTTTGCTTTCTTTGTTTACCTTAACACATAGTCCCACCACATGGCAGTCACCTTTGAGTCAGCCATTTTGTAGTTTCTTTTGCCTAAGCACCAGGCCTGAGTCTTTGTTCCCCTTCTTGCATCTCTCTCTCTCTCTCTCACACACACACACACACACACACACACACACACACACACACCTGTATTTAGTTACATTAGTTAGATTTCATATTGTGTGTTTTATTCTTATCTTTTGAATAAATGATTGTGGATAATTACATGCTGGTCTCTTTAATGCTGCACAAGAGTGAATGCTGCCAACCTCTTCTATATAGAACTCCAAATTCTTCAACTGTACTAACTATTGATATGGTAATTTTGGTTGTAGTTATTAGGTTAATTATTAATCAGAGTTCCAAATTGATATTTTAGTACCTTTTTATGAGACTCACTCAGTGAATTGGCTGTCATTTTTCCCTTTACGAAAGGTGGTGCCCTGAGGTTGGGCTTAATGTCAATTAAGTCCAGTTATTTAATATAATTATTTATTTGTGATAGCCGTACATATTTTGTATACTTTTAAATCATTGATCCCCAACAAACCACTTGCACAAGCAATCAGAGAAGATAGAGAAATAACAGGGATTCTGGTTAGAGAAACAGAATACAAGATGTTTGTATACGAATGATGTCTTGTCCTTACCAACCCAGACTCGAGTCTACCTAAATTAATGTCTTGTCTAAAACAATTTGGTTACTACTCAGGGTATAAATTCAACATACAACACAAGTGTGAGCTCAGAGATTAATCATGATTTTAGTACAATATATTTAGGTAACATTTTATCCAAACTCAACTCTCGTGACAAGTATCTTCTCCAATTACTGCTCGCCGCCAGTAAAAAGCCATAATTAGAAAATGGTTGATTAACAACCCCAAAACAAAATTAGAGTGGATTACAAAGGAAATTTACAGTATGGAAAGGTTGACTTTCTCCTTGAAACTTTGTATGGATAAATTTGCTAATTACCTAATGAAATGGTTACTACATCTAAATACAGTAAAGGATTAACAAGAACTTTATGCTAGACTCCTACATGTGCATATCCCCATCAGCCTTTCTTTTTTCTATCTGTGTAACATCATAAATGTAAATGTTGAATTATGGGACATGCGTGTCAAGATGGATGTGTAAGGGTCTGTTGCTTGCCTTACAATGAACACCTCCCTGAGTTTGAAGTGAGGCCAGTGTGAGATATGTGGAAGCGGACGGACAGGCATGACCTTGACCCCTTATGCATTACTCTGTGGTACCTATCTGTTGTACTCCTAACATGGACATCTGTATGGACTGACCCTTACTTGGACTCCGCTACCCCTTCTTCCTTTAATCTTTTTTTCCTTTTTTTTTCTTTATGGATCATCACTACTGACATATGTACAGTACATGTACTCCAACAGGGAGATGTATCTTGAGAAGATATAATTTGATTCACCGGTTACCCCTGAAATTAATAGAGCAACACTTAACGCTATGTAATCTTATAGCCAGTGTATATGTGAGGTGAACTATACCCCTTGGACCAGTTTTGTTTTTTTGTCTGTGCCTGTTCTTTCATCACTGTTCGTTCATTCTAAAATCCAATACAAATAAAGTAAAAAAAAATGAAAAAAAGAAAGTCTTGACAATTTGACAGAATTCTTTGAAATCAGTATCCAGGGAGAGAAAGCAACAATCCTGTATGCTGTTATAAAGGGAGACAGGCCTTACATGCAGTATATGGTGCATAAGTGTCCATCTTTTGTTTTATGAATGGTGACATTAAATGTTTTTCTTCTCTGCTTTCTATGTTCATGCCTTCATCTTTCATTGTAACTTATGTTTGCCACATACACACCTTTACAGCTGGAAGCTGTCTGTCTTTCCTCTCTGACGTCACTTCTTGGATTTGTGTTTCCCTCCCACAGGCAGCACTGGCCTCCTCTGGAGGACTTTACTGTCTCCATGGCTGCGCTGTAACTATTCACTTGCTTCAGTTTTGCATGACATTCACATAATGCATGAAATTTGTCTGAACAAGGCTTAGCCTGACAAAGGTGTTCAAAAGCCAGGGCCCCCTTTCCCAAAAGTATCATAAGGATAACCTGATCGTAAAAGCCATTTTACAAACCTTCTTAAGATGGCAGAGGCTTGTCTCAATCAATATTGTAACCAGTAGACGATTTATTAATTTTTAACCGTGGGTATGGCCCAATGGGATGGCTTTCAGGTGTCACATGTTGTCGCTGTGTGTGCGCATGTCAGTGTGTGTGACAAATTGCTTGCACATTTTTGCACTGTGTACTCTCTCGCAATTCTATATCGTCAACTTCTTAAGAGATTAATGTTATGGTTTAATCGCGGTTGTATTTTTTTTAGGCGAGGTCTACCTTCCGTCCCGTGACCGTCCCAAAATGTACTTTTTATTGTGCCTGATGATTTTTTCCCCCTTAACTTAGAGCCCTGCTCTCTGCTACCAGGGGTTGGAGAGGGGGGGTGACAGGTTAACGAGGGTCATTTTGGTCATTTTGCTAACAAGGGGGATGGCATCCCCCCTCATCCCCCCTCAAATCGCCTACTGATTGTTACAATAACAGGCAAATAGTTTACTAAAAACAACACGTGTATTACACAAGCCAACACTATTGAAGTTTGATAAGCAAACCGAGATACAAATGGTGAGTGCGCATTGTAGATAAACAGTTCATGGGACCAAGATGGAAATTTAATTTCTCTTTGGTTGTTGGGCCAAATAGTTCTACACTAATGCTGAGACCTCAATACGTTAAAGGCCTGTGCATGGAAGTTAGCGGACTTGAGAGAAAGAGGAAGCATCTATTTAAGCTTAGAGACACAAACTTAACAATGAGCATGGAATGCTAAGTTTAACACACAATACTGTACAATGATAATGTACAATGTTTTACTTTCATAAACACACAAATACTAGTTTTAGCTAAGTTGCCCAGATGTTTACTTGGGGATTCCTCCTGCAATCCTTTGTCCTTTTGGTGAAACAACAAGGTGCGTAGATCCAGCAACAAGAAAGTGTCATGGTTCATCTCTCTGTCCCTCCATTTTATCACCTCTTTTTCCCTGCGCTTATGCATTTCGTTGTCATTCTCCTTCCATCCACCAGATGCCCTCAGACTTTTTAGCCTTAGTTCCAGCTCCTGCCACTTCCACTTCCCCTGCAATCAACTCATTCCCTTCAACTGAGCTTCCTCGCCCATCTCCCCACCTGCACCTCCTTCTCTCATCAGCCACACTCACCACATATACCAGCCCAGATCCACTACACCTCTGTCAGGTCGTCAGTTGTTCTTTGGACTCATTCCCTGCATGTTTTTCGTTTCTATTGGACTCAGCTACACAGTGTTCCCTTGGACTCCATTCCTGCTTGTTCATTTGGACTTTATGCCTGTTAATTTTGCTGAGCCCTGTCTTCCTGCCTGTCTGCCTGCCAGTAGGCCTCCATTAAAGTACCCTTTTGGTCCACATCAGCTCTGTCTTGTCCTGTCTGCACTTGGGTCCTGTACTGCTTCTTCTGGAACCTTAACAGTACGATCTGACCAATATGGACCCAGCAGACAGAGACTATTCCAAGGAGGAAATAGGTCAGGTACTTCACTCCATTTTGACCCTGCTGCAACATACCCAAAATGACAATATTGAGCGCAAGGAGGCCGCTTTTACACTTTCACGCCGGGTATTTGCAACTAAGCCTGGGTTAGCGAGGCAGCTACCTGGGGTAAAGGAAGGACTGTCAGCTGCTCTGGCCTCCTTGTCTGCTAGCAACCAGCTCGCTAGCTTCCAGTCTTCACCTCAGCCTGCTAGCAACCAACCCGCTAGCTTCCAGTCTTTACCTCGGCCTGCTAGCAACCAGCCTGCTAGCCTCAAGTCTTCACCTCTACCTGCTAGCAACCGGCCAACCGGTTTCCCTGGAACTCTGTGGGCCTTCTGTGGACAGTTTTAAAGGCCACCCTGACATCCAGCAGTCTCCGTGGGAGGCTGCCCACCCGGCGATTTTCACGGGGTCCTGTGGAGGTCACAGAAAGAGACGTGGTCATTAGGGCTTCAGACGTCATCAGCAGCTTCCACTGCCCAGTGCCCCAGAGGCTCCGCTGCCCAGCTCCACAGAGCTGCCATCAGTCCTGCCTGGTTCCCCCGTCGGCAGTCCGGCCGACACCAACTCCTGGTTCCTTGTCGGTGGCCCGGCCAACACCAGCTCCTGGTCCTTTATCGGTGGCCCGGCCGACACCAGCTCCTGGTCCTCCGTCGGCCGCCCGGCCGACACCTGCTCCTGGTTCTTCGGTGGCGGCCGCCCGGCCGACACCTGCTCCTGGTTCTTCGGTGGTGGCCGGGCCGACACCAGCTCCTGGTTCCTCTGTGGCGGCCCAGCCAACACCTGCTCCTTGTTCCTCGGCGGTGGCCCGGCCAACTCCTGAACTCTCAGACCTTCGGCCCGTCCCTGCCGACACCTGGCCTGAAACCCCGTTGGCTGTCTCTGCTGACGCCCAGGCAGAACCCCAGTCAGTGGCCTGGCTGACTCCTGTTTCTGCTAAGCTGCAGCAATCCGCTAAGCCTGAGCTGCATCTGCCTCCAGTTCCTGAGCTGCAGCTATCTCCAGTCCCTGTGCTGCAGTGGTCCTCAGCTCCTGTGCTGCAGCAGTCCCTGGTTTCTGAGCTGCAGCAGCCACCAGTCCCTGAGCTGCAGCTGTCTCCTGTTCCTGTGCTGCAACAGTCCGCTAAGCCTGAGCAGCAGCAGTTGTTGGTTCCTGCGTTGAAGCAATCTTCAGTTCCTGTGCTTCAGCAGCCTCCTCTGACCATGTTCCAACAGCCTCCTGTTTCCCTGGCTCCACTGGCCTCCTGCCCAGCTCTCCTGTCGCTGGCTTCCAGCTCAGCACTCCTATCGCTGGCCTCCAGTCTGGCTGTCCTGTCGCAGATCTCCAATCCTGCTGCCCTGCCCGCTGGAGCAGCTTCACCAGTCTGGTCATCCTCCTGCCCGTCCACCAGAGAGTCTCTGCCCATCTGGTCATCCCCCAGGCCGCCCGCCAGAGGGCTCCGGCTCTGCCTCCGCCCTGCCCCCAGGCAGCCTGCCTGAGGTCTCTGGCGCCGTCTCTGCCCTGTCCCCAGGCCAGCCATCTGAGGTTTCCTGCTCCGCCTCTGCCCAACCCCAGGTTCCCAAGTATCAGCCCAAGCCCCAGGTTCCCAGGTATCAGCCCAAGCCCCAGCTCCAGGTTCCCAGGTATCAGCCCAAGTCTCAATTCCCAGGCCACTTGCCCCTAAATTGCGAACTTTGTTCTTCCACAGAGAAGAAATGTGGGTATCTCTTAACACCAGTGTTTCCACAGCCAGAAAAGTTGATTTCAGGCTGAACCACGTCTTTTATAATGGGATTTTATAACAGTTTACCATACTACTGTTAACAATTGAATGCAGTAGAGAGGTGATTCAGTGGGTGAAGTCTATCAATGGAGTTTTGCGAGGGCTTGTGGGAAACAGAGTCCATGGGCAGCAGTGTAGTCCCTACAATAGAGCAGGTCTAATAGAGAAATGATGAGAGAATGACATTCACAATAGATGAGCTGTGTATTCATTAAACTTAGAGGAACGTAAGAGTATGACATTTTCCTTGAGCAGCCGCTAAATCAATCAGTTCACTTTCTGAAGTTTCCACCCGGTAACATGAATTATAGATGGCAGCAAGCTCTCCGCGCATTAAGCTTCAATATCATACTGAACGACTCCAAGTATAAAACATTTATTTGTGTCCTTTACACAAGTGTGAAGTATGTATTTTTAATATATAGCATGACTTACAGACAGTCAGCATCATCTTCAGCACCACAGACAGCTTACATTAAGAAGCTCCAATCAGTGTGTGCATGCATTGGCTCATTAGTGCAGCTTTGGGAAACACGTGTAGGAATTTAAGAATTTTTGTGGAAATGCTCTCAGAAAACACTCTCAACTTGTAAGATCGGGGCCCTGCTCAGTTATCTATATGCTTGGGCTGAATCAGCTGAGATCTGATATTTTGCTGTGTTATTCCTTACCTTCAAAAGATATAAACTTTGAGTGTTTTGCGATTCTTAGTCTTGGCAACAACATGTATACGAATCAGCTGAAACATCTACATATTAATGAAAATTGTTCACGTCGATAACGGGATTGCAAGCCTTTATTCTTTCACTGTCAACCAAAACAAAAATATTACTTTCAGTTCTGAGATTAATCTAATATTTTGGGTTAAAAGGCCAAAAAAAAAAGGAAAAAAGTCAGATTTGGGAATGTTGATCCTTGGCTTTTTTGACTTATTTCCGAAGAATCTGAGAAGGATTCTGAGGTGTCAAAAGTAGTTTTCAATTTCTGACACCTTGTTTTTTCTTGTAGAAATGAAAAAAATTTTGACTTTATCCCTACATAACCCCAAGAGTTTACAAATCGTCTCCCTTTGGAAGGACCTTTCATGCCAACTGTGAACGATGTTGAGTGGGTGTGTTGGTAATGAAAACAGTAAATATCAGGCAAATATATTTGATAAATTGATACAACTGTGTAATCCTTCAATTTCTAACTTTTGTTCAGCACTAATATTTACCTGCATGTTGAATATCTTCTTTTGTTTGAATAAGCTCACATAAAAGCATTGTTCTGCTTCACATGCAAGAGTTTCCTTTATGAAATGACCAGATGTGGTTGTGTTGACACTAACAAAGTTTGCAACATGAATGTTACAGAAGTTCAAAACTTTGTACATAGCAAAAAGTGTGTTTGTTAAAGTCATTTGTCAGAGGTCAGCAGTAGAAAAAAAATTTGTTTCTGCAGGCAGTGGATCCCATGCAAGCAATTGCGGTGAGTTGCTTTACTTTTTCTTGAATTTGAGTTTGTGGAATTTAGCAGTTGGCATTATGTCATGTCCAATCTGTCCTCTCTCTCTGAGAAGTCTTCTGAAAACATGAGTGTATCAGTCACATTCTTCAGACTGTTTCGTGTCATGCGTCTGGTGAAACTTTTGAATCGCTCTGAGGGGATCCGGAATCTTCTGTGGACCTTCATCAAATCCCTTCAAGTTAGTATCATCACTCAGCATAATTCAGCCTGTGGTTTAGAATTACTGTCTGTCTGACAGTGTCATTGGTCATTGTGTTGCAGGCGCTTCCCTATGTGGCTCTGCTTATTCTCATGCTGTTCTTTATATACGCTGTGGTTGGAATGCAGGTACATACACACACGTGCATACTGCCCATTATTGATAATTCTACCATGGCCACTGAAAATTTTTAATTCTGATTGGCACCTATGACGTTAGTGTTTGACTGCAGTTTTAAATTAATGTGCAAGTAATACGGCAACAGAGAGGCTGAAGCAGCAAATTTAATTTAAAATGTGTTAATGACTTAAATAACGTTGGTAGCTTGAGCTCAAATCCCCGAGTTGAGTGCTACGAAACGTTATCATTACTGGAGAGAGCGTTTTAATAATATCGTGTAGTAGAATACAGCACTATTCTCTGTTTGTGAGATTGTCAGCAATCAGTAAATTTCTCTTTCTTTCCCAGTTTCAAAACTTGTCAGGATTTCAAAACTCTGAGCAGCCTTGTGAACCCCATCCTGTTCAGCTAGATGTTTCCGAGCAATGCAAACAACAGAAATTCGGAGGCTTAGGAACTATATTTTATATATTTTGTGATGTTTTTTGTGAACAGAAAAGCGAGACCGAAATTAGTTGTATGTGTAAATTAACAACTGATTTTTTAAAATCTGATTCAATATCACATTTTGTTGGCAAGAGGCCATGATATAAGCGGGCTAATACCCTCCATGTTTGTACGTTCCATGATTGTAATGGAAGAACCAAAGCGGGTTACCCGACATGGGTATTATACCTAACATAACCTTCTTTTTTCTGCAGATATTTGGTAAAATTGCATTGGTTGATGGCACATACATCAATAGGAACAACAACTTCCAGACATTCCCGCAGGCTGTGCTGCTGTTATTCAGGTTGGTGGTCTGTCTTCTTCTGTTCAGGCTACAAAAAGCCCATAAAACAGTACTCACTCTGTTACACCACAGCCAGTACTACTCCATTCAAAGAGCACATCTGCTGTGAATAGGTAAATACCTTGTTATTTAATTTAACCCTTTAATGGTCTCACCCAGTACAAGGCAATAGCATGCATGCAATTACATTTCCATCTACGTTTGGGCAAAAATAGAAAAGAAAACCACATAGGCACACTGCAATGCAAATTGAGAGCAGGGGCCACGGTAGAGAGAACAAAATGGTCCAACATTGTTCATGGGACGAGGGAATGTCAGGTTGTCATTTGTGATCGGTTGCCAAGCTTCAAGAGGGCGTGCTGAGAACGCAACTCTTTTTTGTTGAGACTGAGACGGACAATGAATGAAAACCCTCATCCCTGAAGTATTTTGGTTTAGTTTCTGTCTGCGTCTGTTTGTCGATCTAAATGAACCGAAACCAATGGTGAGGTCATGCACGGCTGGTGACACAAGAGGAGTGGAGTCCCACGCGATTAATGGGACGTAACTGGAAGCCTGGTTTATATAAGGCCTTCACCCTTTTCTTGTTGATTGGCAATCAAGGCATTCAGTGTATTCTATGGCCTGTTAGTAGCTGGTACAGCCATAAGGCTTAGTAGTAATTAAATCGCCTGGACCTGACAACAAAATGTGACAAATACCACCTGTGCTATGACATACAGTATAAATGGGAAGCTCGTATGTCAGCAAGTATAATGTTTAGACCCCCGTTTGTTTGTAGCTTGTTATAGGCTGGTTTGTGCAGTGTGCATTTGTGCATTTGTTGGTTCAGTTTTGGCGCCAATTCCAGTCCCTGTGGCCTTAAACACGTGGCTATTCTGGTGTACATCAGCAACTCTGATTTTTCTTTGTTTTTCTTCTATTGTGTTTGTTTCCTTCTTTTGGTTTTGTTTTTCTCTGTGTGTGCTGTGAAGCACTTTGGATCAACTGTGTTGTGTGTAAAGTGCTATATAAATAAAGTTCATTTGATTCGATTTGATCAGCAAACGATGGCATAATGGCTTCTGATTCTGATTTGACAGCTCAAAAAGGAGTAGCTAATTTTGATTGTGAAGCAAGTGACACCTGCACTTACCAAAACAATTCGAGACCTAATTTTACTGGAGCAGTTTAGGGTTGCCATGCCACATGAAATAGAAATCTATTTAAATAAGCGTGAAGTAGCCCAAAACGTGCAGCCAAGCTAGCTGATGGTTATGAGGCGGCTCACAGTGGTAAGACAAAGTCCGTAGCAGTTTTCCAACACAGCAGTCCTGGCAAGACGCTTCCCGTCGCCCATCAGGGCTCACTGCGACCAAAATGGCAGAGCTTCGCTGCCAGTACTGATAAAAATTGGGGCACACAAAGAGCAGTTTCCCAAAGTTGATTACATACATGATGAGCATCAGGAGCACTGTGTTCCCTAGAGCTGCTTAAGTTTGAGCCATTGTTGACATTCATGTTCTCCGTAACAGAACACAGCTCACACCATTTTTGAATATGTGTGGAGTTTATTAGCATTCTGTTCCCGACTTCACTGTCGTTACACCACCATTGACCATCTGTTGTGGAATGATGTGAAGTGGGTATGGTATGATCGGGGATATTTCGTCTGTACTCCAAGACTGAAGACTCCTAATTTAAGCTCGCCATTTGCTCTCACTGTGGATGTGTGTGATATTGGGATCAGACCTGTCCTCCTCCAGGCTGGTGAGGACGGTTTTGAGCGACCAGTGACATACTGTTCCACAAAGCTATGTAAACATCAACAAGCTTATTCAACCACTGAGAAGGAGGCTTTAGCCTTGGTGTTGGCCATGCAGCATTTTGATGTTTATATTACCAGTGGTGAAAAGATAGTGGTTTACTATAGACCACAATCTGCTTTCCTGGCCAAGTTCCAGCAGCCGAATGCCCGAAGTGCTCAGATGGAGCCTCCATTTTGCAGCTGTAGGTCAGGTCAAGCACATTTCAGGCAAGAACAGTGTAGTAGCCGATGCCCTATCCAGGGGCTGAGAGTGTCTCAGGTTGAGGTTGATGTTGTGAAGTTGCTCAAAAACTCTGTAAATTGTCTTGGGTCCATAAAAGGATGGTGTGTGTTTCTAAAAAGTAGGGAATGCCATGGTCACAGGTTGTCATTTTTCATTTGTCATTGGTTGCCATGCTTCAAGAGGGCTGTCCTATCTAATACAAGTCTGCCACAAGGCAGATGCCAGAGAGAGTAAAGGGCATACCTCTTCCGCTCATCCCTAAAGTATTTTAGTTTAGTTTTTGTCCATGTTTGTTGTTAACTTAAATGAACTGAAACCAACATTGAGTTCAGTGCATGGTTGGCGACACGAGAAGAGGATCGGAGCGGGCTGGCCGCGCAACCAGCTGCAGCAGAAAGCTAATCAAGCTCACAGGGGTTCAGGTAAGCCCTACATCCTTTTCTTGTTGATTAGCAACTGAAGGCCTTCAGCGTATGTTGTGACCTGTTTTTAGCTAGTACAGCCATAAGGATTAGTGGTAATTAATTCCCCTAGACCTGACAACGAAACATGTTACAAGTACTACCTCTGCAGTAACAGCAACAGCAAAAGTGCACTTTCAATAATCTGCTTAGATTTGTCTTCATTAATGTTAAATAAAATACATTTTTTATAACACATTTCTCTTTTAAGACAAAATATATGTAAAGCTCTAGAATCATTTACTAATAACAAAGTCATCAAATATGCTGTGTGCATTACATTTATGTTTATTACATGCTTACATGCAGGTTAGCTAATATATCATGAATAGTCAATTAGAACAGTGATTACATTGTAAAATCAATACTCACAGGAGAAAAGTCACTTTTTGATTGTGGATCTTTGACTGACTGCCTTTGTAGAAAGGACATTGATGCTCTCTGTAAATGTTAACGTTGGCTCAGTTTTGATTGTAAAATGAAATCAGAGCAGCCGGTTTTCAGTTGCTAATCGTTGGGTCGTGCAAAACTAAATCCCTTGAAATTGAACTGCTGGACAAAGGTCCCCCTGAATATCTGGTTGAGAGAATGGCGTAAGTTAAATTGGAGTATGACAGACTTCAAACCTGCACAGCTGGATGGGAGGTATAAGCAGAGTGGTAAACTAGGATGCGGTCACTGCTGGAGGAAGTGTGAGAACTCCTTGACTGATCACTTTCACATCTTTTGGGACTGTGCGGTAATTCGATCCTGCTGGCCAGGAGTATTAGCAGAAATAAAAACAATAATTGGCTTAGAGATTAATTGTGAAAGGAATTGTAAAGGAAATTTACAGTATGGAAAAGTTGACTCTCCTTGAAACTTAGTATGGATGAATTTGCTAATTATTGGATGAAATGGTTACCTGGTGCTCCTTGGCTCACCTGGCTGACGTGTTGCGGTAAGCGTATTGTGTCATTTCCGGTTGTAGACCTTCCTGTGTGACTTGTAGCGTATTTTGCTGTTCTAGCTTTAACTCAGTTCATTTTTTTAAAACCTTCATTAGGGCGGGTAATTATCCGCTGTACATTTAAACTTACATTAGTTCTGCTCAAGCACTCACAGCTCTCTCCTTCTTTCAGTGACTTCCTCACTAATCCGACAGTAATTTACACGCTAACGTTACTCAGTTCTGGTAGTTAGCGTACTTAGCTTAGCAGTTAACGATGGCTTCTCTCTCTCCCTCTTCCTCTCCTGCTCTATCTTGCTCGGTGTGTCAGATGTTTAGTTATTCCTCTGCCTCCTTTAGTGATAATGGTACATATAATAAGTGTAGCTTATTTGCAGTGTTAGAGGCGAGGCTTAGTGAATTGGAAATGCGGCTCTGCACCGTGGAAACTCAATCCTTAGCTGCTGTAGCTAGCCAGCCCCCAGTAGCTGGTGCGGGCCGTCCCAGTGTAACTTCTGCTAGCCGTCTCCCGGCAGTTCCCGAGCAGCCGGGAAACCAGGGCGGCTGGGTGACTGTACGAAGGAAGCATAGCCCGAACCAGAAGAAGCCAACGGTTCACCACCAACCTTTCACGTTTCCAACAAATTCTCCCCACTCAGCGACACACCCGCTGAGAAACCAGCTCTGGTTATTGGCAGCTCTATTTTGAGAAACGTGAAGTTAGAGACACCAGCGACCATAGTCAAATGTATTCCTGGGGCCAGAGCGGGTGGCGTTGAATCCTATTTGAAACTGCTGGCTAAGGATGAGCGTAAATACAGTAAGATTGTTTTTTTTGTTTTTTTTTTATTGTGCAAAAACAAAATAGTGGTGACTACAAACATTCAACAATGATAAATGAGTGGGTATAAGATACACAAGGACAGACAAAGGATGACAGAGAAAAGTAAACAATAACAACCACTAAAACAAAACAGTCAAAGACAAACGCAAATAAACAAACCCAAACAACAAAAACAAACAAACAAACAAAAAAAACCGTACAGAACTTGACATGATGCTTATGTTGATCAGAACAAAATCAGAACAAAACAATCAGAACAAAACAATCTTATGGTAAGCTTATAGTAAGCATGTTTATGTCTATGTACGAGAAAGTAAAGAAATAAAGAAATAATAATAATGATAGTACCAATAGCAATGATAATAGCAATAATGATACACATATTGAAGAATAAATAATAAGTAGGTAATGATGGGGGGAATGAAAAATAAGTAAATAAATGAATAAAAATGAAAACAATAAGTAAATGGTTTGTGATTGGTATTTTGGAAGTGTTAGCTGTTGTAGCTGAGGCATGGGGAGTTGGGGGGGTGGGGTTGGGAGTGGGGGGAGTGGGGGCACTGATGTCACCGGCAGTAGGGGGAGGTTCTTACTTGTGCAATGATGTGTTTGTGTGTGTATGTTTATTAGCTTGTGTCACAGGGGTAGGCAAGTGTTATTGATAAGAGGAGTCCAGTATTTGTTAAATGAATCTATTTGGTTGTTTTTTAATGCTATTTGCCTTTCTTTAGAAATGTACTCAAATAGTAGAAGGTGCCACTGGGATGTCGAGAGATTATTTCTGTCTTTCCAGCTTAGTAGTATAGTCTTGTTGGCAATTGTTAAGGCAACCAGTACGGGTTCTTCATATTTCAGTGGCGGTTCAACTGGTGAGTTTCATTTTAATGTGAGAGAGATCTTGTTCTCATGTTAGAATGTGTAACATCCCTTACCTGCAGATCACCTCCCAGTAGACAAATGGCACTTTTGGAGTGCATTACGCTGTTGAAGTCCCCGGTATTAAAGTTGTATGAGTGTTGTTATCAGTATTTATATCTACAAACAGGCAGAAATTAACAACATGTGAAACGAATGTTTCATTAGGCAGCCCAGAAGTAATGAATTTATATAGACTGTGACTTATAAAGCTTGATTTATACCTGACACAGGGGGTTAAAGACAGTCCCTCAGGGGTGTATGTTTTTTTTAGTATTATTATTATTTTGTGGGGTATTTTCTGCCTTTAATAGATAGCAATAGTGGAGATTCATGGATGTTGTCGGCCTCTTAACCCCAAAGCCACATGGGCATTCCCGATGGTGTTTTGATTTATTTGAGTTCTGGGTATTTTTGTCCAGTTACTGCCTTTCAATTGCCCAGTGAAGCATTAGTCAATACTCTTTATTCTTAAAACACACTGCATTGATAGAGTCTTGCATACTAGTGTGAGTAGGAGTTGTAAGAGACGAAATCCAGTTTGAAAAAGGTGGGCAATCAATATTCTGCAAATAAAATCCCAGGAAAGCTGATATGCATTTTCCCTGCAGATCATCACACTCTAAAGGCAGCTCCTACTTATGGTCAGCACCACTTCCCTCCTATAGATGTGTTTTTGCAATGAGAGCAGAAATGACAGCCGTTCACATTAAACATCACAGCGGGTACCTGTGGAGAGGGTCTCGGCAGGTCTGAAAACAGTTGTGGTCCTGCACAGGCTCCTGCAGAGCGGAGGGGCCACAAGCCGCACCGTGTTGTTGCTGCAGCTGCAGCCAGACGTTTCCTGGACGTCCTGCACGTGCCGTGGAAAAACACACCACTGTCCGCTTCCAACGTGAAATCCACTGCCCTTTACCAATCCACAGAAGAATGTGAGTGACGCATTAAAATCACAAAATTAACAGACGGACATACCTGAAAATGAATGGAAAAGCAATAAACTAGGGACATGAGAAATTACAATCTGTAAGATGTTTTCAATTTTGAAGGCTGGTCACATGATGACCACTGTGGAAAAATAGGAGTCAGTGCCTTTATTACTTTATTACATTTATTTTGTTTTTAAATGGAACACCTGGGCAACATCATGGTTACCAGAAATTACACAGTGTATCACAGTGAATGTGTTTACATGTTTAGACAAGTGTGAGTATCCATTTACACCAGTACTTTGATGACCTGAGTGGTTATGTAAATGCCCCTAATTATCTTAATCAGATTTTAAAGATTTCAACCACAGTTGGAGCCTGGCATGGTTAACAAACATTTTTTTCTTTCTCAGTTTTCTTTAAGATTATTTGTGTTTTTCAAACTGTGCCTGTCAAAGGACACCAGACTCAGACACCCAATGCAAACAACAACTACCTGTATTGACAAGCAGTGGACCAAATATTGCAATAAATATTACAGTAAATGAATCCATTTGAAACAAGTCATGAGAAAAGTCTTTTAAACCATGCAATTGTGACAATAGAAGATAAATCAGGAGTCTGAAAAATGAAATATATTCACCATGGTTTTACAAACTTTGCCCAAAGCACCTCCGCAAAGACTGATGGTGGATAGTTCAGAATGCAGTACTGTAGATTGAAAACCTTTACCAGTTACTTAACTCTTGTAGTGTGTGTCGACTGTACATATTTATGCATGTGAGTGTGTATGTGCTCACATTTATGCATGCATGCAAGGTGAAGATAAGTGTGCTGTATGTACAGTACTGTATGTGACTACCAAGACATTATATGAGAGAAGAATTACTTTTACTTAAAGCTTGGGTAGGCAATGTATTTTAGAAGCATTTTTTGTTATATTTGTTGAAATTCTCTTTACATCCAGACAGCAATCAATAAATCAAGTGCTCTGAGAAAAAAAAGAAAAAAGCCTGGTGTCTGTGGCTGTCACAGGACTGTAATAAGCTTGTCCAATTTCATTCGGACCAAATTCAAAATCTAGCTTACTCTTGCTGGTTTCTGCCTACCCTAGCTTTAACTGAATTTTTACAAAAGCATATTTATGTAATCAGTTGCCAATTGTAAATGTACTGCATACATTCAGGCTGTAACACCACGAACTGTGGAAAAAAGTCAAGCCGCTTCATCTTAAAGCTGCGGTAACTGATTTTTGGGTTAGTTGGGGGCAGCAGAAACAAGCTGTTATCACCTCTTAAGTTGATGCGGCAAATTTGTTAGCAAACTGTTGCTTAATTTCAGCAAACACATTAGCTTCACACACTGCAACAGCAACATTAGCTTCTAAATTTATCACTTTGTTCACCAGCTAGTTTCTAACTTTGGCTGTCTGCAGTTTGCTGCTGGGCAGGTAGCATATAGTGAGTTTTTAGAGCTGATGAGAGCAGTGAGAGTGAACCAAAACAGTAAAGTTGCGGGCCGGAAAATCAAAGCACTCAGCTGAAATATGCTATAAAGCTCTGTAGAACTGAAGGAAACTGCAGAGTTGGATGATATTTAGTTGTGGTTTTGTCACTATAAGCGACTCTTTCACATAAGCTTAGTCATTTGATCCTTTGCTAATATAAAAATATTGATTCTAGTGGCTTTAACTGACTCAAAACTCATTCAAAATAACAAGAGTCAAGTCAGTTTATATTTATATTATATTTATATGGCCCAAAATCACAAATTTGCCTCAAAGGGCTTTACAATCTATATATCATTCGACACCCTCTGTCCTTAGACCCTCAGTTCTAAAGAATAGTGGTTGTATCTAATCACTTCCAGGCCTGTTGTCTATGTATAGGTGTATTTACCTGCCTGCCTGTGTCACCTCTGCATTAGTTATATTGAATGATAAGTAGGAGAGATGATAGACGAGCCCTCCCCTTTTCTTCAGAAACAGCTGCAGCACTCTAACCAGATGAGTGGATCTACTCCAAGAAGAAGATGACTCAATAACACACAGCTGTTCATCAGCGCGCACACACTGATCAGACACAGACAACCTGAGAGGTGAGTTATTCATTAAGGGTCAGTACCTGTTAACCTCTTCTAAAGAAGATGGAGTTTTGCTGGCATGTTGGTTCAAACAATATGGATGGTTTTTTAATCACCAGGTGTGGCTCTGGCCCATGTACATCACATCTGGACGCAAAAATAATTATACTCTGCTGACAGGTGGAGTTACTGTACATAATTTCAGACAAAACAGAGACAGGGTCAAATGTACGTCGTCAAACAGTTTCATATGCAGTTTGCATTAATGCTGCAGTTCCTTTCAGCTCTACGGAAACAGAGCTAAAAGGAGAGTGAGTATTGGACTTACACTGGCCAGAAACACAACTGCAAATAAATGCTAATGTTGCTCAGTGTCTGCTGGAAGTGTGAAAATGCAACTGTTTGCTAACAGCTATGTCAATGCAATGTTGTGTTTACAGCATGTTCCACTGCCCCTGAGTGGTCAAAAAAAATCAATTAATAATGCTTTAATGTGCTCTTGAAGATGAAAAAACAGTTTTACTGGCTTTACAAATATCAGTTTGGCCTGATCAGTTGATTCAATGTAGAGCTGTCAAAAAATAATATTTTGGCCAAGCAACTGGCGCTGTTAGCCCAGTGTTGGCTCAAGCAGCGCCCTATACAGACACACCAGGCAGGTTTGAATTTTGTTGGGCCGCCCAGTCCCTGACCTCTGTTGGTGATGTGATTGAAGCCTAATGTATCCCCATCCCCTGTTTTTGAGGGCTGTCCAAAAAAACTCTTTGACCTTGAAGATACATATTGGAGCAGTTTCTGCACTGCAAGGTATTTTTCCTGAAACGTAATCTCACGGGGAGCCTGGTGCATATGGAGGGCACTGTGAGGTGGTTTGTGGCACAGTGGCACAAATGAGTCTTTGTGTTGCCTTGTGGGTCTTACATCATCTCCAGACTTCAGTTCCTGGACCGACTGCTGGAGGGTTTGGTGGGAGATCCCCGTGGTACACTTGACCCAACACTGAACCCATCTGATTTTTACCTTTCTCACAGAAGCTGCTGTTAACTCCATCACAACCTTATATTGTTCCCATGCAGGGTTTTCTCTCGGCTAAAGTCTCACCTCCCCGTCCTGTGTCAGCCTCTGAGCCTTGCTGCTTTGGATCAGGAGCTGCAGGGAGCTGAGCCCTGCTAGCTGGCAGGTCAATGGCCTCAGTGTTGCTGCACGACAGTATGGCTGCTTCTACTGCTGCTGCTCCATCTCACCCTGCCTGCCTGCCTGCCTGCCTGAGCTCAGCTTTTCCAGCCGTAACTCATTCCCGCAAATTAGGACAAGGGCTCTCGCCGATCCGCGAGGGAACCACTTTCACATGGGAAGCCCTTCGTTTGTTTCCACCCCCCTGTGCCCGGGCACAAGTTAGCGGTGTTATGAGACAAGGCTCTGACTGAGAAAAACACACAGACGAGAATAATCCTCCGGCTCTTCTCTGAGGTCACCTTCACTTGGCAAAATAAAAGTTCCCCTCACGTGAGCTCTGGGAAGCCAAATACATAAACATAAACAACCGATGGAAACATTTATGAGCTGCTCATCCTTCATCCAATAGACGAGGATTTTTTACATGATCTGTCTTGACACATAAAATGTGAATTATTTTCCTAAACCACACAAGCGTCAAAACAAGGTTCCATTGATCAAAACCAAACATGTTACAGCGCGCTGACATGCTGGCTGTGGCATTAATGACTCATCAATTCAAAATCTACACTTAGTCTGTCCTTAATAAACGGTAAATTGGCTGTGGCAAGCAGGTAACCTCTACTCCCGCTCTGATTCAACACAACTAACTTGATTTACTTTAAGTGGCTTGTAATAAAATTGAAAGCACATTTCAAAAATCAGTCTGGATAAGAATGTAGGTCAATTCCTCAAATGTAAATTATTGATAGGGGTGAACACCTGCAGCTTATGAACTACTGGCAAATGAAGACCAAACACAAAAATGTAACAAGTGTAAGTTGGGTTTTTTTAAAGATTATTTTTTGGGCATTTTTTGCCTTTATTGGAGAGTGACAGTGAAGAGGCAGGCGGGAAACGGGGGGAGAGAGAGAGAGGGGTATGACATGCAACAAAGGTCGCCAGCTGGAACAGAACCAGTGACAGTTGCGACCATGTGGCCATGTGGCATGTGCTGTAACCATCCAGCTACCAAGGCATGTTTTCATTTTTGTATTTCTTAAAACCTGCATTTCTTTGGGCATTTGGACATAGTGTAAGCTGTAGACATACATTAACATATTACAGGAGTCATGCTTATGGCCTCCTGTCGAATGTATTCAATATTCACTCTCCTTTAGCTCATTTTTGGTCTCCACCAACTCCCTTTTAGCTGCTAAATGCTCCCTAGATAGTCACTAACTTTGTCTGCTGTTTGGTGCTGGGCAGGTAGTGTAAGGTGGGTTTACCAGAGGTTTCTTGCTCAAAACAGCTGCAGAGCGCTGACGAGAGCAGTAAAAGTGAACCAAAACAGTAAAGTACCGGGCAGTAAAACCAAAATAATGAGCTGAAAGGTGCTAAAATTTTCCGTAGAACAGAGGGGAACTACAGAGTTAGGTGATAATTATCTGTGGGTTCATCACTATGAGTCACAGCGTTCACATTACACAAGGTCATTTGACCCAGTGCTAATATAAAAATATTGATTAGTGCAGCTTTAAAGACTCTGAGTGAAGAATTTGAAAATCCACAAATTTGTGGTAGTGGTAGTATTAAAAAAAAAAAACACTGTGGTGAACAGCAATGCTATTCAAGGGTTTGATCGAGAGACATCATTGACTGCATCAGTTTTCATGTGGACTGTCTCATTTTTCTACAAACAACTTGTGTCACCACAATAATAATGTTGAAATCACATAATAATCCCACTCACAGTGGTTTTATGTTTTTTTAAGCGTAATGCATGACAAAATGATAACTTCAACCTTTTCATTTTGAATATTTCATGCAAATGCATAAAATGCCTGTATCATATACTCCTGAGAATATCACATACACTTTGTTTTGGCATACATCTGCAAAAGGATAATAACCCACTAACATCTGCTGGTTACACTTTGATCTAATCTGCAGTTTTGATCAAATGTTCTATGTTACCACAGGATAATGCCAGCAACAACAAGACTATAACCCTGTAGTCCCCCAGTCCTCCACAAAAAGTGTGAGTTTTCCAGCTGGTAAAATTATACCTTGGTAGCAACAACACTCAGCCCGAGAATGAGACTCTGAGAGCCATTGTGCGTGTTTTTATATGAGACACAGTAAAGTATGTGGCAGAGTGAGGTGACTGGATGGAAATAACAAGAGGAACACACAGCCTGAGCCACTGTGGGGAATGGAGAATGCTGGTAAACCAGAGAATCTCCCTTAAAATTACAAGAGGCTGGGACGAGGACTGGCAGCCAGGATGGGAATAAACAGAAAAAAGAAAGAGAAAGTAAGAAAAAGAAAATACAAGACGGAGGCAGCGGTAGTGAAGAGAGGTCATAAAAACTGGAATACACCCTCCGAACATCCATACAAAAGGCTGTTCCCTGTAGAAATTAAGAGGAGCATCAGTAAATGCTTTTAATTGTGACACCCTTCTGAGCTGTCTGGCGTTAAACATGTCGGTCGCTCTGCAGGCTCCATGAGGTTTAAATAAAGCTTGCAGCATTGTATCATAGTTACGTGAAAACAGCACAGGCTTTCTCTGGCTTCTTTGGTCCGAAACATTTCATTAATGAGGATTTTATTACATAAAATAAACACATAATAATAAACACATGCACACACATACATACATGCATCTTAAAGGGTTGTGTAAAGAGAAAGGGAAAGGAAATTTAAACTGGATTTAAAGCTCCTCTAAAAACAGATTTCTGAGTTGACGTTTCTGCTACCGAACCAAAGGCTTGTCAGATGTGTTGCGTTTTGCATGCGGGACTCCATTCCTAAAAACAAGTCCACTTGGCACCCAGGAGGTGTTTCTGGCACCGGGGTGAGACCCTGTTCCATGTTAGTTGCAAATGTCCACTCTGCTCTGTGCCCCAGAATAACAAATTTTCTTAAACCAGACTTCTCTCCAAAGCAAAGCACTAGTAAATCTTTCATCAGGCTCATGCAACCAAGCCATAAATCAGCATCATGCAGCTTCTGAGCCAGTGCATGTACTAGAACAGTATCAAATAGTGATATTTTCATTATCTGCGTTCATATTTGTCCTTCTCTCAACCCCTATTCAGTGACATAGAGGTTTCTTCTCATCGCATTTGGCCTCCAGACTTTGTCATATTGGCCTGCGTGTCAGATATCCTGGTCGTTGGCACATAAAGATGGCAGCACAGCTTAAAAGGTGAAATGTATTTGTCAGTCCACATCCAACCCCACTCACTGCAGCATGTAAATGTCCTGTTTTACCCTGTTTCATCCAGCAGATGGGGTTAGAACTCCAACCAAAACTGATGTGCTTGATTAGGGATAATTATGACTTTATTCTGACTGGTTTGTGTGTAAAATTACAAACCATTCAGAGCTGGGCTATTTCGGGGATTCTTATCTCGTGCAGTCATATAAATATAGAACTCTGACTCTGAAAAGACCTGAAACATTGACAGGAATCTCGGAGCATTCTTGCCAAACCCAACAAAGCCCACAAATCCTAATTAAATTCTGATGATAAATTCCTTTCAGCGGCACTATTTTCAACAACATTTTTGAACCAGAGCCCATCTGAGAAATTTACCAAGGGCAGCAAGACCAAAGCCCGTCTGGTTTCACTGGGTCCCATGGAATAAATATCCATCTCTGTGTAAAGCCAGGCTCTTACAGGGGAAGATAATCCGTACTTCAGTGTGCTACTGCAGAAAAGCAGCTGATGGAAAACAAATTCAGCTACACATATATACACGGGCCTTGACTGCATTCACAAAGTCCTGCTTTAAAGGTGCCATATGTAACAATTTACATGTATTAATCGTTTTTTATTGCAAACGTGTGAACGGACTATAACATAAAATGAGGCCTTCCCCGACTTTTTCGGTTGCCTATAACAGCCTGTGGGCTGATTTCTATGTAAAGGACTCGGGACGTTTTTTTCCCAAAAATCCAATGGATGTGACGTTTATGTGCACTCCCGGGTGCTTTTCCTCTCTTCAGCTCTGCTACAGCGTCAACAGTGTGCAACTTTGTTAGCTCAATGATACTACTTCATATTTATACAGATATAATTTTAAAGTTACACAATATGTAGATATCTATGTGTATAAACAATAATGTTGCTGCGTATTTATGCCTAATTTAGATGACGTTATTCTGAGTACTGATGGAGCAGCTACAATGTTAGCATAGCCCTGATCGATCCAAACTCCATTCAGAAAACAGGCATTTTAAAAGTTGTTTGTTTGTCATCTTGCCGACAGACCTGACAAAGCATGAATACAGACATTTTACAAATCTGCATCATGATGCAATTATTTCGGCATCCTTTTGATCCATTTATTGCAATTAAATAACAGCAAAATCTGTTTATTTTGTGATAATTTGCGATTGATAAAGCTGGCTAGCAAGCTATCAACATGATGCCTGTCAATCACATTCAGTCTCGTGTGTGTCTCGTCACTGTTTTGTTTTGTCCTGGATGCTCGCTTGTGCCTATGGAGTGCGAGCACACGCATGACTGCGAGTAACAGGATGCTGACTGCAGTTCACTTAACGGCCACAGGTGTCATTGTTAAGCATTTTCTGAATGTTACATACAGAACCTTTAAATGTATTAGACAACATGGCTTGGGTATGCATGGGTGTGTTTACCAGCATTTCATTAATATTGGTATTGGTATTAATATTTTTACATTTGTGGCTCACAACTGAGTGTTTCACAACTGTGTTTATTGTGTGAAACTATCATTAACTCACTTTCAGACTTTTTCCAATGACATTTTATTACAAATTAATATTATGGTTGATAACATCATACTTTATATATCATTGCATGGCGAATGTGTGCAAAATGTGGTTATTAGCTGTATTGCTCTTTTGTGCTTTTTCGCTTTATATTGCGTCAATGGTTTGCTGCTTCCTGTTGCTTTGGATTGCTAATGCACTTCTGTTGTCACTTACTGTCCTATGGTTGTGTTTCTTAACCTGTTACTTCATTAGTTTTAAAACATCTCACAAAAGGACTGCAGTTAAAAGGATGTTGATTCATGAGTTCTTATGATCAGCTAAATGAAATGAAAAACATAGATAAATAAATGATTTACATGTTTCATGTTGTGACTGGTGAAGAATGGTGGCAGTCACTGCATGACATTGGCTTAATGGTGTCGTGTGTGTGAAGTGCAACCATTTATATGACTCAGATTTATGTGTCCCTGTCAGCAGACTGTCAGGTTGTGTAGCTTGTTTCTATCGGTCAAAGCAATAACAGATTGAAACTGGGGCAATGTCAAACCTTTCCATTCCTTTCCTTTTGTTTCCCCATGTCAAAGGCCATGTAATTCCATTGTCTTTGGCCTTAATTATTTAGTTGTTAGTGGATCTCCATGGTGATATTGATCTGTAGCAGCCTGTTGAGCGTATATATCAATGTGAAATGGAGGTGATTGCAGACAGGAGCCATCCAGAGATCCAGTGCTAACTAACCGCCCTTCGGTGTGACTGATCAGAACCTTCATTTATATATGGCAGTCCTGATGTAGGCTGTGTCTACTTCTACCACGGGGAATAGTCATGGTGGATACAGGTAAACGCTTCAGAATCACTGGGTTAAAAACTGATTGCAGTAATGGGTTAACTTTACCTAGTACCCATGGGTAGAAAACCAACCACCTACAATTTTTTGTAATGATGAACAAACAAGATATAACGTGTTAATTAGTGAGTTTTAGAGGTGCTGCCTGGCAGATTTGGTTACCTTTGGACAGAGCCAGACTAGCTGTTTCCCCCTCTTTCCAGTTGAACTATTCCTTTCAGTCTAATCATGTTAAATGATTTTACTGAGCCAGCCAAACTGATGAATGATCTAAAAAACGGTCTCTGTGAATCCTTACCTGGACATTTACTTTTGTTGGTACAAATATTTCTTTAGAAATACTAACAGCATCTGCAAAATGTGACCCAAATATCTCTTTAACATCATTTTATAGTTGTTTCAGAGTTGTTGGCCCCCAGCAGGGATGAAGTGCGACATAAATTGCTTAAATAGAAGTAGAACATTCTTCCAAGAATGCACCTGATTTACATGTAACATCTGTTGTTTTATAATACAATTTATTTCACATAGATGGACAAATTAAGTAGTACTTTGGCGAGTACTTTTCCCTGTTACTCACTGTGCTTACATTCAAACAACATATAATACTCGTCTCTCAGATTGAAGACAGTCTGACTCCTATCAAAGCTTTTATATCTTCCACTGACCTTGGAGATTCTGTTGCAAAGCCCTGAAGTTACTCATGCACCGTCTCTAATGTAGTTTTTTAAATTCCTGTTTAAATTCAGCATAAAGATCCCACTCTGACATACTTTGGAGCTCGCTCGGCCACTCCTGTGTGATCCTGATCCTTCAGCCTGTTCAACATTTCGCTTCAAATAGCTGATGTTGTCACATCACAGTACCATGCCTAATGTGATATTGTGAATATTTTAGTCATGGTTGACTCAATATTGAACGTACACATCATATTAACACATCCATCAAACGCCTGTTAGGTCGTGTTGGTCTGTGATCATCTGACTGTTAAAAGAGATCGATGGGCATCTGTCAGCACGTCAGCCTGTCACGTTGCTGCTGCTGCTGCGTCCCACATTCCACATGTGAGTCTGCTCTAAATCCTCCAAAACACTGAAGCTTTGATGGCCGCCATCATAAAAACATGAAAAACATGAAAACGTGTCAGTCTTGTGTGTGAAAGCTGTTCTGTAATGTCTGTTTAATTGTCAGGAATGGAGAAAGTGCCTGAAGGATGGGACAGCCTGTTATCACGACTAGTCATCACAGCCAGACGTCTCTCACTCCAGCAATATGACCTGGGAATATTACTGGTTTTATCTGACCCACTTCACATTCCTCATCATTTGACAGTTTTGTTACCATGAGTGCTCACCCACTTATTAAGGAAATCTGCCTGCAGAGAATATGTATGACATGTCCGTGCCCTTGGATGCTTCTGTCATCAAAAGGAAAGCAACTAAATGGTCAAGACGTGTTTCCTATGGGGCACTGCCGCCCCCTATTGGCGGAAGAGTCAGTGTTTTAATTTGTTTTTGCCTCCAATTGTGTGTGCAGCTGCCTTTCTAGTAATATTTCTCCGAGTGAGATTTTGTATTTTATTTAAAATCCTTAATTTCTTTACTTTCTTTAAAGCAGTTCAGTGTTGTATCAGTGTGTGTTTTAGTAGGTAGGGGGACACTGGAGTATGAAAGTGAGCACAAAGCATTGTATTATTGCACTATATGATGTAGTACTATCTATCTATCTATCTATCTATAGTCTTGTTTTTACTGTTTTGATGAATTCCCCTGTAGGGATAATAACGTCTACTCCGTACCTTGTAACAGGGAAGCCGTTTAAATAAAGGTCAGGTAAATCAAATGAAAAAATGAAACTCCCAATCATGTCACCTAATGGTTCTGCTCAAGTAGACAAATTTAGAAAATGAAATGTCACACTAAATCAGTGCCATGTGTGCTGAAAAAAAAAGGAACAGGCTCTCACCAGAATTAGGAATTACAGTCATGTACGGGACAAAATGTCAGCTGCCTGGGTTGGCAAATAAGGAGAAAGTGAAAATGTTAAGCCTTTTAAATCACATTCAGATGAAACTATATGGAGTATGCTCTGTGAAATGCAGTGAGGTAACTGAAAAGCAGTTTATAGGCTTCTTTTTGAGCACTTTTTAATACTTCTTAATGCTGGCATACATTAACAGTGCCTCTCTGAGCACGAATAGCACAGAGTCATCCTTCTTGGTTAAGAGAGAAGCACTTAAGATTAATAGAGGGAAACTGTATAATCAGAAGTGTCATGGAACAAACATTCAAAATGAAGGGGCTTGTAAATGCAACTGATATGTTTATTTATGTCCATCCTATTGCTTGGGATTTAATTTAACATTAAGGCTACATCTGCAGTAAAACTAATTTTGAAAGTTTATGTGTGAAAACAACACCAGTGTTTTCAGGACATTTTCGTAAAGATATATATGTTCAAACTCTCTCTGTTTTGGCCCTCTGTCCACATTAAGATAGTGTTTTTGAAACTTAAACAGGAGCTTTTCAAAAAAACATCTCCAGTGTGAATAAATCTGGAAATACCGGCTTTATGTTTGAGTGTGGATGTGTTAAAACCGGGATTTGGGAAAATGGAGATGATAATGTACGCCTGCTGTGTGGCAGTAAAGTTAAACCTACAAAACCTGGTATTTGGCCAACTGGGGGCGAATGGAAACAAGCTGTAACACTGATATTATTGCCTAATAAAGTTGTAATGGCGAATGTCTTAGCCAAAAATTGCCTATTTACACATCCAGCAGATACAAAGCAACATCATCATTTATTTGGAGTCGTGTTTCTGGCCACCTGTTGAATTTAAGTCCAGTATTCATTCTCCTTTTAGTTCTGTTTTTGGTCTCCACCAACTCCTGAGGGAAACATCTGGCTCTATAGCTGCTAAATGCACCACTATGTTCACCAGCTAGTGAACAGGTACTATACAGTAGGTTTATAGGAGCTTTTTGCTGAAAACAGCTGCTGCCAAAAATGATGAAATAAGAGAGCGGTGAGAGTAAACCAAAACAGTAAAGTCATGGGCCATAAAACTAAAACAATGGGCTGAAAAATGCTTAAATGCTCCGTAAAGCTGAGGGGAATTGCAGAGTCGGATGATAGATGATAATTCTCTGTGGACTTTCACATTACTCATTGTTATTTGTTTTTGTTGTGTGTGTGTGTGTGTGTGTGTATACATATATATATATATATATATATATATATATATATATATACATATATATACATATATACAGATGTTAACTTGTATTTGTGTTGATTTTGTCAGAAAGACTTCAAAATCATAAAACAGTGTTTAGTGTGGATGTACTAAGACTTATCAAGATGTTCTGAGACATTAAGGGCAACTATCTCATAACATCACTGTTAATCAAATTTGGTGTCCATGTTTTAAAATTTTGGTTTGTTCTGATTTAAGAAAAGAACTGTGCTGCCTGCTGTTGATTGACCTCTAGGAACTGCATTGCAGATATTATAGATTTAGACTAAAGGTCAGTATCACTTGACATTAGTCTGCTGCCTCTACTGATTATTGATTCTGTTCACGATCTAATTTATGAATTCATAACCTGAAGCAGGCTGGTTGGAGTGCAGCGAGACCTCCAGACCACCTGTAGACTTCTGGACGTGTTTCGCTGTCGCCATTCCTCGAATCTCCACCTGACACAAACCCTGCATGAGTCCCAGTAAGCAGCACCGGACTCCCAGAGGGATGATGCTCTGTTGCTTAAACATCTCTGACAGGCCGGGAAAAGCTTTCGGCGCTCTGCGTCTGAAGATGTTTTAACTGTGATCACCTGAATGACAGGATATTTGAGATCTGTATTCCCCTTGTGCATAAAAATTTGCTTTGAAAAAAGAGGTAGAAGTTGTTGAGCTTTACTAGGAAAGAAGAATCTAGCGTGTGTTTTTCCTGTGCAACCTTACAGTATATACAGATACAGATTATATAACAGATTGGCGTATTCCTTCTTTCACCATCATCACCATTATTCTGAGAATTGGGGGAGAGGTTGCCATGGGGATATTTGCTAGTCGCCATTCACCAGCACAGGTAATTGTTCCTCTTCACTATCTTTCTCACTCTCTCATGTCCTCCTCCCCACACTCGTTCACCACTTTACTGACAGCCAAGGGCGTTCTTCAAAATACACAAAAAAGGGTACAGTTCGTTAATTTTGAACAGTATCGACTAAACAGGTTGTTGGTTTCTTGTATTAAAAAGGTTACTTTTTGCCAGCAAACTCTGACGTTTTCCTCAAGCACATTAGCGTACCAGCAAGTAAGATTTTTCAAAACAGCCCCTGCCTGAATATCCATTAACAGCAATAACATACTGTAACCTTGATAAAAACTGAAGGTGTAGATGTTCACTGTGATGGATTAGCCATTAGCAGATGTAAAGACCCTACACATGGACTCCATTTAATGGTAAATGGACTGCATTTATATGGTAGCTTTATACTGAGCACAAAAGGTTTTACAATAAGTGACAATCACCCACACACACACACACACAAACACACTCACGGTCCGTGGCAGAGATGCCATGCGAGGGGTGGACCTGCTCATTGAATTAGGTTGGGGTTCAGCGTCTTGCTCAAGGAAACTGCACAATGCTGTTAGGAAGAGCCGGGAATCAAACTACTAACTCAGGTTTTCCATCTAACTTCACAACTTCAGTAAAGTTGTGTTCATGTTGCCGGGCTGTTCACACATTCAACACTATAAGCTCCATTATCTTTACTGAAGGCTCATTTAAATGTGCAAACTCCAACCTTGGAGTATTTTAAGAATTAAACACAGAAATGTGTTCATGTGTATACTGTACAGTACAGTATATTTGCTCACAGTATAGCTGCATCAGATGAAGCTTTAAAATGTAAACAGAGTCGTGATTTATATTCCTCAGGGAGAATCAGGGTCTTCGTGAGGAGACAGGTGTCTAGATGGTTCCACCGTACCAGCATCAGCTCCGCGAGAGCCTCGAGGGGATCATCGTGACACGCTTTTGAGAGGCAGAGGAAGGGTGAGGGCTACAAGCAAAGATGTCCACACTAATGCAAATACAAATCTGAATATAAAATGTATATTTTTCTCTTAGTTTAGGGGTTTCATCCACATCCTGAAAACTGCTATTCAAAGACAATAATTTGAAAATGTCGGCTCTGTAAATGCTCTGCGGATGGAGAAAATGGAGTGTTTTTCGAAAGCACTGCTCCATGAATGTCAAGATTTCACAGGTGTGGTGCCAGAGTCAAGATGACCCGACAATGACAGTGATCACACCTGTCACACACAGAGTCACACCTACACACACACACACAGGACCTTGAATGTGTAATGCTGAATGTTACTGTGCGAGCCAGCTTTACTCTTCCTGGAGTTTACTTCTTCCTTCCTGGTGATTTCGATATTATTCCATCATTTCTGAAATCATTTCGTACTTCCAATTTATTACGTTTTGTTAAATGACCATTTAGTCATCATTCAAACCACTCTCTCTTGGGCTTAATAATAGAGCTCAGTGACGTGCAGCTGATGAGTTTCAAGCTGAGGTAATTGTTTGACTCACTCAGACTCAGAAACACAAAAAGTCTTCAGGAGCAAACAACTGTGACTCACTACATTTTCTTTTCCAGGCTGTCAGGCAATCTGAGCCGAGCTGAGAAGAAAAGTTGTGTGTCTCTGCCCTCCGGCACTCAAACAGCTTCCTGCCACCTGTCAGACGGGGCTACATTTATTTATGAAGGCCACAACAACAACAATTCTGAAATCAGACAGATGTCTTGCACCCTTAAGTATATATGTATATATATGGTTTCAGGGTATTGCGTTGTCTTTTTAAATCTCTGTTTTGTTTTTTTTGCCTGTTGTGGAGCTATTTGTTTGACAATGGAATCAAATACAGGTTTAACATTTTATAGTGTATTCACAAAGCAGAGAAAAATTACCAAATGAACCTTATATTTATAAAACATGACATAGTGGAGCAAGAGGAAAAATGTGCTGCTCAAAATTAACTTGTCTTATCTTCTCAGAAGATTATATAATTATTATTTTGAAATTATTGATTTCTGAGCTCCTAAAAACCCTTTAACAGAAACGACAATGACGAGAATATATGTCTAGACTGGTAAACTCATTCTTTGGAAATATCACAAAACGTTTCACTCTGGGTCCACTTAGCCTACTTTCTTTGTCCAGAGCTTTCTCCATGACAACTGAGCACAACTGCATCACCTGAGGAAGGGTGTAGGATGTGAATGAAAGCTCTGGAAAAAGCCAGCAAGTGGTCATCAAGGAAGAGTAAGGACTACACCAGCACCTAAACAAACCATAATGACATTTGCAGGTACGTTTTTCAGCTGTTTATTGTGCTGTAGCTGACTATTCTAGAGTAGTCCAGAACGGACAAACCAAACACTGGCTCTAGAGGGGGCCTTTTGCGTTTTTTCGCGCACCTGAAGGCCACTCTACATTCTCCTACACAATTGGAAAGAGAGGAGTAAGGGGAGGGGTATTCAGTCAGCCTCACTGCTAGATGCCACTAAATCCTGCACACTGGTCCTTTAATTATGGAGCTAGAACCAGGAGGTGATTAGCCTAGCTTAGCATAAAGACTGGAAATAGAATGAAACAGCTAGCCTGGCTATCTCCAAAGTTCTCCCAAACTCCTTATCATATAGTATTGAAGAGTAAGGACTACACTAGCATCTAAACTAACAATAATTTAAGCTGTTTAATGTACTGGACCTGACTAGCTAACTAGCAGCTGGCTAGCCTGCAAACTGACGTTAGCAGTAGATGTTTGTTTGGTCGCTCATTCAGCAAGCCCAGGTATAGGACGAGACGTGTCGGTTTGTAAATTAGATTGGTGAGTTACATGAGAAGCTGAATCGAAGCAGAGGGCAAAAGACAAAATGTCACATTGATTTTGAAAGGAGCTCAGCTATGTCGAGGACAAACCGGCTAGAATGAAATTACATCTTTCTAATTCTCCTTTCCTCTGGGGTCCTCTTGAAATAATTTTAAAGGACTTTGCTACCATCTGTCACAGCCAGCGTTCACTGAGTCATTCTACATCAACACCATCGCTCAACATCATGTCCTTAGACTCACACTTGCACTGGCCTCAGCCCTGTGTTTGAAGTCAGCAGTGAGGGAAACACTGTGGCTGCCGTAGAACCTGCTCTAAAGCATCTGGGTTACCTGTTGCCTAGCAACCATGCTAATTAAATCAGCCTTTGCTTCCAGTTATTACGAGTAATGGCTACCATATAAAATCAAGTTGTTAAAAACTCTTTCATGCTGCATCTATTTGTAAGTCCAATAAGTGGACTTGTTGTTAATGAATGTATCCATGGTGCCGATAATGGCTCTGTCAACCGTTAGGTGATTGATTTTCTCTAATGACAATAAGCTTTGACTACTGCATAATAAGAGGGAGCATATTAAATTATCATTATTGTGGTGCATTTGAATGAACCAATCACGTGTAATGCTGTTTTCTATGATTCTCTGTTAGCTTACAGCCTTCAGCAGCTGCAGCTGGCACAGTAGCAACATCTCAATTTGTTTTAATGAATATGAACGAGATTGCATGATGCACCCAAATGCTGTGAGATGCACAAATTGCACAAATATAGTTTTATCAGTAAAACAACTGAAAATTGGGTCCATGTTCTTGAGATTTTTAGCATGGGTTCAACCTGGAAGGCAATTATCACTCAAATGTTCCCTCACACTGGATCTCTGCCTCCCAATTACTAGCTAATTGAAGTCTCTGGGTTATGTTCGCAGGCTTTTCTGTCAGCCGAGCTCAGGGGCTGATTGGTAGTTGAAGGGTTGGGTTACAGTCCTTGCTTTGAACAATTTTCCATTGGACACAGCTTTCCACCAAAATAGAGTCCCCATACAGTAAATACTGTTCAGTCAGGTCTGTGGATTATCCAGATTTATAAGCACATTGTTTCTGAAAAGTTGAGACTGTTCTCACCAGAACATTGGCAGCTTTGGTTGGTTTGAGCCACTGCCTATAACAAGCTATGTTTACATTTTTTGTGGCAAGCCACTTCTGGTGGCCTTGAAAGTGACAATGGAGGCAGAAGTAGTCGTTGCAGCGCGTCAGACACAGTCAACGTTGATTTCTTTTAACCATGAATGCAATCTTTCCCTAACTTTAACCAAGTAGTTTTAGTTGCGTAAACTTAACCAAATCTTAACCATAGAGTTGGCAGATCAAAACGCTCATATGAATATTTTTTCCAATAGAAGACGCAGACAAATAATGTAGTCATGATGAGGAAATGTTTATATGGATCATTTTAAATGTAATTTTTCAGTGCTGTGAGGAGTCACCTCTGACAGTAATCTCAGACACAGATACGGTATCTCAAAACCTGGGCAAATAAAACCGTCTGCATTGCTAAATACTATTAGAGGTAAGTGACAAAATTATTTTTTATTGTAAATTGGGTGAATTGACCCTTTAAACCAGCTTACCTGTTATAGCTTCCCAATGGGTGATCTGAGTCTTACACACTTTAAATTAATTTCCCTCATGGGGACAATGTCAAATACAAGATTTTGCTGATTAAACTGTGGTTCTGAGTAAGAATAAGTTTTGAAGATAATTTAGTTTTAAAGTTAAATTGAATTTGTTATCATAAACTGACTAAGCATGAGGATACGGCTGTCACAAAACTGGACCCTAAATGGCCAAGAGTAGCGTCTCCTCTAATTCAAATGAGAAACATCAACATACTGAGTGAAGTCATTCCAGTTCAAAAGCGGACTGGAGGGATTTGCATAATGCTTTGGCGTAAAAAAAACAAAACAATTAGGAACAAATCCAGGGTGATGCATTTCCACAAGTTAGTCTGTAACGGCCTTGAAAAAAAGGAATATTTGAATATGCAATAACTCTTATTTAATTTAGCAGCTCAAATATAAAAGTTAAAAGTAGTTGAAAGAGTGTCTTCATGAAATGCATTTCCTGTCATAAATTAAATCTAAATCTTATTATACGGGACCTTTAAAGCCTTTTTGTGCATTAAATCCTATTATTATTTCTAATCACGGGACAATTTGTGCATGTTCCTTTGAATTTCCATCTCTTACCTATTGTGAGGTGACTGCATCTATTCCTTGATAACACTACTGAATTGATTGTGTCCACTGACTTAAAATGCACCAGTAATACAATGCTATTTTCCATAGTGACTATCCATGAAGATCAAGACTGGGGGGAAAGAAAACAACAGTGACGATACCTGTGACGACATGAATAATACCGCTGACGACAATTCCTGCTTAGATTACAATAAACCAAAGCTGATGACAAACAGAGACTTTGTTCTCCTGCTGCTGCTACTCAAAATCTCCTCATGTGCTCCTTCTTACACAGACTGCAAAGGAGATTAAACTCTGCTTTTACATATTTTTAAATCTGGATTGCAGCTGCTATAATTTGCTACGATTTAAAGTGTTGCAAACATGATTTCCTCTGTCATTTGCGTGAATGAATTAGATGAGGAGAGACCGTTACAAAAAGCTAATAAAAGAGCAACTCTGACAACCTGAATTGGGAGTTTTATTGTTAACGTGCTGCTGGATGTCCAAACCCAGTGGTTGTGCTGCTGGCAGAATACATTAGAGCGTTTGCGTAGGCAGTAAGCCTCTGACCTCTTATTAACACGTCTAGACGTTCACCATCATATCAGTTACAACAACAAAATCCTTGAATACGTCACAAAAGACACTGCTTTCTCTGAATAGTTACTGGACAAAGAATATACCTACTGGAGTTTTACTACCCATGTACAGTGGTTATGTAGGGTCCCAGAGTCTTTTATACTTATGGTACGTATACATATGGTGCACTTATGGGAGTCTTTTATACTGATGGTACATTATGTACTTATGTTATCATCATAAAAGTGGCAATAATGGAGCATACAAATGGAGCACATGCTGTTCATTTCCTCCAATTTCTTTGGTTAACAGTACATATGACATTTGCATTAAAGTACATTTAAATATTATATATATATATATAATAAATATAATAATTACTTTGAGAAAACAATATCATCACAAGGTCCATTCAGTAGCTGTTCTGGGGCTTTCAATCACATGATCTTCCTCAGCAGATGGAGTTTGCCCAGTTGTCACGTAGATGTTCAAATTTCCATTTTTCTTCCAGAGCACTTTAATAAGTTCTTATAGATCATGTAATATGACCCAAAAGCTACAGAACAGCTACTACTGTACATTGACTTTGAGGTGAGATTGACTGCGGCTTCCAAGGAAACTCGGTAATGACTTTAAATTACAGGCTCCTTTAAAGCCCATGAATAGTTAGTTTTAGATCTCCATAATATTTAATATTCACAAATAATAAGAAACAAAATTAAAGTTTGAGGGAAAAAAACATCAGTTATTATTTTTTTAAGAGTTTAACACTGCTAACCTAATTTTATTCAGGACTGTGTGGTTGTGGCATGATCAGATTTGACAGTTCTGGCAACATAAGCAAACATTATCCCACCAACTGTCATCACATTTTGATTCAAATGTTGCTTAATTCTGATTGGTGCACAGAAATACACGACAGCACCTTTTTCCAACTGAGCCCCGCCCACTCCAAGCCAGTGAGAGAAACGGTAAAAACAAAAAAATCTCTCTTGTGAAATAACCAGAACTGTTCTAACTCTGGCAGAAGATTTTGTGCTCGTGGATGATCCCATCGGTCACAGTAAGAAGCAGATTGAGAAAATAAGTTTAAGGGCCTTTAAATGTCAAGTCACTCTGAACTGACTGATGTTTTAAACCTTAAGCTTGAAGTATCTCAACTATTAAAATGTATGTCTTTTTCCTGAACCCCTCTTTTGCGCAAATCAATGCACAAAGATTTTTAAACTCACCTCTCTGTAACATAACACCGCACTGTATCTCTGTTGTCAAGACTACAGGAGTAGAAGATTGCTGTTTGCCTCGACTCAAATCAGGTGGAAAATATGAACCAAGGCTAGAGTACTTTTAAACACTCACACCAGAGAAATTAATGATATTCCCGTTCCTTTGAATTACCAACAGCATTTGCTTGTTCAGTGCTGTATATCGACCATAGCAGCTACTGTATTCTGCACTAACTGTCCTGATACAGTCATTACCAAAACAGACGTATAAGAATAAACATATTACTCATCTCTTTCCCGCTCTTAAGTAGTTGCAATGGATACTGTTTCCAGTCAGGCGTGACTGCACAATTTTGCTTGATAACAGCATCGGCAGGATGCAGCATAGATTCAGGTTCTTTGTGGACATAGCAGGGGATTGTGGGTAGCCCCGAAGGGAGTTACGGCTTGACAAATATTTGAAGTGCAGCCCGGCTCTGTTTACCTCAGCCAAAGCCTCAGGTCGAGGCTGCTACTCGTGAATTATGCATCACAAAGAAGACAGAGCCGACGGTGTCAGAGTCAGAGAAATTTAAAATTGAAAACCATTTCACAGAGCTTCTGATTTCATAAAAAATGTTTTTTTTCTCTTATTTGCTTTATTTTACAATCATTTAAATGAGCAATTGATTTTCAGGAAACCTGGGAGAAATCAATAAAATTGATCGAAGGGGACTAAAAGTGGGACGATTTTCTTTTCTTTCTTATTTTTATGAAAACATACCAGTAACATTCTTCCATTTTTTTCTGTCTATTTGATGCACTTTCCAGAAAACGAGTCTAAACACACAGTTTAACTTTGAAAATGTCACATTTTTATAACATGTATTTGCATACTTTACATCTGCATTTTCCATCATATCAAATCCACTTACATTTAAAGTACAAATGACAACAACATCTAACACATTAGAAGAAATGCGAATAATCCAAAAGTGAGACTTGAGGAAAAAAAAGGCCAGCAATGGGCGAGTTAATCCCAAATATTGAAGTAAAACTTGTCAAACATGGTTACCAAAAAACAGTCCCACAAAGGGTTAAGTGAAAGGACTGACACTGAGATGTGTTCATTTACAGAGTGCAATCACAGCATAACCATTTTACAAAATGTTTTGTTAGGAGGTTCAATATCCTGGCTCGATTATTTGCTATGGAAATATATTATTCAGTATCAGTGCATCTCTCAGGATAATTGGATTTGTACAGTGTGTTCATTTAACTATTGATGCCAGCTGTAATCAAGGAAGGGAGACTCATAAAGGTATCTGCCTTCTCAATCATGTAGCCATTGTAGGAGTCCTTAATCACAGAACTGGATCTGTCCGAGTCGTAGTGCAGTTGGACTGAGCAGACATATTTCTCACAGCATTGTAAATATTTGATATCAAATTGATTTCCGTCCGATAAGAAATCTGCAGTGCCTCAGGCGTCTAGCTTTTGTGCAGTAAAGTGAAAAACCTGGACTTCTACAATGGCTACTACTGCATCTGAGAACATTTGAAAAAGGGTGAAAATGTTTAAATGAACCAAAAACCATCTCACCGAGCAGCTTGACACATCAATATCCTGCCAAGGCCTGGTCAACCCAAGAGGCCTACCCTGTAAATGTCCAGTGTTGCAGATCAGCGGCCAGCAGGAATAGTTCATGGGTCCACAGTGGGGATGGTGCTGACCTTGTTGTTCCTGCTGATTCTCCGTTCAGGCCGTGGCCTGGGCAGTTTGGTCTGGATCAGCTCCTCAGGTGTGTTACCCAGCGGAGGCAGCAGCCTCTTCTTGCTGTTCCTGGTCTCTGGTAACCACTGAGGTGGCAGCTCAAAGGGTCCAAAACCAAACTGTGGGGAGTCCTCAGCTTCTGTAGGTGTAGCTGGTGCCACCTGAGATGAAGAGGCATAAGCACACGTGTGGACTGGAGATGCCCGGGGTGCTATGATTGTAGGAGGGCCATCCTTGGTGATGATCAGCCCTCCCGCTGTCCCCTGTGGAGGGTCCTTTTTGGTGATCACTTCCCCTCTGAGGCTCCCCAGTCTCGACCTAGCCGTGTGGTCCTCTTTAGGTCCAGAGCAGCCTCCTGATCCTTGAGAAGGGATCTCATTCTCTACATCCTCCTCTTCCTCTTCTTCCTCCGAGGGCCTGAAGATCTGCTGCTGGCCGATGTTAAACATCTCCAGAAGCTGGCTCCCAGAGCGGCCGGCTGTCTCCAGTCCTACCGGCTCCCCGATCACACCCTCTGCTCCTAAAGAGGCCAGACCCCCAGTGCTGACCACGTTACGGCGGCTGTAACGTCTGTGAATCCTGGCCAGCAGGTCCAGCCAGCTATGACGCGCTGAGCGGTTAACAGTCAGAAACAAAAGTGGGTTGGTGAGCAGGGACACTTTGGGTAGCCAGAGGGCTGTCAGATACAGTGAGATGGGTAGCTCTCTCGTGGCTGCCAAAATGGTGCGATAAACTACCAAGGCCCCATAGGGGGCGCTGCAGGCTGAGAAAGCCAGCACCACAGCCAGCAGAGTGGCGTGCAACTCAGCCTCTCTCTGGGACACATACGGGATGGAGATGCTGTTCTGGGGAGTCCGCAGCGCCGCGATTATCACCTTCTTCTTCTGGCTGGCGCTGAGCGCTCTGCGGATCAGCAGCATGAAGAGGAAGACCAGAGCGAGAGGGAGGATCACCGTGGTGACGTTGTAGATCAACACGTACACCATGTGGCCCAGGGAGCGGGCATAGTCATCTGAGCAGGACGAGGTGACGTACACATCCGTCACATTAGTCACAGCGAACACAGGGAGGCTCGCCACCGCCGCATGGACCCAGATATAGATGACCAGATCTCGAGATCTTGCATCTGAGATCTTCCTCTCTAACGGGTACAGCACCGAGTAGTATCTAGACACAAAAAGACAAATTATTTCAGCACAGTGACTTACATAAAGCCCTTTTTCATGGAATAAATTATGATGATTTATATGATTTACAGGAAAACACAAATAAACAGAGTGGAAATTAAAAGTGAATGCACCTAAAATACCCACATCAGTAACATGAGCTGAAAATAAATTTCCACTATTTTTAGTGGGCGTTTAGTTAATCAGAAAACTGAAACTATGACCCTCTCACCGAAGTAGAGCTTCACGTGGTTTTGCTGGAAAGAAAGTACGAACCCACCCATTCATGCAACCGTTATATAAGCTGACAAAAAGGAAAGGGGTGCAGTTGTTTTTTAATATAATCTGTAGACACCAAATTTATCCTGCAGCCTCTTAACACATGGTGTTACTGTATTACAGGGGCTCATTAATGTAATTTGCCACTGCTAGTTTTTGAGGTATTTTTATAAAGAATACAAATGTTTGATAAAATCTTCTGTAAAATACTTGAAACAGGAAACTCTGGCATTGGTGGCTAATTTGAATGTGCTAATAATAACCCAACTCATATTTAATCAAATAAAAAAATCAATAACAAAGGTATCTTTAACAATATTGTCTTTGTCGACTGAATTGGGCTTTCCAAATCATATTGCTATAACCCAAAAAATGACTGCAACATAAAATCCTGTAGCTGTGAGCTGGTTTTAAAAATAGGTTGAAAAGGGAAAAGTGTGCATATTTTAACATACAAATAATTTTATTGGAATGGGATGAAAGGATTTTCTCTCCATTTATCTGTGGCGTACTACCTTATGCAGAAGTTGAAATCATGTGGGTGTTTTTTTAATGCGCACCCAGAAACGCAGAGCTAAATCCCCTCATATCTGTATCGCAGATAAGAGTATGTAGATTGTCTCTCATCCTATTGTTGTCCCTTAATAATAAGCAAAGCAAATTGCATGAAGGACTTGTTTATTTCCCTGGATTGTCTCTTCATCACCACATGCTTGTGTACGAGTGTGCGCGTGCACGAGCTGATAACTGCTGCAGCCTCAGTCTGCCTGTGCATCCACAGCCTCGATCGTTTGCCCTCCTTGAGAATAAATAATTCATCGGTTTGATAGCATCCTGACTGTATTAGTTGCTGTGGAGGGAATATAATCTTTGTAGCAGTGAAGCCAAGGCTGAGATGAGGCCGCAACAATACAGGATCTGACTGCAATCACCATAAAAAATTAAATCTGTTATACTGTGCTCAGTGTGGTTAGGCTGGTTTGATGAAGTCCTGCATGGTTTTTACAATTTTGGAGAATGAGGCGTAAATGTGTATCAGTGTTAGTCATTGTTTGTGAAGCTTTGCCTGTATGTACTACAGAAGATGAATGTTTTGCACTGACATAATATCTAGTGGTCTGTCTCTATATGCCAGCCCTGTGATTGACTGGCGACCTGTCCAGGGTGTAACCCGCCTTTCGCCCAAAGCCAGCTGGGACTGGCTCCAGCACCCCTGCAACCCTCTAAAAGGATAAGCGGTATAGATAATGGATGGATAATATCTAGTGTCTGAGGAAACTGCAGGATTATCATACATGCCAACATTATGAATTAAACTTCCAGAATGAGGGGGCGTCTGTGTTCGTAACTTGTGCAGCAGTCAAACAGCAGGACTTTCATATATGCTAACATAGCCTACCGTTATACGCTAACGGGATCGAGCTAACTTTGTGTCGCCTGGGTTTGTGTTATCGCTGCTATTAGCTGCTGGAAGCGAGAGATCTCTATTTAAGTGTGGCATGTTGCAGAAAAGTTTAATGTAAGAATGAGTGCTGCATATAAATGTTTAATAAAATAAATAAGAATAAACTTATTCTCCCAATAGTGATTATTTAATGAAAATGAGACAAAAAGTCAGGGGGAGTAAACATACAGAGGAAATACAAAGAGGCTAAGGCAGCTATTGTAACTGACTAGTTGCTAGCGTGTTCCTGGCTGGCTAGCGTGTTAGCAGTGAGCTCGTAGCTACATTAGTTAGCCAGCTAGTCCTGCGACTATAGTCACCAAGCTTCTAAAACCAAATATTTGCAAAGGCGTGCAGATAAACTTCTGATTCTGTTCTCTTTACCAAAACTTGTTTGCTTTATTATTCATAATGAGGTGAAATATTTTTTATTTCTTTATTTGGTTGAGAATATTTTATATTTGGTTGTATTTTATAGACTGACAGGTGGATATTGGTCGGTTATTATTACTAGCAGAAGCAGGAACTGACATGGCAGTAAGTGGCTACCATTAAAGACACTGTGGTTTAGGATTTAGGCAAGAAATTAAATGAAATTAAATTTGGGTTTAATATTCTCAAATTAGATAGCTGGCAGTGTAGAAAAGGCTTTAAGTATGAGACAATTTCCTAGGGAGTGAAACAGTGAACAGTGAAATGAAAAAACAAAATGTGAAATTTAGTGGAGGTTTTTAAATACTCAGAAAAAAGATACAGAGTTTGGTTGGTGGCTAAAAAACTCCTGGTTACAGCTCTCTGGTAGAAGTAGCTACTATTAGAATTACTATTGTAATTATTGGTAGTGCTGTAATACAAAAATACTTTAAATTGACTGAGAAAGCTACAAATAAAAGGAAAAAAGTTCAGTTGAGGTAAACTCAGCTTCCAGATCAGTGAGGGTATGATCAGCATTACTTTTAAAAAGCAGTGTGTGTGTGTGTGTGTGTGTGAGACCATGCAGTATGTGGGCAGCAGCAGCCATCTCAGGCTGCTTTTAGCTGCAGCTTTTAGCGCTGCAGGGGGTCCGCTCAGCGTGGTGTACACATGCTCCATCGATCGCCCCCCNAAAAAAAAAAAAACAATCTTCCAGAGATTATCCCCAGATTTGATGTTGCTCCACTTGTGCGGCACTTGTACTTCCAAGTCTCCATTTTCAGGAAGAGAATTACTCCAGCTGACTCGGCCAAGCAGCGTATTGATAAACTGATCAGAGAATTGATTTAAACCATCCACCTCTCTCAAGTGGTACTTTCAAATCTTGTGAAGAGAGTGGGAGGTACCCACCAGCCTTTTTCAAACACATATTTCAAAGTCAGTGGCTCTGGCTGCAGAGCTGAGATGAGCCAAAAACAAATCATTCTCGTCCTACTTGGGGACAGAGTGCTCTTTTGGTTTTCACCTGTTTTTTTAGAGGAGGATTTTAATTCTAGTTGCAAGCCTCAATTATCTATGACTAAAAAAGGTATTATCACTTTTCCATGTGTATAAATTGTGAAGTATTTTTTGTCAAACATGTTTTCTGAACTGACCTGTCGAGTGCAATGGCACTGAAACTGAGCACGGTGACCGAGCAGAAGAGTTTGTGCAGGAACTTGATGGCCTTGCAGAGCAGCAGAGTGTGAAGCCACCAGCAGCAGCGAGGGCTGGCTCCCAGCGCCACGTCGAAGGGAACGCAGACCAGGCCGGCGCAGATGCCCGAGCATGCCAGATTCTTGATGAATCGGTTGGTCACGGATTTAAAGACGTTGGTGCAGCAGGTGCACCACAACACCGTGGCATTTCCTGTGAGGAGGAAGCGCAGAGGTGCAGAAATAAGATCAAACACACAGTTTATCTTCTGACTGCCAAACCTTAGTAGAAAAGTGTAATTTGTTTGATCGGTTCAGATTACGAAAAGGGAATGCTGGCTTAGATGTTACATATCATTCAAAGTAAGCATTTGTGGTTGATTCTTTAGTTTTAATTAATTTTTCACCCGTAACCAACTGTGTAAAGGACCAAAATCTACATTTAAAGTTGAAGAAAGCAGCAAACCTTTGTGTGAATGCACCCTTTAACAACTCAGGTATCTATAAAGGTTGAGTCCACTGATGTTTCTCTCCTCTTGTCATGCTTGCTTAGGTTTCAGTTTCACTCCAATTTCCTCCCACAGTCCAGAAAGAAAATAGTTGGGTTCGCCTGGAGACTCTAAATTGCGCATTGGTATGAAAGAAGGGTGACTGTGTGTCTAATCAATGTGAGCTAGCACAGATGGATGGATGATTTATCCACCATGCCTTCCTGACTTCCATCAAGCACAGAGACCGTGATTGAATAAATTAAGGAATAAAAGGATTGCATGGACCAAGGAGTAAGAAGTGAAGCTTTAACCATGTAATATATCTAATAAAGCATTGGTTCCAAGCTCCTCATTTTGCACCATCATTGAATTTATCTATGAACTGGTGCCTTTAGCCATTACATTTTTAAAGCCAAAACGGTCATGTCCAGTGTGGCTTAACATTCAAAGTCCATAGTGATCAACAGTACAAACATTCAGGGGAAAGTCACATTTGGAAATGATCATTTTTAGGTGCAAACACTGATTTTTCTCTGCTCACTTAAACCTGAACCTGAACTGAACTGAGCACACAATCAGGTGCAAGCGGAGAAGCTGTGACATTTTTATGTTAAGATCCCTCCATAATGTGGAGCGAGGAGGCAGTAATGATTGTTAATTAGGTTTAAAAAGGTGAACTTTATACCCCCTGTGGCACGCTCATTGATGTCGGGTCACACGGGGACGCATGTGACACCAGCCTCTCCAAATGTAATTACCCACAGAGTGTTCGCTGTGCTCTCATTGTCAGAAGCAGAGCAAGATGTTCTCTGGTGAGGAAAACTGCTTTATTCTTTTTCTCCTAGGGTTATTTGTGTCTGATGTCTGTAAACGTTCAAAAACAGGCCACAGTCAGTCTGAGAAAAACAAACAGTCATCATCAACTGATGTGCAAGAAACAAATCTGGTTACGGTTTAGAAAGGTAAATGCAGTGATCCTTAAAAAAACAACCTCTGCACAATAAAAGCAAGGTTGGGTATAAAAATCAATCATTGTGGCTTAGGCTGTTGTTTTGGCCTAAGAGGTTTTAGATGGAGCTGGAAGAAGCTGTTTTCAGGGGAACATTGTGTGCTTTACTGCTAGTTTTTAACTGCGCAGGATTTCAGTAACACACTGTGTTACAGAGCAGCACAGGAGTAGTATTTCAGGGAAACCCGGACAAAGCGGTAATTAATGATCTGCCTCTGCATTCTGTGACTCACATGGGATAATGAAATTAGCACAAATACTCATTGTTTAATATGCAGCGCAGCATAAAACAGGAGCAAATATATATTCAGATTCCTCCATGTGCAGATTCTACTATTTGATATTGTAACTTCTGTTTATTGGGGCTAATGGTTAAGGCAATGATAAGCTGAGGTGCCAGTTCAAACCTTTTCAAAAGAAGGAGGAAACAATGAGAAGTAAAGGGATTAGAAGAAGGCAACACGCCTTCCAAACTAAATAACATAATAGGTCCTTGTTATTACCTTACACAACAACCCATTAGTGTTTTTTTGAAATGGCACGCGTATTGTCAGCACAGCATCATTTGGCAGTGCCCTTTCAAAACCATGACAAAAGACTGTTACAGACAAAAACTACTTGACTAGGGAAAGGCGGTGGTCATCGTTAAAATATACCAGTGTTGACTGTTGATGGGAAACAGGATGCAAACAGCAGTTTTCTGTGTCAAACACACTTTGCATCCACCCTGACCTTCTTCGGTTTTCCGGTGTTACGAGAAACGTCACGCCACTTTTATCTTCGCTTCTGAGCACAAAAAAGCCACAATTCCCATTGTCAACAGAGGCCCTGTCGCCAGACAAGAACGTCAATGTTGGGCAATTCTGCAAAACCCCAGATGCTTGGCAACTACAGTATGGCTAAGGTTAGGGAGAGACTGTGGCTTTGGCAAAAAAAAAAGGGGGGAAGATGCATGAAGAAAATGAAAAGAAGATGAAAGAAAAACAATAGAAGAAGAAGAGAGACAGAAAAGAAGAATAGGATGGTGAAGAAAGAGAAGCAGTTGGACAGGGGGAAAAAGAATCACAGGGGATAAGTATTATGAGGAAACATCTGTCTTAATCAAAGTACAACAGGTAATTTTTATCTTAACAATTTCCGACAAGGAGGTCTCTCACAGCAGCCGTGTGAGAGTCTGACTACAATACAGCTGCAATGGTGTGATGTCACACCCTCCATGTGCTTGTGATACAAGTGATGTACGTGGGATCACAGTTCCAACACAATATTTAAAATTAGAAAACCATGTTCTGTTTTTAAACAATTTCCCACCTAAACAAAGAAACAGGACTAACAAGGGAGCGTCTTAATTTCTTTCAGATACTAATTAACAAGTAACTTTCTGTATGAGGCATTGTAGTATATCCTATATAAACATTATGGTATGCATTATGCCATTTTTGTGTTTGATAACATGCAATTGCGATAAAAAGTCTAGACAAACTTTAGATCAGTAAGAATATAAGTGGCTTTTAAGAACTTTTATTTGAGTAGTCTTGAAGGGTTACAGAGTGCTTCACGCAACTGTAACTGCATAATAAAAGATGTCCTTGTAAGTGTTTTCATGCAGATAACATTTGGGACTCTTTTATAGTCAGAGCTTGGATTGTCTGTAAAATCGTGCCTGAAATACTCACCTAGCACTTGAGGAACACCTTGGCAACCACGGCAGTCAATGGGAAGAAAGAGCAAACACTAAACATGATTGCTTTCTCCACTTCACAAATGGCAGTCCATCTACAGGTAGCAACATGAAAACCCCTAATACTTCAAAAATGCTTTGTTTGTCTGCCTCAGTTGTGCCATCTCAGGATTAGTGTTAATAAGCTGCTGTTATCAGTGAGAGCTTTCAGAAACACCATTCATCCTGCTGTCTAAAGATAGTAGAATGTGCTGTTAAAATTCAAAGTGTGAAACCTCATGAGCACGGTTAACACCTTCTTAGTTGCATCCCTGTGGTGTTATAATGACTGCAGTTTGCATGAAAGACTTATTTATGAATGGGAACTAACAGAGGAACGGAGAGCCAGATATCCACATAGCAGACATACTGTAAGTCCTCACGTGACCACATAGTTACAATCAGTAATATTAGCTGGTGCCATGCACACTGTGGCTCATTAATCAGATTTACAGTCAGACTCTGATCTGTGCTTTATGGGGGAAAAATGATAAATGTCTCTGCTACTTACTGGGAATGTTATGAACTTAAAAGAATAGTTCAACATGCCGGGAAATACACTTATTTGCTTTCCGTCTGAGAGTTAGATGAGAAGTGGAGGCTGTTAGCGTAACTTAGCATAAAGACTGGAGGCAGGGGGAAACAGCTAGTTTAGCTCTCTCCAAAGTGAAAAAAATAACCCTCTCAACACCTCTAAAGCTCACTAATTAACCCGTTGCATCTTGTTTGTTTTATTGGTGCACAAATGGAAAGGTAAAAATTAGTGACTTTTAGGGGTGCCAGTATCAGTAATTTTGAACTTTGAAGAGAGCTAGTTGTTTCCCTCTGCTTCCAGTCATTATGCTAAGCTAAGCTAATCACATGCTGGCTCCAGTTTCATATTTACCGTACAGATATGAGAGCGGTATCGACCTTCTTATCTAACTCTCGGAAAGAAAGTGAATAAGTATAAATATTCTATAAATTTTGTTTTACTGTATATTCGGGTGGTTCATGGGTAAAACATGGACATGTTAAGTGGTAAATAATTGTAAATAATTTGCAATAGTTTTGTTTGGTAATTATTCAAATTACGCAGTTAGCAACAAGTCCTTATACCTGAACAACAAATTAGTTTGTTTGTCAGTGAACTGGAACACAACCAATATGAGCTTTAGTGTGTTTATCATGAAGTTACTGTCTCATGCAGAAGAAGACAAACCTACATGACTTAACCTTTTAAACATCACTGATCTGGCGCAAGTCAGTCATTACAAACTCCGAACTTTGTTCAAACCTGCAAAACTTTATTTAAATTCTAGTGGAGATCCAAAGATACCAAATATGTCAGGCTGAAATTTGGGGTAAATGTATATAAAGTCTCTGTATATATTGACTCTTTCACTCAGTGTAAACATCATATCACTTCAATAATGATCTGGATCAAGCCAATACAGAATATACTATATGATACTCAGAGACAGTGTGTTATATGTTTTTTCCAACCTTAAAGCTACTTTTGTGGTAAAAGGTTAGAAAATGTTATAATATGAGGTTAACACCAATTCAAAGCGCACATACTAACAACACTGCCGACCATTCACATCAGTGCTACAATTGAATGAATGCTGGTTGTTGCCAGAGACCTTTTATGTGACTGTAGTTTAAACAACATGAGGTCCCATTTTCTTTTCCCCTCTACTCACCTCTGTGTGTCACAGACAAGGAAAGGAAGTTATGAGGACATACTTGAAGTGTTTATTCATAACCTATCACTTCTCTCTCATGTCCATGCGTCATGTATCTGATATGCGTTCATATATCATACGTTTCTTGATCTGTAGAGATGTGTTTATGTGAATCCTGACTGCATTTATCGGGGATTTAGACAGCTCAAATACTTTGGCTACGGACATTTCCACACGAAAATTGCTGCCGTTTTTCAGTCACTCATATACGGATTTCTTTTTGGAGATGGAAAGAAATTAAATCACATCCCCATCAGGACAACGAAAGTGCCTACGTGATGAAACATATCTTGTCTGAGTATCAAAAAAGATGCGTCCAGGCTTTTATCATGGTACAAAAACCTTTTTGATGTCGTAAAAAGTGGCTAGAGAATTGAGAACACACATTTTTGAAAGCTCAAAGACAGCCCCCTAGACCATCATCACTTTTATTATTCATTGTTTTATTCTCTGGGTTGTTTATGTATACATAGTCAGGTCGAGAGTTGCCTGCTGATGAAATTGCTTTGATTTTTTTTTTTTTTTTT
>NTHP01000092.1:1021076-1033351 GCA_003416845.1 Oplegnathus fasciatus | reverse complement strand
TCGAGTAGTTAGCAACCAAAACATGAAAGCTAACTTCACATTATGGGTGAATTCCTCCTGTGGATGTAGCTTAATTAGTTAGCTAGTTAGCAGAGAAGTAACTTTGCAGGTTTCAGATTGATTGTGGTTTTTGTTTACCGCCTTTGTTTTGAACAAACTACCCGTAGACTAATGTAAGTCATACCATAAATCTAAATATTATCTCCCACCAGCCAGAGAGTGACTGAAACACATACCTGTACACCTACGAAGCACTGATGTTTACACTGGAAAATGATCTATCCATTGAAGCGGCAACCACTATGTAGGAAGTAACTGGGCGAAACCACTTTGCCAAAGTGGGAGGGAGGGAGGGGGGGAGCAGTTTTGGATCAGCTGCCTCTGGTGTTTGGGTGTCTAGTGAGTGTACCGCTTTGTGTACTCATTGTATGTTAAAACATTCATTTAAAGTATTCGTATTGAAAAATGAAATCCAAAGAGAAATTTGTGATAGTTCGACAAGGAAACCAGGAAGTAATCCCCCCCCTCCCTCCTCTTGTGGAATGAAACTGTCCATATACAGATGGGTGACAAATTAAAGGAAAAACCAACATAAAGTGTCTTAGTAAGGTATTGGGCCACCACGTGCTGCCAGAACAGCCTCAATGCTCCTTGGCATTGATTCTCCAAGTCTCTGAACTCTACTGGAGGGATGAACACCATTCTTCCAGAAGATATTCCCTCATTTGGTGTTTTGATGATGGTGGTGGAGAGCGCTGTCAGTCCAAAATCTCCCACAGGTGTTCAATTGGGTTGAGATCTGGTGACTGTGAAGGTCATAGCATATGATTCACATCATTTTCACACTCATCAAACCATTCAGTGACCCCTCGTGTCCTATGGATGGGGGCATTGTCATCCTGGAAGAGACCACTCCCATCAGGATAGAAATGTTTCATCCTCAGAATCAGAATCAGGTATGTGTGCACATACAAGGAATTTGGTTTTTCGTGCTCTCAATGTACATACACAGAAATAGACATACATGCATCTAAAAACAAGGACAACAAGCTCGACAAGGTAAACATAAACATTAAACTACTATTTACAGATATAAATAGGGCCTATATATATATATAAAAATGTATATATATACTGTATAACAAACAACAGTAGCAAATGTAGACAGTAAGACAATAGTGCAATGGTGCAGAGTGCTGAAATAGATATACTGTAACAGGTAGTTTTATATGTTGAGCAGTCTTTGTGACTGAAGCTTCTGCCATCTGTGCCCCAACAGTGAACCCTCTTTCACTTAGATCTTTTCCTCTTGCCATCTTGATACAAAATCATAATCAACTGGGCCTGCTCCGCATTCTTATACATGTCACAGAGCATGATTGGATGTTAACTGCTTAATTGTACCATGGAGTGCATCTGTGTGGAAGCATCTGCATTCATTGTGTTTCTCCACTCCTTCATTCAGGGTTTTTCTTTTAATTAGTCACCCTTCTGTATATAGCAGTATATTTGGAGAGAGAGTTTAGGTTAGCTCCCTTCAAATATGAGATTAAATAAAAGAAAGAGTTACTATTTATTATTTGCCAACAAATACGACCGACTCATGATCATATACATACATATAGGAAGGTGAAGCAGCCACTAGATGTCAGCATTGGCACAGAGTATTAACTTGGGAAATGTTGAAAGGTTAAGACGCCCTTCCTGCACAAAAGAAACATTTAATTTCATCTCTTAACACAGTGTGATATTTCAAGTATGCCCTGGTGTTATCGCTGTGACCACAGTATAAGACAAGAACAGTACATGATAGGGAACTCATTTACACCTCATGTTCCCCCTGTGGAATAGATCTGATTAGATGTTGGACCACCTTGCTGCATATATTTTCATATTAATAAGCAGAATGGTAGGACTCTGGGCTCAGCTTGTTTATCTCCAGGGTAGACTTGTGTGTGTCCTGTCAGAGGTTCTTTACAGGACTCAATGACATGTCAAGGTGTTCAGCAGGAGTTTGATCCTATTAATCATTGGTTGGCCAGTGCCAGGACTTCTGTGGGATCATGGAGACGGGAAGAAAGAGGAGTCCTTCATAGACAAAGGTGGGGAATTAAGACAGGAGTGAGATGTACGTGGAGATCAGTGAGGGAGCCAAATTTAACTGGAATTGGAGAAAGTGAAAGTAAAAGTGGATTTCATAACAGCTACGTAGAATCAACACACTTGTAAACATCTGACAGTGTTTGTGCCAATGAAATTAAATGTTGTGGTTTTAACTAATAATGATCTGTTTTTTGGACATTGAGGCCTTGTGGCACTTTTCAAACCATGTGTGCGTTTTTACATTTAGAGGAGCACCTCCTCAGTCATCGCTGGGGTATGAATTTCCTTCCTGCTAATAACTGTTGCATGAAATGATTCACATGACTGGAGTGGACCTTTGCACCATTTACTAAGTGCAATAACATCATAACAAGTACAGAGACAGATTATTTGGACCAACGTTTGAAGGACAATGCAAGAAGTGTTTAAAGGTAGTAGCTAAATGTACAATTTAAATAACCATATCAGAACAACTTCACAAAATACTTTTAAAAGTCAATAAAATATTACAATATATAAAAAAAGATTGTCTCTCCTAGCTAAATTTTAATATGAGTGTAATTTTTTAAAGGCACTGTGAGCTACAGTGCACTAGACACTTTTTCTCAGTTCACTTATGTGAAATGAAACTAAGAGGATAAATGACAGATTACTGTACGATATGGATTAAAATATCCTCACATTAAAGCCAGTTTATGTCTTTCTAGTCAATATTTCTCTATAATAAACCTTATTTGGATGCCATAGCTGCCCTATATATTTCATGGGTCCAGAAAATCAATAACCCCTTCATTTTCTATAGAACAACTACTCCATATATGTGGATGACATGATTGATTAAATGTTTTCTGGTCTCTGGCTTTAGGACAGAGATGCTTGCAAACACTTTATGGACTCTGTTAGGGTACAGGACTAAGATGTTTCTTCGCAGTGACGCATTATGCTTTGCAAGGTTACAGTGCAGCGTGAACTGCGGTAAGGTATGATGAGAGATCTCACTTTCTTTCCCCTCTGAGTGAATGAAAGTAAAATTTCCACCCACACATTCTCTTCTATGTTCTATCTGCAAGCACATTGTGTAAATATTGTGCAGTATTACATATTATATAATCAAATATACTCTGTATAAGCTCTATACCGTACAAGCACATTAAGGCCATTTTTCCATTTTTTTCTTCACCTTTTGGGTATAACAACTACTCATCTAAGTGTAGATCTAATGCATATGCATGCTGTGATGATGTACAAAGAAAAAACGTATCAGAGGATCTAATGAAACTGCCTAGCAGAGGCAACAACCAAGACTGTGTGAACTGTCGGAGATGAAAGAGATATTACAATCACAGTAAGAACCTTTCAGATGGTATGGCCATAGGTGCTGGCAGATAAGCATTTTAGTTTGGTTTGGTTTGATTTATTGACAACATTCTAATACATTTATAAATACAACATATCAGACTTTGTCAGGGATAGAATGATAAAATCCTGCATTTATTTCCAATTCTGTCCCTGGTGTTTATACAGTCCATCAAGTGCCTGTCAAGATGGAGACAGGCATTCAATGTCTGACATTAAAAATAGTTGTAAAAAGGGACTGAAAAGCTAGAAAATTTGAATCACATGAACAAACAATTACTATTTTTTCCAGGAAGCAGACAAAAACATATTATAAAAGATAACAGTTGTATGGTAGGTCAGGATGCAAGCATCAATTTACCACAAAGTAAAACACAAAAAAATATATTAAGCTATCCACAGTCCATTGTGGACCACTATTTTGTATTTTACCATTTTGATTTTTGTGGTAAAAGAGGTAAATAGGCCTCCATCCTATAGTATGGTGACAAAATGATTTACATAGCTTTGTTTTTGTCATACCAACCAAATTAAAAAATGCCTTTATCCACCTCACTACAACACCTTTTAAAAGACAATTGGAAAAAATATAGAATCAGAATTATTACCAAGTAGGTTTTCACATACAAGTAAACATAAGTAGAAAATAAAAAAGATAAAAAGCAAGTATTAGAAAAGTCAAGAAACATACATGTAAGATAGAAAAACTGACATCTCAGCCGTTCAACAGCCTAAATCTGCAGACAGTCACACAATATAACTGTACATGTCTACTGGGAAATTGGGAAATCCTCTTTCATGACACATATATGTAATTTCTAATATATAATAAAGACATCTGCAGAATTTATCGCCCTGAATTATTTTAGCGTATTTTTCTTTTTGGCATTTCTTTTGTCTCCCCCACCAAATTCTGTGCTTTTATTTTGAAGTCGAGCCTTGACAGATTAGGATCCGCCCTTTTTGACGAGGTAGCCATGGAGACCGCGCGAGAGCGAGGCAGCTGGTAGAGTTCTCACAGCGAGTGTTTCCGCACACCTAGAATAAAGAGCTGGCGAGCCGGAGGACAAGGAACAACAGAGCAGTACTGACGGAACTACACGACGAAAACCTTATATTTTTAATTTATTTATTTGTTTGCCACATTCTGGTTTGGGTGTCTCCATTTATACGACCGTTAATGCCTCGACTGTGAAGCGCTGAGAGGAGGGCTCGCTGCTGGTAACCTTTACGTTGGTGAGTCTTGTGGCTGTTTTTCGCAAGCTAAGCACGGATAGGCCACTACGAGATCTCTCGCTCTGCCTTTTCTCTCTCCGCCAGCTTGTATTTGTTGATTAAGTACATAATTAAAAACAGGAAACAAGTTCCCCACGCTAGGGCTACGTTTAATAATTTGTCAAGGCGAATAGTGAGTTGTCAGTTTTGTGTTTGCTAACTACCGAAGTGTGTTGTTAATTAAGCTAGCTGCGGTGACAAACGTTAATATCGGTTAGGATAACTGAGTATCTCTGACAGGTCTACAGCTGGCTGTAAGTTTTTATCAGCTAACATACCCTTGCTTGAATAAGTGCTTAAAGATACAATAAAACAGCTATTTTAGCTAGTTAACAGTTAACAGCTGTGGCATTACTGTATTGTTACGTTTTGGTCATGTGAACAATAATAGGTAGCAAGGGGTCCGCTGTGTTACAGTTAAAAAACGCATAATATCCGAATTAATTATGGTGTATAAACATGAGACTAACTCAAACAAAGATTTAACAATTGTACATGTAGCTGTGTTACTTTGTTAGACTGGGGTTTTGTCTTTGTTTTTGTCCCACTCTGTCTGTGTGTGTGTGTGTGTGTGTGTGTGTGTAGTCCTGGCAGCCCACCACACTCTTTGTTTAAATAGCTCGCAGTACAGTTGCACGTGTCGAAGCGTGTGACTCTGCTTTGGAGCTGCTGTGAAGGCAGTTGACCACGTTTGATGGAGTTGCAGGGGTGTATTATTGACTTCTGCGGGTCTCTCTACACAGAGATTCCTAACGCTGTAATTTCCCACTCTGGCTTATGTTCTAGTGAAAGTTTGAGTCGTTTCCTGTTAGCTGGGCAGGGTAAGATGTGACACTTAACATAGCGAAAGGGCAGGGAAGTCCAAATGTCTGCTGCTGCTTATTGTCGTAATGGAGAACAAAGATCAAACATATATTTTGAGAGAGAGAGAGACTATCAAGTCAGGGAGAGGAAGGCATCCAGGTCTAATGCTCCCTTTCAGCATATAGTTTGTGTTTTGATCAAATGGTTGTGCATCACATGTTGTTGTGAGAGTTAGGGTGGACAATATGACGTTATAGATCTGTCATATGTCAGATTTTGCAGACCCGTTTATACTGTGGTAGCTTCATGCTTTATGGTAACATTAGATTTTAGTTTGATTTTTCCATCAGTGTCATGAACTACCTTGATATGTCACGGTTTAGCCAAAACCGGCAATCCTGTCTGGGTGTTTTTTATCCATTCACAATTTCCCAATACATTTTCCTATGTTATATTATATAATGCTCTATATCTGTATCTTACAAAAAACCCATTCACCATGATGTAGGATTTTATCTACATTGCCCCCCCCCATCTCCTTTTAACAAAATTAATTATCACTGCTCCAAATGATTTCTGCCTGCTCAAGTGTAAATCCCACTGTCAGTGAGCGTTGTCCTGACGGTGGGCTACTTTGTCGAGCAGGGCAGTGTTCACCGACCAAATCTAAAAACTGACCAAACACTATGTTGTTTGCCCTTAGTCATCGCTCTACTTTGCCCCCAGAAATTCAGCCAATAAAATTTTTGTTGCCGACTGTTACAACTTCAGTGTGTTGATGTGCCTGCTTCTGTTATTTCCTGATATTTTATAATGTTTTTAAAATCTATCACACTTGTTGATACAGAATTTTAAGTGTTCAACAATACCCAATGATTTAGTAAATATTTAGAGGCATCTTATTTTTCTGGACAGTGTGACTTCTACTTTTTTATGGCTTGATTCAAACCTAAAGATGTTTTTCATTGCAAAAAGTGTCATAATCACTCGTTTGACTCCCATTGTTCAAATTGGCTTGTTTTGTTTTTACACATTGCACACAGTCTGGCTTTCACAGAGGAACTAGCAGGTATACAATGTGCAGCTTTAATGGTTCTCAATTTAAAACCCATTGTGTGACTGCAGTGAGATTTTTATAACTCCCAGTCCAGCATTCAGAGGCGTTTTCTGTTTGACAACATAGCTTAGAGAAAACATCTTGTGAGTAAAGATAAGAACACTGCGCTTGGCTTCAATCCCAGATTTCCCTACCTTTCACCACTGTCAACATAACATATGACAGCTTTCCTCTCATTTTGCCTTTTTCATTCTCTCATTTCATCTCACTTCTTTCTCCTTATGTTGTATCCTTTTTCTCTTCTCCATCTTTCTGTCTGTTTCTGTCCCCTTCCTTGTGGCAGTACAGAGGGATGCTCGGGCCCTGTGGGGCTTAACACTACATAATACTTCATAACAAAGGGTTCTTTCTGTGCTGCCATGCACAGCCCCATCTCTGGGCTCCCTCCGCAGGCCCAGGCGGGCTCTACCAGCAGCAGTAGCATTGGGGCCTATCGGGTGGAAATCTCCTCCCGGCTGTTTCTTTGGCACACTGAGTGCTCTCTGTTCCCGGACACATGCCTGCGCTGCTGCTCTCCTTGGCTCCCTTTGCATTCCAGGAGCCCCGGGCAGCTGAAAAACTGCAGTAGCAGCCTGCTGGCTGGCTGGTTGTCTCACTGGTGTCTGAAGTGGAGTTGCATAGTTTTTTCCCAAGTGGAGGACTAAATAGACATAGTATGTATGCTGTAAAGCCCTCTACTTCCTTAATGCAATGGGCTGAAGCCTGCACACAATTGACAAATAGCATTGCATTTAGGGCTGCAACTAGTGATTATTGTCATAATCAGTATTTTTTTTCAAGTAGGTAATGTCTTTAATTTGCTTGTTTGACAGACCAACAGGTAAAAACCCAAAGACAATGATTTTGCAATTATATAAAACAGAGACAAAACCAAATCCTCACATTGGAGAAGCTGGAATTAGCATGTTTAGCATTTTGACTTTACCGATTATATTGACCACCAAAATAGTCAAAATTGCCAAATAATTGTATTTCAATCAAATTTCTTGATTATGCATTCAAGCCAAGTCAATTTTATGTATATAGCCAAATATCACAAATCACAATTTGCCTCAAGGGGCTTTACTATCTGTACAGCATACTCTGTCCTTAGACCCTCGAATCGGATAAGGTAAAACCCCCCCCAAAAAACCTTTAGCGGGCAAGAAATGGAAGACACCTCGGGAAGAGCATCAGAGAAGGGATCCCTCTCCCAGGACGGACAGACATTCAAATGTACAAAAATTGGACTCGCGTCTCGCATAACAAAGATGTACTGCCGTTCATAAATTTGTGAATTACAACAGTACATCTTCATTATGATCTGGCTTGGTATGATGTTTGATTTCAACACAGCCTTCAGAGCAGCTTTGTTCTCATTGTGGCAGTATTTCCTTCTTAAGTGTGCCATTTTCCACTCTCCTGTTCTTAATCTGACAGTGAGCTGCAGATTTGAGATTTTATACAATATACTCTTCTTCTCCATCTGAACATAGTGGTAAACTAGAACTGGCATCACCAGTATTTTTGGATGGCTAGTCTTGCCTCTTCTTGCCTTTGTGACACAGAATGCTGTTTCTTTATTGGGTTAGAACCAAGTGATCACGTTGATTATGGTGAGCAATTAAGCACCATGCCACACAATGTTAACGTTAAATCTTATCTTTATAATTATATCATTCATTTATCGTAAATTTTATAGGGTCATGTGTATTTTAATTATTAAAAGTAGTCCCAGCCACACAGACCTTTATTTAGTCTGAAACAAGGAAGTTGTCTGGTTTATTTGTATGAAGCCATGTAGGATTTGCCTTTCTTACAACATCCGTACGTGTGGGCTGATGCGTTTCGTGTAACAAAACTGTAAGTAAGTCAGTCTAAGTGACTTTTGCTTTCTGCTTGTTTTTGTATTCTTTTCAGAGGCCTTTCCTTCGGTGCTTCAAGATATATCATATTCTGTCAACTCTCCCATTCCAGTGACACTAATATAATGGAGAGTAGTCATACTGCAATAATGGATTGAATGTCAGCCATTTAGAATGACTATGTAATGATACTGATAGCTATTTAAACATACACTGTTTGACTGTACATACACCGATATCATTACAGGCGCTAAACTGTGATTTGGGGAAGCTAATGTTACCTGGCTACATGCAGCTGCTGGCAGGATGTGTTTGCTTATGTGGTTTCATACAAAATTTTGTTCCAGGAAACTGAAACTAAATCTCTTGAAGTTTAAAATAGCAGCACATTCTTTAATGTGATGTGTCAAGCTTAACATCTTTGGTGGTGTCTGACAGGAAACACATGCAGTTGCAAGTTAGAAAGTTGACATCCAAACTTGAAGCATTTCTGTTCTTTCGCTGTCAAACTGTCTGCCATGTTGTTAATCAATTAAATGCACGAACATGAAGTCAGTGCATTAAAAGATCTGCAAAAAAATTCCTTTATGGCTCTGAGCTACCTTGTTCTAGCTAATTGGAATGCTGTATTTTGTGGGATACCTTAGAGCAGAGTTAATGACTTTCTCCTTTCTCAGACGTTCTTGTGTGAAAGCAATTAAGCTAATTCTGCTTAAGTTTTCACTTTGCAAACGTACTGGCCGGTCAATACTCTGCCCTCAGCTCTCTCAAGAGGTCAGTCCTGCATTATAAATGCCATCCCAAGTGGTTATTTACATCTCAACAAGTGCCTTTGAACAAAACATGTGGGTTTTTTTTTTTGACCTGCCTTTGACTTTAGTTTGTCCTTGATTTTTCCAAGATGTTCATCTGGCAAGAACATCATCTGAGTTAACGTAGGGCGTCTCTGTAACCCAGGCCGTAGCAGCAGTGCTCTGATCCCGACATGGACAAATGAGAAAGCGTCTATGGATCAAATGGCTGGCACAGGTCCCCTGCATGTGTTTTTGACTGTCTGCCCTTTGGCTCAATGCAGTACCCAAACTGTCCTGCCAAAACCGGCTTACGTCACTCTCTCCCACTGGCCTGCGCTGCATGCAGGTATGCCTCTCCATCCTACTCTTGTGAACATCAGAAAGGTGGCGGGCAGTAGGGGGCCCTGCTGTTTGTGAGCCCCCCCACACAGAGGGTAGACTAAACACACGTTATTCTTGTGGCCTTCTTTGGGATGTGCTGGTTTTCTTCTATTTTGGTTAACTAATATGCACCCACCAAATACAGTTATTCTCTATACTTTTAGCGTTTTCCCATTAAACTTACATATGTCCATATTAGGGCGGCTGTATTTGCCTGCTTCACCTCCCAGCATGGAGTCTTGGGGCTGCAACTAATTATTATTTTCATTGTCAATTAGTATGTCAGTTGTTTTCTCTATTATGCATTTGGTCTACAAAATGTCAGAAAAAATTGTGAAAAATGCCCATCACAATTTGCTAAAGCCTCAAGCGATGATATCAAATGTAGAGCTCAAACGATTGATCGATCAGTTAATCCAGAGAAAATGAATCAGCAACTATTTTGATAACTGATTTGTCTTTTCAGTCATTTTTTAAGCAAAAATGCCAAACACGGTCTGGTTTCAGCTTCAGCAAATGAGAGTATTTGCTGCTTTTGTTCATCATATATGTTTGAATTGAATATCTTGTTATCAAAATAGCTGCAGATTATTTTTCTGTTGATAGACTAATCGTTTCAGCTCTATAGAGTATACACACTATGATCCAACCATGTATATGTGTTTACAGTTACTTCCCTCATCACAGTAGTTCCGGGTCGTCTGTGGCAGCGCCAGTGGCCACGCAGCAGATCTGCAATCAAATTCGCAGCTCTCTAAGTGCAGCCATGCCATTACTGTAGCCATTAGCTCAGCAGCCTTGTGTAACTGTAATGGGCCCTCTGCCCTCTCTTGAGGATATGCTGCCCGCCAACAAGCTAGTTCCCCACAAAGCGCAACTACTGCTACTTCATCTCAATCTCTCTGCAGCAGCATAACCAACACTATGTGCACCTGCATCTCATTTATGTAATGACAGTGTATGTCTTGTTGTATCCCCCAATCAGCCGACAAATGCTTTTAGGAAGTTAGTTAAGTTGGTATCACGGGGAGAGCTTTGTGAAGAGAGGATGGGGGTGTTGTTGTCTGTGTGCATATGGCTGTCTTTTTCCTCCCTGTAATGCTGTTTAAAGGTGTCTCACAATAACTCTTTACCTCCTCCCCGCTTTTCTCTGCTGTCGCCCAGCTGTTCTGGGAACGCAGTGTCTGATTTTATATTAACATTTTAGATTTTTGGCAGACACTTTCAACAGATACCACTTATAGTTAGATAGGAACTTTTTTACGACATTTTTTGCAGTCAGTAATAACTTGTGCAAGGAACAAAACAGAAGCTTATTAGGCTGATATTGGCTGTAAAATGTATGTCATCAGCTTATACAGTATGTTGGCCATATGAGTGGCTAAAGAGTACAGGAGATATTTCAGAAAGTATCCCCTGATGTGGTTACCTTTTACATAATATATCCATCAAACTCCATCACTCATAACAATCTGCAGCATATGGCAGAGTAGCATCACAGCTGAGCAGACGGTGGTATGGCATCTGTTTATCATTCAACTGTAAAGTACTGTACCCTCTTTAATAACTACATTTGAGGAATCCCTGCTGCAAAAGTTTTTGTTTATGTGCATTTACAAATGCACCAACAAACTAATATTGAAATGTAGGGAATGTTGCCCAAACACCAGGGAGCAGTCATAAACTTATTGAAATTTTGCTTATTTTGTGATGAAGCTACACTAAAATGCAGCTCCTTGGGAAAGCTCCTCTCCTGACCATCAGGGTTTTTGCAAAAGTTGCAGTTGTAATCTCTGTTTTGTTTTGCGCTGACTCTCTCTCACACATTTTTAGCCTCTCTCGCCCTAATGCTGCTACCTCATCAGCAGCAGCAGGGATCTGTTTCCCCGTTACATCATCTACAGCAGAGTGTAATGGCTGGTTTATTTAGTTAGATCTTGAGGCAGAGCCAAAAGTGGGGATCGAGGGGAGATCAGAGGAACTCTCCTGCTGCTGCTGCCACTGGTGGATTTTAAAAAAGAGAGCTGGAAATTGTTGCCTGTCTGTCTGGGGGTGGTTTAAATAGCAGGATGCTGTTTAAGGAACTAAAGCACGAGAAGAGGAAATACACGGAGTCATTCATGCCGTTGTTATTATCAGTAAACCAACTGTTACTGGATGACGTGCAGAGATGGCCTTTTCTCTGTCACACTCTCTCTCTCTCTCTGTCTCTCTCTCTCTCTCTCTCTTATAGTCTTTATAGCTCTCTCACTCTATTCCCTCCTGTCTCTCTGTGTTGCTTTTGGTTACATAATCCTCGCTGAATGTTGATAGTAATCCGTGTCCTCCCCCTCTCACTCTCTATCCCTTCCTCTTTATGTGGCCTGGACAGGTTAAGCCGTAGAGGACTCTCGCTGGTCGCCGGAGGAAAAGATGTGCGATGGAATGGTAGCGTTTCAGACGAGAGCCCTGTCCTCCTCCTCCTCCTCCTCCTCCTCCTCCTCCTCCTCCTCCTCTTCCTTCACCTCCTCCTCTCTAGCCCACAGGCTGGCTGCCTCCGCGCTTCTCCTCCTCTTCACCCTGCTCCCTCATGGTCACGCATCAGGTAAGACGCAGACACAC